>JAKELK010000035.1:0-516435 GCA_021525775.1 Lactarius deliciosus | reverse complement strand
GACGATGGCCATGAACGTTGCACAATGGATAAGAGGATGGGTCGAACAGATCCCAGTCTACTGTGGCGGATCGGTCTCTTGATGTAGTGCGATATAGACGCTATGGATCGGTCCGAGGGTATGCCGCGTCATCCGCCAACTGTGGTCGCTCTGCGCTTTGAGAACGATTTGATTCCAGAGAACACAGAACTCGTGCTGCAGATCAGGTGACGTAGCTTGTACATCAAATTTCGAAGCTGCTTCTAGAAGGTCCGAAACTCGTATTCGTGGCCAGGTCTCTTCCTCGAAATAGGTAAATTGCTGACGAGTGATGTGAATCAAGACGGCAAGTGACAAGGTGTCACCGTGCGCGGCGTACTCTCGGAGGACGGGTTCTTGGACGCCCAGTTCATGGGCGGCAAGGATAAACCAAGAGTCATTGCGCTTTGCGTCTTTGCGATAGTCATGCAGGCTGCAGCTGCCGAATTAGTACTATTGCCCCATCCACTCATAACCTGCACAATTTCGGCAACATCGGACCACTATATTGGCATCTGGACAAAATCTTGTCAAAGATACGAAATACCCCGGGAATGTGTGCGTCGCAAGCCTTTGCGCAGATGATGGCCCTCCGGTCCTTGACAGACTCAGGTAGCAAATCGGATGAGAAAGTGACGTCCAATAGCCCCATTAATCCCACTGAAAGCTTCTCCTTTTGCTCTTTTGTGAATGGGCAGAGGATCATCGACAAATTTCGAGCTGCGGAAACCAGGTAGGCCCGAAAAGAAGCGCTCTAGTTCGTGATCTTCGTCCAAACTGTCGAGCGTCCACACAAGGGCGCAGTATCGATCTCCGATGGTGCATTCAGAGCAGTGTCCTCGGCCGTCTTCTGCATGCCTCGCATAAGCAATTGTGACAAGCTTTCCTCCAGGGACTTGAAGTAATCGAGGACCCTGTCAGCAAAGCGAATAAAGCATGGAAAACAAAGGGGCGCAAGAAAGTACGGAAAAATGGTGAGCAACCGAAGGACCCGAAATGTGGCAAATGACATTCCAGTAACAATGTGCCATGCCGGAAAGGAAAGTGGGGTGTGGTATGGACTGTCGTAGCGAAAAATCGGGACGAATGTGATGCACCCGTACAGAGCAGTGCAAACGCCAATCCATGACACCACCGACTTGAAAAATCGTCAGATTAACGTTCCATAGGAACACGGATATGCCGGCAAAGAACAGGAACAAGGATACGTGCAGCAGCGTTGGCAGCGCTTCAACCGTCCATGGAACGAGAAAATTCTCAACACCCTCGAAAAAGAACGCACGGATCCGTGCACGCTTGTGTGGGCTGTAACGTGGCTGAGTGACCTTGAGGTATCTTCGTGCCCACTGCTGAAGCAGCGTCGCAAGTAGAGCACAACTGATACTGATGACCCAAGCTCAAGAACAAAAGTGCGTTCACCCAAATAGCATAGTTTGGCGGAGTAAATGGGGGCGGGGATGTAGGGAGGGAACTAGAAACGTTGGATCCAGGGTCGCGGAGAGTCTGATAGATATTTGCGAGGTAGAAGTTGGAAGTATCCTGAGGGTTCGGTCGAATGTCCTGGATGGATACTGAGATCAACGAGGCGACGGCAGCAGAAAATAAACCGGTCTATGAGAGATGAGTCTGTGAAGTAGCGTAGAGCATTGGAAGACAGTGACGCACAAAGATGAGGATTCCATCAGCATCCGCCGCCCATCCTTCGGCCATCTTCTTATCTTCTTCTGTCGCCATTGCAAGATACATGGAAAAAATAGGCCCTGAACCATCGACGAAGTTAGACGTTCCCCGTGGGTCCTGAATCGGCGCCGACTGAGGTGGATACGGGTGGTCGTCACCTATGGGTGTGGGTGAGAACGGTGAGGATAGAGACGAGTGGAAGTAAGGTACCTCTGCCTGGGCCCATAGCCACGGTCACATCAACACTTTCGAGAGCTCTGGACATTGAATAATATGGGGCGAGACAAGTTTGGAGAGTAGAAATCTGGGAGGGTGGACACGGTAAGGCACCGCACCATGAGGAAACGGGAACGGCCGAACCGCAAGCGCTCGATGTTCGTTTGTCGTCCCTCATGTTGTTCCATTGTAAGTCGTCTTTACATTGCGGGGGTCTACGATGCGCTAATGAAAGCCCCCTCCAAGTGCCGTGTCCCTCCCACCCCAACGCGCTCACGCTACATTTCGACCGTCTTGTCGTTCAATTGTCCCACCTCTCTGCAACTCATACCAACGTGATCGAGACGCTCATTGTCACTCTCAACGAGGGTCCCATCCTGCCAGTTATTGCAGAGTTAGAAATGGTTACCCAGGTGCGTGAAAACGCTTCCATGTCACTCCCAACGCTCATATGCCTCCAGTATCTCAAAGCTAAATCTTGATGCCCCTCGTCATGCACACCTTCCTGCACGTCATGCACCCTGATGGCATTGTCAGCGCCTCTCCGTGGCCGTCTACCACCTCCCAGCAGCCGACCGTTGCCCGATGGCGCACAGATCACATCACCCTTGTGCGTGGACCAGATCGGGACATCCTGGCCCGGGCACTATCATTCCGAGTCTCACAGCTGGCATATTCGCTAAGATTGGAAACATGGACCCTTCTCACGGCTGGCTTGCCGCCCGATGACCTCCCCATAGGCTCTACCTGCCACTCATTCGGTCGTCTCCTCACAAGTTCCTTTCGTGAGCTCGCAGCGGAGGGAAGGGCAGATGAGGGTAGAGATGTTGTTGGGGACGAAGGTATGTGTTATGATAGCTGGACGGGAGCACATCATCCTGACTCTCACTCAGGAGCTTCCGACCGAAGCCGCGGATACGACTCTTGTACTCACTACGCCATGTCTCCCTCGCACCCATAGGTCATCACACATCCCACTTCGCCACGCGCTTGACGCCGGAAACTGCCGACCCTGCCACGTGCGGCGCCTCTGTAGGCGCCGGAGTCCTCGAATCGCATACTTCAACTGTCAGAAGTTAACGTGGCGTCTCACCTCCCCAGTCGCCCACTCTCACAGGGTGAGTTACGTCGTGATCTCGCTAGCGTGTACCCTAGATCCAATTCTATTCAATAGGAACTCGTGTTCGAAGAGAGTCACGCCCTTCTGTCGTCTTCTCTCTTGTATTTGGAGGTGTCGAGGGGCTATGCGACGGCACTGACCGTGGTGCGTGCCGTTTATAAGTTATACATATCTATGAAACCTGTGGCTAATCGGTCTTCTATAAATGAAAAGAAGGTGACTGACAATTGGCCCATCGTTACGTCCTCGCCTGCCGAGTCCACGATCAAGTACGCGCGTGCGTCTCTGCCTCGCTATGGTGCCTCCTACCCATCTTCATTGCTCATCCATTATGGCTTGATGCACTTCAACACGCTCTCGCGACAATGGTCTCTCAGTCTCTTGGTCTACAACGTACTCCTAGACTCCGCAAACACAAATGATGAGCTACACGTGCTTCGGGTCTCCGGCGCGAGGGGGATCACGCGATCAGAGGTGAGCAGTCAACGTCGTTTCTGAAGTGGGGCAACGTACGTCCTCCTTCTCTCCCTCCGCTTCGCCTTGCTGACGCGCTTCGCTCTACATGCAGGGACAGGCCTACCACTACAAGCTGATGTAAGTCCGCTCGCTAGATCCTGCATTGCAGGTGACGCAGCTTGTCGAACTCGATGCAATCGCCACGGCCCTGTCCGACCCGAGCATCTTCGGTTGACCAGCTCTTCAAACCTGGCGCGCTGTCCTTGCCACACAAGCGCCGCTCTTCGCGCTCCTCCAGACGTTCTTTAGTAGCAGGCCGGACAACCTGTACGCCTGGCGGCAGGTACGTGCATCACCAGGGAACTCGGCACGTGAGCGCAAGGAGACCAAACACCGGGTATTCGCAGAAACTACTGAAGCTGACGAGACATTAATGACCCGGGTGGCAGAGGCTTCCGCGTCACTTCAAGTCGTGTTCATAAGCCCGCAGTGGGTCAAGGCGAAGGTTGAGACTCCTCAGTCACACCTCCCTGTTCTACTCGAGTTCACATATTTCGCCAAGCATTGTACCATGTAATAGGACAGGATGCACGCACGACGAGAAAAGGTATTGAACGTATCAGTGTAATGATATAGAGGACCCAACAGGAATATATGCCCTTTCACACACGCACATCTAAGAGATTGGGGGGTGCGCTAAACGATATTGTACCTGCCACGCGAAGGATGTGGGGGAGGATCTCCTGTACGCTCTGCATCTGGTTCCCACATTGAAGGACCTGTTATGGCTATGTTCGAGTCACGGACCGACGACAGAGACGGGGGTTGTGACGGAAGGCCTAGAGTGGGCATAGTGATTGCGTGGATAACTCGATTTATCGAAAGGGGATCAAGAGCGTCTTTGTTCTTGCGTAAACCGGGCTTCTGGCTATCATCGTCCTCGGTAGTGACACTAAGGTCAGAGGTTGGTTCTGGAGAAGCGCTGGGAGCGGCAGTGACCACGATCGGGCGACGGGATTCTGGAGGAAGATGATGAGAGGTAGGGTCGGGTCATGGGCGAGAATGAAGACGGCGGCACACCTGTCGGAAGTCTATTGTCGAGAACTGGATTATATGCAGCTGAAGATGGGAGGTTTGGTCCATCGGATGGTGCCAGGAGGTCATCGTCGTGCTGTATGGCAAAGACAGCTGGTGGTGAGGTAGAGGAAAGAGTAGGGATGGATATGGAAGAATTGGGAGCGAAATGGGGCACTGCTTTACCCGATGTAGTAATGTCTCGTACTGTACCTGCGGTGGCTGGACCAGGTGAGGTAACAGGAGTGCGGGGGACTTCGATGATTGTCTGATGAGCGGAGTGGAAGTCGTCAAGCGGTAGCATATCCGTGAGGCCTCCGTCCACACGAAGTTGAAGTGGGGCAGGTATGGACGAGAAAGGCGACTCGGCACGGGCAAGGGAAGCAGGGACCTGCGCAGCGCTATTACCCAGGGCGGAGTCGCCGCGGATGTGGGGTGCCGAGTCGGGACGATGGCCAGGGACGTTGCACGAAGGAAAAGAGAATGGGTCCCACAGACCACCAATCGCGGCAGAATCGGTCTCTGGATGTAGACCGGTGTAGACGTTGCAGATCGGTCCGAGGATATACGCTGCCATCCACTGACTGTCGGGACTCTGCGCCTTGAGAACAATTTGATTCCAGAGAGTACAGAACTCGTGTTGCAGATCGGGTGACGTATCTTGTACATTGAATTTCGAAGCTGCTTCTAGAACCTTCCAGAATGCGCCTGTCGGCCAGGAGTCTTGCTCGAAGTCTGGCTCAAACTCAAAACGGCTAAATTGCTGGCGAGTGATGTGCATCAAGACGGCAAGTGACAGGTCGTCACCATGTGCGGCGTACTCCCGGAGGACGGGTTCTTGGACGCCCAGTTCATCGGAGGCGAGAACGAACCAGGCGTGATCGCGCCTTTGCACTCTTGCAACAGTCATGCAGATCGTAGCTACCAATTCAGCATCGTTCCCGTTATTGCTCCACCCACTCATAACCTGCATAATTTCGGTGGATACCGGACCACTGTATTGGTATCTGGACAAAATCCTGTCAAAGATATCAAATACACTGGGAACGTGTGCTGGGTCGCAAGCCTTCGCGCAGATGATGGCCCTCCGGTCTTTGACAGGCTCAGGTAGCAAATCTGATGAGAAAGTGACGTCCAGCAGCCCCATTAATCCCGCCGAAAGCTTCTCCTTCTGCTCTTCAGTGAGATTGGGCAAAGGATCCTCGACGACTCTTGAGCTGCGGAAGCCAGGCAAGCCGGAAAAGAAGCGCTCCAATTCATGGTCTTCGTCCAAACTGTCGAATGTCCACATTAAGGCACGAGTATCGATCTCCGATGGTGCATTCAGAGCAGCTTCCTCGGATGTCTTCTGCATGCCCTGAACGAGCAATTTGCGATATCTTTCTTCCAGCGATTGAAAGTAAATGTAGGATTCAGCACTAAAACAGTCAAACAAAGTGAGCCTCCGGAGAGCCCGAAAAATGGCATATGAGATCCCAGTGACGATGGGGCGTGCCGGCAATGAGAGTGGGGTGTGGTATGGGCTGTCGTGACGAAAGATCGGGACGAGCGTGATGCACCCGTACAGAGCAGTGCAAACCCCGATCCACGACAGCACCGACTTGAAAATCGTCAGATTGACGTTCCACAGGAACACGGATATGCCACCGAAAAACAGGAACAGGGAAACATGCAGCAGTGTGGGCAATGCCTCAACTGCCCACGGAACGAGAAACTTGTCGACGCCTTCGAAAAAGAACGCGCGGATCCGAGCTCGCTTGTGTGGGCTGTAATGTGGCTGAGTGACCTTGAGGTATCGTCGTGCCCACTGCTGGAGCAACGTCGCGAGGAGTGCGCAGGTGATACTGATGACCAAGCTCAAGAACCAGAGTGCATTCACCCAAACGGCATGGTTTGGTGGAGAAAAGGGGGGTGGGGAAGTAGGAAGGGAACTTGAGACGTTTGGGTTGGCGAGAGTCTGATAGATATTTGCGAGGTAGAAGTTGGAAGTGTCCTGAGGGTTCGGTCGAATATCCTGAATGGTTACCGAGATCAAGGACGCGACGGCAGCAGAGAATAAACCGGTCTATGAGAAATGTGTGAAGCAGTGAATAGCATTAGAAGATAGCGACGCACAAAGATGAGAATGCCATCGGCATCTGCTTTCCATCCCTCGACCATCTTCTTGTCCTCTTCCGTCGCCATTTCGAGATACATGGAGAAAATGGGCCCGGACCCATCGACGAAGTTAGACACCCCTCGTGATTCCTGAGTCGGCGCCGTCTGGGGTGGATACGGGTGGTCGCCTATGGTGGTGGGTGAGAACGATAAGGATATATACGAGTAGGAATAAGGTACCTCTGCCCGGATTTATATCTACATCAGCAGTCACATCAATATTCTCGTGAAGAGCTCGGGACGACATTGATGACTTCAGCGTGAGTCGATTAACACAATGTGGGAGGTGTAACGTGTTGAGAGTGACTGCGCTCAGTCAGTTGTAAAGAACACCACGAGTGTACCATGAGGCGGTGACGGGGTCAGCCGAAAAGACAGCAAGCGCTCGATGCTCAACGCGCTCAACGTTTAACGTAACGCGTAACGGTTTGTCATTGCGAAATAAGCGCTTTCGTCCCAGTCTCTCACGATGTCGCTATTTGAGACGCTCGATGCTACTCTCGTCAAGGCCGTTTGATACCCGGGTGCGCCATGACGCTTTTGATTCACTTCCGAGCACGCTTGTCTACCATCCTGCATCTGCACGCGTCCACTTGCCAGCGCCAGCGTTGCCAACCCTCCGCGTTGCATGCAATACAACCTGTCGTGTTCGGCGCGATCACCACAGCCCCGTCTGAGCCGAATATCTCCGACTCTGACCCACTCTTCGAGCTCGACACGGTCCTCGTTGCACCACAAGCATACCCACCCTTCACACTCTGGATATTCCTAAATGGCAGCCTGGCAGTATTCATGCACACTGGCACATGTCCGTGACTCAAGTCGAGTGCTGGGTCGTGGACGGCAAGCTTTTCATCCTCTCATCCCTTCCAAACCCTTGTTAATGGCCAAGTTTAAGCAGTCTGCACAGCGTAGTATTTGGTCCACAGGAGCGCTGTTGGTCAAGCGCCTCACAGGGTGACGCGCCTGGTTCTCATGCATTCTCGATGTCGTCACTTTCAGCCAATGCAGTAACGAGGCAGTCCCGGTGGTGGCCGTGGCGGAAGCGAAACAGTCTGTGACTCTGGTGGATTGATGTGCCCGATATCAGTTTAAAACGCGGAAAAGGACCTGTCTCTCTCCATGGCGATCTTAGTGGCGCCCTCTCGACCACACGCAATGTACATTTCTACTTGTAGCCGGTTTAAATCACAAGTGCCTTGTAACTTACTACCCTCCTGGAACGTACACATGCACCATAGCACCAACTCAACAAGATGCTCGCCGCTGCTCTTAACAAGAGCATAAGACCCAAGTAGCCAGCGTTCGTAGATTCTATCAAAGTCGAGGGGATAGAGATATTCACCAAGGATCGCGTAGAGGTTACGCCTCACCTGGAGGGACGCTCATCAGCTCGCACTCTACTGCGTTTACATATTTCACCGCAATGCGAAAGGTATCAGTATAGTCAATTTCGGGAGCTCGGAACACACGTGCGGGGCGAATTGAATAGAACACAAGAGTCTCAGGATCCGATGTACGAGCGAGGTAGTAGTTACGGGCGAGCGAAAGTATTTAACTACGGAGCGAAAAGGTCGCCTATCTCACTAGCGGGTATACTGAAGTCGACAAGACGGGAGGAATTTATATTAGGTAGTCAGAACGTGGCTCCGAATAACGTCGTGCACGAACACCCTGAATCTCAACAATAGTGACATTAAGAACCCAACAAGAGTATATGCGCTATCTCACACGCAAATATAAGAGATCGGGGGGAGTGTTAAACGATATCATACTGGTATTGCGAACGATGTGGCGGTGGCGGAGACTGGGGTGGAATATCGGTAACCATATCGTTTGAGTGGATTGCGTGATTCAACGAGGGGCGGGGGGCAATGGCGTCCTCTTCCGTGCGCAAACCAGGATCCTTGTTGCCACCGTCCTCGACAGCAGCACCCAGACCAGGTGCGGAGGTTGGTCCTGGAGAAACGCCGGGTGAAACGATGTCCATAATCGGGTAACGGGACCCTGGGAAAGACAATGAGGGGCAGGATTGGGTCATTGATGAGAGTGAATGTAGCGGCGCACCTGTAGGAAGTATATTGTCGAGAACTGGATTAGAAACAGCTAAAGGTGGAGGATTTGGTGGGTCGGAAGGCGCTAGGGGGTCTACGTTGTGCTGGAGGGCGAGGGCAGTGGACGGGGGGGCAGAGGAAAGAGAAGAGGCGGATGAAGGCCAGGGTAAAATGATACCAGAGGTGACAAATGCATCAGAGGTCGCTGGGTTTGGCGAAAGACAGGAACGGAGAGGCTCTCGGTGGTCATCTCATGAGCGTTCTGGGGGTGAAAGTTGTCAAGCGGTGGCACATCCGTAATACTTTCGGCGGCATGGGGTGGGTCGGGCACGGACAAGGACGGTACTTCGGGACTGGAAACGGGAGAAGGGACTAGCGAGGCGATGCAGAAAAGGACGTGGAGGTAGAACCATTGTGTGCATGAGGCGTCGAGTCCGGACGATGGCCAGGGAGGTTACACAATGGAAATGAGGATGGGTCCCATAGATCCTCGCCAATTGGGGCAGAATCGGTCTCTCGATGTAGTGCGATGTAGACGTTTCGAATCGGCTTGAGGACAAAAAACACCATCCGCCGACTGTTGTCACTCTGCGCTTTGAGAACGATTTGATTCCAGAGAGCACAGAAATCGTGCTGCAGATCAGGTGATGTGTCTTGTGCATTGAATTTCGAAGCCGCTTTTAGAATTGCCAAGAACTGGTACTTCTGCCAGGGCTCTTTCCCGAAATGGCTAAATTGCTGGCGAGTGATGTGATTCAAGACGGCAAGCGACAAGGTGTCACCGTGTACGGCGTACTCTCGGAGGACGGGTTCTTGGACGCCCAGTTCATGGGCGGCGAGAATAAACCAAGAGTCATCGCGCCTTTGCGCTCTTGTGATAATTGTGCAGACTACAGCCACCAAATCAGTATCATTGCCCCATCCACTCATAATCTGCACAATTTCGGCGGACATCGGACCACTATATTGGCATCTGGACCAAATCTGGTTAAAGATACGAGATACCGGAATGTGTGCTGGATCGAGAGCCTTGGCGCAGATGATAGCCCTCCGGTCTTTGACAGGCTCAGGTAGCAAATCGGATGAGAAAGTGACGTCCAATAACCCCATTAATCCCACTGAAAGTCTCTCCTTTTGGTCTTCAGTGAGGCTGGGTAGAGGATCGTCGACAAATTTCGAGCTGCGGAAGCCAGGTAAGCCCGAAAAGAAGCGCTCCAGTTCGTGATCTTCGTCCAAACTTTCGAGCGTCCACAGAAGGGCGCGAGTGTCAATCTCCGATGGTGCATTCAGAGCAGTAGCCTCAGCTGTCCTCCGCATGCCCTGAACAAAGAGATTGCGATATCTTCCCTCCAGAGATATAAAGCTAGAGTAGGACCGAGCACTAAAACAGTCAAACACAGTGAGCCTTCGAAGAGCCCGAAAAATGACATATGGAATCCCGGTGACAATGTGCCATGCCGGCAATGAAAGTGGGGTGTGGTATGGACTGTCGTGATGAAAGATTGGGACGAATGTGATACATCCGTACAGAGCAGTGCAAACGCCAATCCATGATACCACCGACTTGAAAATCGTCAGATTCACGTTCCATAGGAACACAGAGATGCCGGCAAAGAACAGGAACAAGGAAACGTGCAGCAGCGTTGGCAGTGCTTCAACCGCCCATGGAACGAGAAATGTCTCGACGCCCTCGAAAAAGAACGCACGGATCCGTGCACGCTTGTGTGGGCTGTAATGTGGCTGAGTGACCTTGAGGTATCTTCGTGCCCATTGCTGAAGCAACGTCGCGAGCAGAGCACAGCTGATACTGATGACCAAGCTCAAGAACAAAAGAGCGTTGACCCAAACGGCATAGTTTGGGGGAGTAAATGGGGGCGGGGAAGCAGGGAGGGAACTCGAAACGTTGGATCCAGGGTCGCGGAGAGTCTGATAGATATTGGCGAGGTAGAAGTTGGAGGTATCCTGTGGGTTCGGTCGAATGTCCTGGATGGATACCGAGATCAATGAGGCGACGGCAGCAGAAAATAAACCGGTCTATGAGAGATGAGTCTGCGAAGTAGTGTAGAGCCTTGGAAGACAGTAACACACAAAGATGAGGATGCCATCAGCATCCGCTGCCCATCCTTCGGCCATCTTCTTGTCTTCTTCCGTCGCCATTTCGAGATACATGGAGAAAATAGGCCCTGAACCATCGACGAAGTTAGACGTTCCCCGTGGGTCCTGAATCGGCGCCGACTGGGGCGGATACGGGTGGTCACCTACTAGTATGGGGTGGGTGAGAACGGTGAGGATAGACGAGTGGGAGTAATGTACCTCTGCCTAGGCCTATATCTGCTCCAGTCACACTTTCGAGAGCTTGAGACATTGAATAATATGGAGGGAGACAAGTTTGGAGAGTAGAAATCTGGGAGGTGGAACGCGGTAAGGGTGACTAACCGCGCACCATGAGGAAACGGGAACGGCCGAACCGCAAGCGCTCGATGCTCGTTTGTCGTCCCTCATGTTGCTCCCTCGTCAGTCGTCTTTACATTGCGGTCTACGATGCGCTAGTGAGACCCCCCTCCACCCGCCGCGTCCCTCTCACCAACGCGCTCACTCTACATGTTCTTGTTACTCCATTGTCCCACCTCTCTGCAACTTCCCTACCGACGCGATCGAGACACTCAATGTCACTCTCAACGAGGATTCCATGCTGCCAGTTATGGCAGAGTTAGAAATGGTTACCCAGGTGCGTGCAAACGCTTCCATGTCACTCCCAAGCACGCTCATAAGCCTCTAGTATATCACAGGTAACTGTTGATGCCCCTTGTCATGCACACCTTCCTGCACGTCCTGCACCTTGAACCCTGTTTAGTGTTTCTGGCATTGTCAGCGCCTCTCCGTGGCGTCTACTACATCTTCCCAGCAACCGACTGTTGTCCAAAGGGGCACAGATCACATTATCCTTGACGTGGACCAGATCGAGACAGCCCGGGACCTATTATTCCGATTCTCCCAGTCCACAGCTGGCATATTCGCCAAGAGATTGGAAACTGTTTGGAAACGTGGATCCTTCTCACGGCTGGCTTGCCGTCCGATGACCAGGTTCTACCTGCCACTCATTCAGTGATCTCTTCAAGAGTTCTGTTCGCGAGTTTGTAGATGTCGCGGAGGGAGGGCCAGACGAGGGTGGAGATGTTGTCTGGGACGAAGGTATGTCTTATGATATGGCCGGCTCATCATCCTATCTCACTCAGGAGCTTCCAACCGAAGCCGCCGACACCCTCTGTACGACTCTTGTACTCTACACTATGTCTCCCTCACACCCGCACATGCACGGTTAGGTCTTTACACACCGGTTTGCGCACGCTGTCCCACTTCACCGGTTCACCGCGTGCTCAAGCACACGCCGGGAACTGCCGATCCTGCCATATGCGGCGCCTCGTGCGACTGCAGGCTCCGGAGTCCTCTGAGTCGCATACTCCATGGTCGGACGTTAACACGGCGTCTTCACCTTCTCTCGTTGCTTCTCACTAACGTGCTATCGTCTACTCGTCCCCACCTGATGTAAGTGCATTATGTGTCATTTCTCCGCGGATACATCCGGCGTTAGAATACACTCAGTCTCTCACTGCCGTGTGACATAGGAATTCGCCCCGTCTTTGCATATTTACCACTTTGGGGCTACTGCTTCCCGCTGGTCCAGCACCCAATAACTACGAGGTTCCTACCGATGCGGCGCAATGACGGAACAAGCATGATGGTGCAAGAATACAGCTTACATTTTCCCTAGCTACCTCGCTGTGTACTATACGTCTCAAAGGTTTGCGGCGTGTCTTCCCTACTCTGTTCACGGTTATCCGTCATTTTTCCGTGCTGTCTGCGTCTTGTAAATACGAGGTAATATATATCAGAAAATTCCAAGGCAAGAGGAAATACGTACCCTATTAGAGGGACACATTACACGATGTTGTATTGGCTTTACGAGAATGATCCACTGTATGTTCGACATCAAGAGAGCGCTGTGAAGGACCTGGGCCGCGATAGCGACACCATCAAATGACGATGGTGGCGGGGCTGTGGTGGGGAATCTATCGAGTCCGGCCGCAGACACAATAGGATATAGTTGGTTACGTAAAGAGGCCTCAGGACTGTCAGGTACCCTCAACAACCCGCAAGGATGAGACTAGCTCAAATGTTCCCACTCTACTCGGGTTAACAGTATCTGCACCTCGTGATGGTATATACACAAGACGTGAAATGGAATTGAATGGTATCGGTATAGTGATATCGACAACCCAAGAAGCATATATGCCCCCCGTCGCACACGTACATCTAGGAGAAGGGGGGGCGTCAAGCGATATCATGCGGGCGTGAATAGTGCGGAGGATGATCTCCTGTACGCTCCACATCTGGTAGCCGTAGTGAAGGACATGCAAAGACTACGTCCGAATGAGCAACCAATAGCAGTGATGAGGATTGAGGTAGAAGATCTAGGGCTGTAGTGTTTGCGTGTATTGCGTGGTTCACTGAGGGTGGGTCAAGAGCGTCGTTCTCCTTGTGACAACCAGGTTTCGGGCTACCATCGTCCTCTGTAGAAGCATCCAGATGGGGTGCGGAGGTTGGCCGTGGAGGGTTTCGGGGAGTCATGGTAACTGCTGACGAGCGATGAGAGTCTGGGCATGATGGTGAGTAGTCGGATCGGGTCGTGGGTGGATGTGAAGACAGCGGCGCACCTGTAGGAAAAATATCGTCGAGAACTGGATTGGAAGAAGGCGGGAGATTTGGGGGGTCGGAAGGCGCCGGGGGAACGGCAGTGGATGGGGGAGTAGAGGAAAGAGGAGGGGCGGATGTCGAAGCTGCACAAATAGAGTGAGGAATTATTCTACCAGAGGTGAAAAATGTATCTGCAGTCGCTGAATCTGGTGAGGTGGAAGGAATGTAGATGCGTTCGGAGGTCATCTCATGAGCGATCTGGGGGTGGAAGTCGTCAATCGGTGGCACATCTGTGAGGTTTTCGTCGACATGAGGTGGGGCGGGCACGGTCAAGGAGGACGCCTCGGGGCTGGCAACGGGAGAAGGGACCAGCACAGCGACGCGAGCAGCGGACGTGGAGGTAGAGACATTGTGGATGTGGGGTGCCGGGTATTCTGGATGGTGGCTAGCAAGGTTGCACACGGGATAAGAGAACGGATACGACAGAGGCCCATCTATCGGGGCAGAATCGGTCACTCGATGTAGAGCAATGTAGACGTTTCGAATCGGTCTGAGGATAAACCGCGCCGTCCGCCAACTGTAGTCGCTCTTCACTTTGAGAACGATTTGATTCCAGAGAACACAGAACCCATGTTGCAGATCGTGTGACGTATCTTGTACATTAAATTTCGCAGCTGCTTCTAGAATTTCCGAGAACTCTTCCTCTGGCCAGGACCCTTCCCAGAAATGGTTAAATTGCTGACGAGTGATGTGAATCAAGATGGCAAACGATAGGTTGTCACCGTGCGCAGCATAGCCTCGGAGGACGGGTTCTTGGATGCCCAGTTCACGGGAGGCGAGGATAAACCAAGAGTCATCGCGCCTTTGCACTTTCGCGATGGTCATGGAGACCGCAGCTGTCGAATTAGGATTACTGCCCCCGTTCTCGTCCCATCCTCTCATAATCTGCACAATTTCGGTGAACATTAGACCACTATATTGGTATCTGGACAAAATCTTGTCAAAGACACGAAATACCCTGGGAGTATGTACCGGATCAGCAGCCTTCATGCAGATGATGGCCCTCCTGTCTTTGACGTGTTCAGGTAGCAAATCGGATGAGAACGTGACGTCCAACAATCCTATTAATCCCGCCGAAAGCTTCTCCCTTTGCTCTTCAGTGAGATAGGGTAGAGGATCGACGACGACTTTTGAGCTGCGGAGTCCAGGTAAGGCGGAAAAGAAGCGCTCCAGTTCGTGGTCTTCGTCCAAACTATCGAAAGTCCACATCAAGCCACGAGCGTCAATCTTTGATGGTAAATCCAGAGCTGTCTCTTCGGCTGTCCTCTGCATGCCCTGTAGAAGCATTTTGCGATATCTTCCCTCTAGGGATTGAAAGCGAAAGAAGGAACGACCACTAAAATAGTCCAACCAAGTGAGCCTCCGAAGAGCCCGAAAAATGAGATATGATATCCCGGTGACAATGTGCCGCGCCGGTAATGAGAGTGGAGTGTGGTATGGACTGTCATGACAAAATATCGGGACGAATGTAATGCACCCGTACAGAGCAGTGCAAACGCCGATCCATGATAGCACCGACTTGAAAATCGTCAGATTAACGTTCCATAGGAACACAGATATGCCGGAGAAGAATAGGAACAGGGAGACATGCAGCAGTGTTGGCAACGCTTCGACTGCCCACGGAAGGAGAAACTTGTCAACACCTTCGAAAAAGAATGCCCGGATACGAGCTCGCTTGTGTGAACTGTAACGTGGCTGAGTGACCTTGAGGTATCTTCGTGCCCACTGCTGGAGCAACGTCGCGAGCAGAGCACAGCTGATGCTGATGACCAAGCTCAAGAACAAAAGTGTGTTCACCCAAACTGCAAAACTTGGTGGGAAAAATGGGGGTGGGGAAGAAGGGAGGGAACTCGAAGTGGTTCGATTTGGGTCGGCGAGAGTCTCATAGATATTTGCGAGGTAGAAGTTGGAAGTATCCTGAGGGTTTGGTCGGACGTCCTGAATAGTTATCGAGATCAACGATGCGACAACAGCAGAGAATAAACCGGTCTATGAGAGATGAGTCTGTGAAGCAGTGCATAGCATTTGTTTGAAGATATTGACGCACAAAGATGAGAATGCCATCAGCATCCGCTTTCCATCCTTCGACCATCTTCTTGTCTTCTTCCGTCGCCATTTCGAGATACATGGAGAAAATAGGCCCAGACCCATCAACGAAGTTAGACAACCCCCGTGGCTCTTGAGTCGGCGCCGATTGGGGTGGATACGGGTAGTCAACTTAGGAGGTGACAGCGGCGAGTAAGAACGGCAAGGATGGAGCCAAGTGGGAGTAATGTAGTACCTCTGCCCGGGCCTGTGTCTGCCCCGGTAACATTGACACTCTCGAGAGCTTGGGACATTGAAGAATCTGGACTAAGTCGATTATGAAGCGGCCAGTTGTAATTAACGGGGTCAGCTGAATTGCAAGCGCTCGATCGGTGCTCAACGAAGTCTCAATACTGTTTGGTCCTGTTGTGCCGAGGTTTATTTACACACGAAATAACAAAAACAGACGCCGTCGCAATATCAACATTCACAGAGGGAACTTTTGAGGACACTGTTGTATGCATTTAATTTTGTTCTGCGTCTAATTAATGACGGAGTACGAGTCTCCGAGCCTACAGGTGCACCTCAGTGAGTATACCAGAACCGGAACAATGTGCACCTTTGATCCAATCGATTCGGCAGAGCTCGTAGTCGAAGAAGGTTAGACACTTCTATCTGGTGATGTTGCGCTGCGAATAGATGCCCTTTTGTCATATTTTGGGACACCAAGAGGTTAGGCCTAAGAGAGGGCACTGACCGTGCGTGCATATTTCTTTTTTCCCCCTCAACGCATTCGTTACACTGCCGTCTCGCAACGGAGCTTGATGCTTCTCATTGAACGATTTCTCAACCTTTCATGCACCCACATATCAAACTGGCCGATCTATTCTCCGGGGGCCCCATCGTCACACCCGCGACCGCAGAGTTGCGCGATCAAATACTGCGTATCCGTTCCTGCCTTATTGTTCGTTCACTCAATGACAACACGCTCCAACAACGACATTCCTTACGTCTCCAGGTCGACAACATGCCCCTGGACCTCGCCAGCATTACTACGAGTCGCACGTGCTGCAGATCTCCCCCCTGTCTAGCGTCGAGAAGCGGCCGAAGGAGAGGGAGACCAGAGAACAGCGCTTGTTTGGAGCACCTTGTCGACACCTTTAGCAGATCGGGACAGCCGTACGTCCGCCGCCTCTCCGCTTCGCCTGCTGACGCGCTTCGCTCTCGCTCACCGTGCAGTGATACGGCCTACAACTACAAACCCGCGTACAACCCGTCACTCGAACTCGCATCACAGGCAACACAATCTGTCGCACTCGACGCAATCGCCACGGCCCTGTCAGACCCGGCCACCTGCGACTTCGATCCGCTTTTACAGCTCGACGCGGTCCTTGCTGACGCAAGCGTACTCGCTCTTTGCGCTCTTCCAGATACTTCCAAGTGGCGGGCTAGACGACCTCCACATCAGGCACCACCCACACAAACACCACCGGGAATACGGTACATGTCTACGCTGAGTCACCAACTGTCGGCCTTCCTCCCGCACCCCTACCAAACCCCTTTCTTTATCCCTTACTAGAGAATGACTCCGCATTGACGCTGTCATGAATAAAAATGCGATCTGCTTGATGGCCGAGCTTGCGCGGCACGTTGATCTGCGCAGGCTTGTTAGCCACTGAGCCTACGCAGACGTTGCGCGTATATCCAGGCGACAGGAGTGAGTGTGGTTGATCACTAGTCAGGCGCCTCACGAAGACCGTAGCGGGTCTGGATCATGGTGTTATCGACGTCGTTGCTTTCGCTCTGCGCTGTAATAACGGGGCACTCATGGTGGCAGTGGCACCGACAGCGAAGCAGTCTGAGACTCATGCAGTGGGATGGGTCCCCA
This sequence comes from Lactarius deliciosus, assembly GCA_021525775.1. Classification (NCBI taxonomy): domain Eukaryota; kingdom Fungi; phylum Basidiomycota; class Agaricomycetes; order Russulales; family Russulaceae; genus Lactarius; species Lactarius deliciosus. The sequence goes on along the minus strand of JAKELK010000035.1, from coordinate 498,992 downwards.
CGTAAGTTTCGAGCGCATACAAGGATCCGCTGTCCTCGATGTCGATGTTGGACATGGACGCTCATACTGACGACTGGCTGGCCTTACATACATGTTGTGGATGTGATACCCAGATACTCGCTTGATTATTGCATCGAGGCGTCCGAAGTGTAACGTGGATTCGCAGTTTTCTATGAGTCTTAGAGGCGCATCAATTTCTTCGTTTGGTATTCTCAATGAACTTTACTCTTTTGCTTTCTATCACCTTCAACCTCTCCGAGCACGTCTTTACTATGCCACCCGTCCGTACTCTCGTGTTATTGATCCCCGTCCCGTTAATCTTTTCCGCTTATTCTCGCTATTCATCATACGGATGGGTCGAAGTGGGTCGAAGATCTACTAAGCATTGTAGCGAGTAATAGACTTCGACCCAAGGGGAAGCGTAGATGAAACTTGAGATGGATGGAATTAAAATGAATACTAAACAGGAAACAGGAAACGTGATGGAGACGGAGACGTTGACGCAAAGATAAATTGATACTAGTAGTGGTACCGTGGTGGGCTGTGACCTAATCCCTACAAACTGTAAGAAAAAACAGATTGCCATGGTAGTTCTATCTACTAGGAGCCAATACAACTCATCCAACTACTTCCATGGACGAAATTAGAAAGATCCAAGCGGGTTTCATGTTCGCCAGCGACCCAAATGTTACACGGCCGATGAAGGCCTGTCCTGTGCACTGGTGGGACCCACATTAAAAGTTCGTGCTTATCGCCACAAATCCATCCGTCGTCGTTTATCACAGATTGGTCCGTAAAGTACACCTGTGTGGTAGCTATCAGGATTTCTGTCATGGCGTCCGGCATATGGATTGACTTATCTCCTGACGAGACAATCCGCTGGTCATCTGATGAGGATGCCACAGACCCGATCAAATCTGCCTGTCCAGAAAATGGACTTGCCTCCGTGTCTCCCGTCGTGACATTCCACGCACGAATTGTTCCATCGGAAGAACCTGAGACGATCCACTGGCCATCCGGCGAGAATCCCACAGACCTGACTGGTTGCGTGTGCCCAGAAAAAGGGCCTGCCACCGCGTCTCCCGTCGTGGCATTCCATAAACAAATTGTCCCATCGTCCGAGCCTGAGGCAATCCACTGCCCATCAGGCGAGAATCCCACAGACCAAACCAGACCCGTGTGCCCAGAAAATGGGCCTGCCTCCGTGTCTCCTGTCGTGGCGTTCCACACACGAATTGTTCCGTCGTCCGAGCCTGAGACGATCCGCTGGCCATCCGGCGAGAATCCCACAGACAAGACCCTTCCCGTGTGCCTAGACAATGGGCCTGCCTCCGCGTCTCCTGTAGTGGCGTTCCACACACGAATTGTTCTATCGTCCGAGCCTGAGACGATCCGCTGGCCATCCAGCGAGAATCCCACAGACCAGACCGGTCCCGTGTGCCCAGAAAACGGGCCTGCCTCCGTGTCTCCCGTCGTGGCGTTCCACACACGTATTGTTCCGTCTTGCGACCCTGAGACAATCCACTGGCCATCTGGCGAGAGTGCAATGGAATTGACGCCACCTCCGACACTTGAAGTCAATATCTCCGATGACGGCCAATCAGACAATTGCCCACATTCCATCCGCAGGGTCCGAGGGAATAAACTGGAATAACGCGTAGACACAAACGAACTCATCGGCGCAAATGGTAGGGCAGAAACATAGACATGTGGTGCGCTCTTTGCCATCGCCAGCCCAAAATGCCGCACAAACATAGAGGCGTCGTTGATGAACGATCTCAATCTCTCTGGCTCTGCTTGAGGAACCTGCTGCCATCACAGCTATCAGTTGTTCGTCCGCGTCGTCAAATCAACAGTTATACTCACACCTTGACCAGAGTCTAACCATCCCCTCAGAGCCGAAAGTATTGGCGAAGCAAGACCCACATCACCCATCAAGCTAAGCGCCTCCAGCCAATACAGAAACTTCTCTTCGAAGAACCGTTGAAGTTTGCTGAAGAGATCGGTTTCAAAATCAAGGCGTTCCAAATGATCGGCCAAAAAACGACAAGCATACGACAGGGAAGGTGGCAAATGTTTGACAATCCGCGACTCAAGGTCTTCGACATCTTTATTGGCAACGTATGACGACTCGAGATTGCAGATGTTGAATTTGAGGTTACTGAGCGCTAGACTGAAGCAAGAGTCGGCCAATTGGCGGTGGGCGACACGGAGATCGACATAGAAATTGCCGCTTTTCTCTTTATTGGTCACAAAATCGCGGAATGAGGTATGAAGGGGAAAGATCGGAAGTGTATCGTCAGATGAAGTAACATTACTCAGCAATGAACCGAGGTGACTGAGCATTTCAACAACTGAATTGGGAGCGTTGTCGTCGCTGGAGGCGTGTCGTTGCAGTGTGGTCAGGGAGCGGATGGAGAGAGGTTCAAAAGCGGCCAGGAACTGTCCCACCAGAGAGCGAAATAGTGCCTCCTCGTCCTTGAAGTATGCTTCAAGGACCCCTTTGTATAACTCGTTCAGCGGATCTTGTCCATGGCGATTGGCGCCCAATATTAAGAGCTGTTCGATTCGATCTTTTTTCCGACCAACGGACTTGGGTTCCCGGATGTATCCACAGGCAACCGCAGCCCATTGAAACAAGCCCTCTGCCTTTCTTGCCAGTGCCTCGCCATGCTGTTCGAAATCGTCTGAAGCGAGTTTCTTCCGAAGAAAGGCGAGAATATCATGGTGTGTTGTAGCCCCCAGCGCATCATCGCTCATGTGTTTGATGACGACCGATTCCGCTTCAAGGAACGCAGGCTCGATGTCACCCTCCGGCCGCGAGGTGATGAGTATACGAAAGTTCGGTGGCAGTTCGGAGAGGCGATTAGCGAGGAATCTATGTAACCCATCTTCGCCAACTGTATCGCCACTCTCGTCCAAGGCATCGATAACAACAAGGATCGGACCGACGATGTGAAGGTCCTTAAGAGGTTCCCGGATAAGGCGATGGAAGAGTGTACCATAGTCGCGTGTGTCAAGTCGAAGCGAGGTATTGTCCTTTATGACCTTTCCGAGAGCGGTTTTGAACAACGGATAGCGGTCGGCGAGATTTCGAGCAAGATTCGTGAAGAGATGGTGAGCATTGGTCTCGGGTTGCTCCTTCCGTACAAAGATAAAGGATGAGGTAAGACGGTCCATTTCGTTGAAGCGACGCGCAATCTCATGTGCGATGGACGACTTTCCCATGCCTGCCCGCCCAAGAAGAATGAGACTTCGCTCGGAAGCGGGATTGTTCACCCAATCAATAATGAAGTCGAGGAAGACCGTGCGGGTTCCGGGAAGACAGCCCTTGTCTGGTTTGAAGCGCGAGCCTGTTGTATGTGGGATTTCTCGGATATTTGCATCTAGCGCCGGGACGATCATCAGTTTGATAACTCCCAGGTGTTCGTAACTACATACCAGCATCAGAGACTTGACTCGACATCCACTCAAGCTTGGCAGAGACGTTTCCTATGTCGTTTAGAATTTGGAACGCAGTTATCTCGGTGGTGATGATGGCTTGATCCAGAAAAGCTCTTCGATTCTCGACAAAGGCGGTGGACAATGCCCGAATTTTTTCTTCCACTCCACCGCCCATACTCTTCGCTATCCGCATCACTAAGAATTGTACGTTCGAATTGGCCAATGAGGTAGGTCAAGAATACGCACAGAATTGAGAATCGTTGATATACGACTGGATGAAGTCACTGCAAATACAGACATTCCGCAACATGAGAGCGAGGACGTCAGCCTGCTTCGACTTAGGCTTCATGGACCTCAAAGTCCCTTCGTGGTTTGCGAAATCAAACGCATCATGCATGCTCTTGAGTAAGGTTCGGACATTGTTGTTGCGTTGATACTGCTTTGAGAGTTCCTAGAATACATATAATCAGTGTTTCCTCCCAGCAATACGCAAATAATTTGCAAATAATAGGCGTACCTCGGGGATCACCGAAAGCACTTTATACGCCATCTGGGCAATTGGGTAGAGCTGAGGCAGAAGTCGGCTTAGTCGAGGATAGGCAGAACGAATACTGCACGCACTTCTCCAACTGGGCTCAGAGTATCCATGACCCACTTGATATTCCCGACGACCCCTTCCCATGTCTTCGATCGGTCGATCGACTGCTCGACTTCATCAGCGCGATCGAGATCGATTCGAGCCTTCTCGACAAGGGACGTCTCTCCGTTATTCTGTGGCGAGGTCCTGCCAGCGTTCGCTGACACGGCGATTGTTAAGTCGAGCGTGACTGGCGGTTGTCCAGCTTGTCCGTTTCCATCGCCGAGGGTAACGGATATGTCTACATGTGAGACGGTTCCTTAGTTGTACGAACGAGAATCTTATGAATAGACGAACTACTCTCTGATTCGTCGGGAATCACCATCTCATGCGTTCCGACAAGGATGTCACTTTTTGTCGACCGCTTCGCATAAAGACACAGATTAAGATGTGAAGATGGCTGTACGAAACTGATAGGAACCTTCAGCCGAAAAATGGGACTGAAAAGAGGAAAGTCCCACAAAGGGTCAAGCCTCTGGTCCCACACCGCCGTCCGTCCGTCAATACGAACGCTTTTCGTCCTCTTCTCAGTTTGCTTCTTAGTCTTCTTCGTTGTCGCCCCATAGGCTATAGTGACGAAGAACTCCCTCTTTCTGCCGAAGGTAGTCTTGAGATGGGAAACGTTGCGTGCTCGGATAACTATCAAAGAGATTAATACATATCAGGGCTTGAACGAGTTGGAATTTAAGCACGCACCAGTCACCCCTACACTTATTGGCTGGGATTGGCTTCCTTGAGACTCGGCGATCTGAGTGCTGCCCATAGATGGTGTTTGACTGAACATCGCTCATAACGGAAGGGATTGACCCATCTTATTCCAGAGGGACGAGTCGCTGTGGAACCCGAGCTGGAATCGAGAGCAGTTATCGGGAAAGTTACGGGTCAAGAGCGATATACTCACGAATTCGAGATGATTTGCCTGTGCACCATTTCTGAGGAGAACGGGAGAGTCTTTTGTGCGCAACTTAGAATAGTAGACGGATGATTGGGGTTACTGTAGGGTTGCGTCGGTGTTGTTGTCAGATTGGGCGTGTTGTGTTTGCGCAAGTTGACAGTCAGTCTCACTCCGGTTCACGCTGACTCACCCCGCTGATCTCCTTATCAGCCCAAACCCTGACCTACGCTGTGGATATATGCTAGGTTGCTACCGAATTCGAAATTGTTTCGAGACGCGACACTGTACTGTATTCTCTCAACTTATGCCAGCGTCGCGCCGTCGCCTGCAATGGAAAACGCCAAGGAAACTGCAGAAGGTCCTTTCGAGTCATCAGCAACACGACAGTCGCTTAAATTTTCGCTTATTTGAGTAATAATCCAATTAAGTGTCCCTAAGCGGGATTAAGCGTACATTAATCCGATTTCAGATCAGGTGCCGTCTAAGTGCTGTTAAGCAAACAAGTAGATTCATTTTCTTAAATTGGGCTTATTTCTCGGATTATATTTCCGCTTACTGAGTAATCATATGTCTTATTGTTCAATCACCAATTAAGTCCAAATTAATCCATTGTTCAGAAAGCGGGTTTACGACTAAGCAAGCGACTAAGCAAGTTAAGAAAGACGACGTGATCGACAAATTTGGTTGGTATAATAAAAGATTTGATTTCCCGACGCCTGGACCGATACCGATACGAACACAGTACGAACACAATAACCATGGCCATATGATTGTCGACAGCTTCAAGAAAAAATATATACTATTAGAAGTGATTAGCACAGTAACAAACAAATGTTGAAGACTCACCATTAGCGGAATGCCAGAGCGGCACGTTCACTGAACAGTTGCTCGTTTTCCGATGGCGCTGTTGCCTTTGACGTCCTCGCCTTTTGGTTTGTTGCAACCAACCGCGCATCATAAAGGATTGTTTCCATTGCGTTACGGGGAACTTGGCCCAATAGCGACATAAATTCGCGAGTCGCTCCACCCCAAAGTCCGTCTGAGAAAGGTTGAGGTGGGCCGTTGCACTGCTCAACCTTCCACACAGCAGTCTTCGTTGCCTTGCGCTTGCGTTTGATGCCTGTGCTCACCTTGTCCTCAATGACAAGCTTGATGTCGATCTCACCATTTGCGAGTAGGGTAAGCGTGCATTCAAGCTGCAAAGATCTAAGCAGATGGAACACAAGCCCAAAGGGTCGACACTCACCGCGGCGGCAGCAAGGCCCATGGCCCCCTCGTATCCTTGGGTTTCCGAATCCAGCTCCGTGACAATAACGCGAGATGTGGTTGCGTTGAGATGTGATGCGAAAACCTGTAAAAAAAGGGGGCCACGCCACATGCCCGTCCACTCCTACAAAATGTCAGAAATGTGCGTATGAATCAACAGAAGCGAAGCAAAAACTTAAACTCACCTTGTCGTTATCAGAGAAAGAGTCAGAAAACAGGAAGCGGTAGCTCTGCATCATATCCACTGCAAATGCCACACGAGCATTGTACTGGAGATAGTGATCATCACTTGAGAATAAAGAAATGATTGTCGAGGTCGCGGCTGACATGAAACTGTTGCGCCACTCGGAAAATCGTTGGTTGATCTAAAATGTGTTGTTAGTACTTCATAAAAAAGTACGAGAGATTCTTACCAGGCTAACGGTCGTAGGGATTTCAAACGGCACATCAATATATACATGGCTCCAGATAACCGCCAGTGCCTCGACTAGTTCGCTCTCGTCGATGTTGAAGGGGTCGTGTACATTCCCCCCCGCCCAGTGCCAGATTGTCGGGACAACATCGCGGCGGAATGCCGGGTGTGCGTCCGGAGGAAGATCCTTGTTCGTGATCTTCTTGCTGGACTTGCTCTTCACAGCGCGAGGTGCACCAAGCATGGCCGGCCAATTCTCCATCTTTGTCTGCGTGATCTCTCTCTTGCGGATGGTCTGGGCCGCGGCTCCTGTCTAAGAAGAAAGGGATCAACATGAGAATACAGGCATGTGAGAGGTACTACCAAGGCGTCCGTAGACATGAGCGACGTAGACAATAGTCCAAGCTGCGCGTCTTCTGGAGTAGCCAGTATGTAACGTCCCTGGTCAGTATTGTCATCGTCATCGTTGTCGTAGTAACCATGGGAGGGCAGCGGGTACATGTCCACATCAGCGCCATCCTGTGGAGTGTTAGTTTCAAAGTTGAGGTGTGAGACAGCGAAACTCACAATGTCATGATTTTCATTGAGTGACTCGGATGAGAACGCAGGCAAATTTTCGGTGGCTTTATTTGAAGCGAATGAGCCGATTGAAGCTGGCGAGTCTCTCTGATTCGAAATGACTTCAATGATGTCCTGGAGGCTTGAAGCATTAATGATGCACCACATGGAGCGGGGGCAATCACTCACCATTGATGGGAATCGGTCGCTGCGCTTCGGAAGGTTGGCCAGGGCATCGCGATACTCACCCTCATTTGGTTCAGAAGACATGCGGTACCTGAGTCCATCGTCGGAGGAAAGCATGGGCTTGGTCTGACGTCCTGAGGATGTAGTGAACTCGGTATTTGCGATCGTTACACGACTTTGGGAACTGCCCGGACCCTCCCAAGTTTGCAGCGGCTGGCCGGGGGCTTGAATCGTGGACATCCATGATTGGACCCTCCTCACAGTGTGAGGACCGGATATACCATCCTTCTCGTTGGAGACGCTGTGGGATAAAAAACCCCAGGCGCAGTCCCAGTGAAAGAGGGTCGTCTCAGTGAGTTGAAGCATGGTGAGAAAAAATAAAAAACTGACGTGTTTGGCTTTCGGGGATAATGTGGCGTGGGCAAGTCGAGAACTGACTCGTCGTCCTCGTTGCCCGCAACCGATTGACCTTGTGTTTTTTCAGCCTCCACCTCCTGACAATACAGGGCTCTCTCGACCCTCGTCTTCTTGACCTTTCCTTGCTTTTCCTCTTCCCCATCGATGTTACTGCCCGTATTCACTAGGTGAAAGGTGTTAGGAGTATCTCAGTTGGGTGTGTCACGCAAATAGTCACCTGCGTTGTTGCCACCAACTCTTTGTTCAGCAGGAATCGCCTCTCGAATCACCTTGTCATTTGGTACTGGCAGACCAGGTTTCTCGGCTCCTGGTTTTCAGGTTTAGCATCGTATGTCTTTGATTTGTTGACTGTATCTGTATACGCTTACCTGTCCCCATTCTGGTGGTTGCAGCCATGTTTGATCCAAATACCGGTCTTGCTCGTGATCGGGGCCCGGGCCCTGGTCCCATCAAAGTGTTTAGTCTTTGCCTGTTGCGTTCCTCTACCGCAGCGACTTTACGGATCCCCGCTTTGCAAGTTTCTTCTCTGGCTTGTTTGTCTTCCTCGGCCTTTTCATCATCGGCCTTCTTCTGTTCATGGGTGCGTCTCTTTGGGCTCAAATCTACCACCCCGGGGTGCTTATCCTTGTTAGCAGTGCGAGTGCTTAGGCGATTCATGTAGACAAGGTGGGAACGTGCAAGGGGGAACAGAAGAGAAAAGGAACCAAAGAGGAGGAAGGCAACGGGGGTTGTTTACTGTCGTGAGTCGGTTGAGTCGGTTGAGTGAAAATCAACAAAAATGCACTAAAATTTGGGCTCCGTACAGGTACTAGCCCTGTTCCGTTGCAAATTATCTTAGCATGCCCCCGTTCTGTTGCTCGTCAAAACACAAGTCAAAATTATTGTCTCAACGCAAGTCACAACATGCCCCGTTCGATGTATCCCTGTCCCCACCCCGGCTGTGGGAGGGTCTTGAGGAACAAATCCGGGTTAACCCAGCACTGTCACTCCAAACATGGGTATTCGCATCATCCACAACGACAACGCTCACCATCAACACCACGCTCACCATCGTTTGCACTGCCTGCACCGTCCCCTCCGCCAGATCAACCCCCCTCACGTCACCGCACCGTGACTCCTGTTGTCGACGAAGATGAATTAGGTGGTGGGTCAATAGTGGACTACCACTTAGAATTAGACGGTCAGCCTTGTTCTCTGTTTCTCTTTGCTTCTCTGATCACGTCTCTGATTATTTTTTTTAAATGCCAAGGCCAACTTTTTGACGAGGAAGGCTTACACCTGCATGGGGAACCCAATCAACCGGACGACTGGTATCCGTATACTGACCGCGTCCAGTTTGAAACAGCCGACCTTTTCTTCTGTCAGATTCAATTGTCCGCCTCGCAAATCGACACCATTCTGCGCTTATGGTCGGCCACTCTAGTCGGATCTGTATCGTCTCCACCGTTTCAAAACCACAGGGACATGTACAAGACCATTGATCAGACACTACATGGAGACATTGCATGGAGTAGTTTTACGCTGAAATACAATGGTGAAATGCCGACTGACGATATTCCAACTTGGATGACCGCAACATACCAGATTTGCTACCGTGATCCGCGTGTGGTGATCCACGGCATGCTCGCTCACCCTGGCTTTAAAGACCACATGGACTATGTGCCGTATCGCGAGTATGACCCTAAGACTCAGACACGGCGGTGGCGAGATTTTATGTCAGGTGACTGGGCTTGGATGCAAGCGGTGTGTAGTTTTATTTGTCTTTTTTTGGGGCTAATCGTTATGTTGCACGATAGGATGAAATCGCAAGGGACCCATCAACACACGGGTCTACGTTCGTCCCAGTCATTCTCGGCAGCGACAAAACAGTCGTCTCCGTGGCCACAGGTCACACGGAATACTGGCCGCTATACCTGTCAATTGGTAATGTTCGCAACAATTTGCGCCGAGCACACAAGGGAGGAGTCGCGGTAATTGGCTTCTTGTCGATCCCGACGGGTGAGTCTATACACCAAGCCGTCATCCGAGTCCTCTGGCTGACACTAATATAGCAAAGAAGAAGCATGCTCCTTCACTCGAGTTCCGCCAATTCAAACGCAAGTTGTTCCATGGTTCGATTGCCAAGATCCTACAACCACTACACACAGCGATGACAATATCAGAATTGGTTCGGTTTGGTGATGGCCACTATCGACGCGTCGTGTATGGTCTGGGGCCCTACATTGCTGACTATGAAGAACAAGTCCTTTTGGCGTGTATTGTACGAGGTTGGTGTGCAAAGTAAGTGTCGTTCAACGTGTCTGATGGAGTGACTGACTCATCGTGCACAGGTGCATGGCTTTTCCAGACAACTTGGATGCAGGAGGGTCACTACGCACTCGAGAGCATCTCGACACTCTATTCGAAGAGACCACACCCGGCATTATGTGGGACCAGTACGGCGTTGCAGGTGATACTATGGTATGTCTTCCACACCGCGCTTGTGCTGTTAATATATCCCTGATAGCCATTTACTTCCCACTTTCCGCGAGCGGACATGTACGAACTACTGGCACCGGATATCTTACACCAACTCATCAAAGGTGCATTCAAGGACCATCTCGTTGCGTGGGTAGAGCAATATCTTGTGACGGAACACGGGCCTACACGAGCACAAGAGATCATGGACGACATAGACAAGCGGTGCGTCGTGCTCGACTATCGCCCTCATATATGCTGACACAGCGTGTTAGTATTTCTGTCGTCCCTCCCTTTTCGCGTCTCCGTAGATTCCCTCAAGGTCGTGGCTTCGAGCAGTGGACCGGAGACGACTCTAAAGCGTTGATGAAGGTCTACCTACCGGCCATCGAGGGCCATGTCCCTTCAGACGCTGTGCGCTGTTTTCGCGCGTTTCTCGAATTTTGTTACATTGCCCGCTCTGACACCATTACTGAGCAAACCATACTGAGGTTGGAGGATGCATTGAAACGGTTCCATGACTATCGTTCGATATTCCAGGCCACGGGGGTTCGCGTCGACATTTCCTTACCGCGACAGCACTCAATGATACATTATCCGATGCTCATTCGATTGTTCGGTGCCCCGAATGGCCTCTGCTCTTCAATCACAGAATCCAAACACATTAAGGCTGTGAAAGAGCCTTGGCGACGATCCAACCGGTACCACGCATTGTTACAGATGCTTGTTACTAACCAGCGACTTGACAAGCTCGCAGCTGCGCGAGCCAACTTTGAGGCCAAGGGACTGTTGGATGAAGATGCTCAAGGTGGTCGTGCTGGGACCCAAGGTACGTCTCGTGTCATTAATGATTGAACCGTCACCCACATCTTCTCTTTAACCATTCCAGGTGAACGTGGGATTAGCAACCACCCCAATGGCGTCGACGATGAGACGCAACCTCAGCCTCAACCCATTATCAACCGTTTGCGAGCTGAAGAGAGCGATGTAAAGCTCGGGAGTGCCCCACGTGAGTACCGTTGTTTCGAACCGATGTCAAACTGACTTCAGTCAAGGAGGACGGCACGCGTCTGACGTCGCCTCGCTGACCGATGAACTCAAGGTGCCCCACCTTCCACGCCTCATAAACCGATTCCTATGTGGGCAACTCGACGGTAATGGGGATCATGAAGACCCCAATCACACTTGTCCAAGATATATGGGTCGTATCCGCATCTTCAACCGTGCAACCGCAATGTTCCACACCCCCAGTGACCCAAGCAATGATCAAGGCATGCGACATGAGGTCATTCGGGCGACACCTTCGTGGCTCAAGGGAAAACCACGCTATGACTGTATCTTTGTCAACAGCAACAACGAGCTTCATGGCATGCACGGGATGGAGATCGCGCGAGCCATTCACTTCTTCTCCTTTGTGTATCTTGGTGTCACTTACCCTTGCGTTTTAGTTCACTGGTTCAGTCGCATCTCTGAGGAACCAGACGAAGACACGGGAATGTGGATGGTCACTCCGGATTTTGTCCGTGGGGATCCTATCCTTGCAGTCATCCATGTTGACTGTATCTTTCGCACGGCCCACTTAGTCCCGATATTCGGGAACTCATACATTCCTGATCATATCACGCACGATAACTCACTGGACAATTTCAAGGGGTTCTATGTCAACCGGTTCGTCGACCATCACGCCTTTGATTTCACGTCTTAGGCAACACACGAGAAGACCGAGTTTCTGGTAAGTATTCCCGCCGTTTTCCGAATACCATCGAGTTGACTCCCAACGTTTGCTGCCTTCTTTTCTAGTACATCACGTCGTTGACCCCCGACATGTTCGCTACCTTCGCCATTCAAGTACATCGCATCAAGTTGACTCCCGACATCGCATCCAGTTGACCCCGACATGTTCGCTGCCTTCGCCGTTCAAGCACATCGCGTCATCTAGTACCATTTTCCAAGTATGCTAGGATACATTGCACGGCCACTGTTCCATGTAGTAAACCTTACATTTTCCGAGTACAATAATGAGATGTTCGCTGCGTTCACTACTCTGCTTTGCGAAGGCGACTTAACCTTGCCGGAGGGAACACTGAATTGAGTGAGCGGTGGTGAGCATGCCGCAGGTGGCGTTGGGCGTTGGCAGCATTGTACTTCGGACTTACGATGTCTTACGGTCTTAGGCTCTTAGCACTCTTACGAATTTCCGCTGCATGCTTGAGACGGCTTGAGAGTAAGAATCGGGCTCTGAAAGGCCTTAAATTTGATTGAAATAGTTCGCAGTTGCTTAGTGTCTCTTAGTGTCACTTAATGTGACTTGAGGCTTAGTCACTTAAAAATCGAATTTAAGCGACAAAATAAGTTGGGCTAATTTTATGTCGTTTTGCTAATGGATGACGACATACATGTCTGCCAGTTGTGCTCTGCATCTTATTCAAGCGCCGAGTTCCCAGGGTACATCTTGCTAAGTAGACCAGAATGGGGACGTGCATCCTATGTCCAATTCTATTCGACAGGAGGTCGTGGTTGATGGTGTTGCGCAGTAAAGAGAGGCTTTCTCTTTTATATTTGGAGGTGCCGAGGGGCTAGGCGAAGGCACTGATCGCAGTGCGTGCCTTTTTCTGTTCCCTTGATACTATTGTTTCATTACAGTACATTTCGCAACGGAGATCAAAGCCTTCTACGACTTACTAAACCTATGGCTAGTGGTTTGCCGGCCTGTCTTAAAAGCCTGAAGCCAGACTAAGACGGCCGCCCGTAGCCAGGCCAGGACTGAGACGAGCGTGGGTCCTTACAGGGCTTATGGCCCAGTCTCCACTTTTGACACACAGCTCCCAGGGACCCACGTCCCAGTCTTTGACCATTCGGAATGAGCGTCCCGGGCCCAGGAGATTCACCCAGGTTGCCAGTGCAACCATCCCTGTCACTCTGCATGTGTGCAACATCTTCGCAACCGCATCCACCACCTTCGCAACTGCATCCACCACCTTGCCACCTCACCACACCTTCGTTATTTCATCCACCTCTTCGTCACTACATCCGCCTTTTCGTCACTTCATCCACCTCTTCCTCGCTGGACTGTATCCGGTACTATCCACCCCTCTGGTCCTCTAGGTTCTTGCTTTGCGATGTGATGTACCGATCAGCGTTGTATACTTATAAATATGAGTTTTTTTTACCCCTCACACCATCGTTCCAATGTCCACTCGACCTGTCCGAAAGATATTCCCCACAGCCAAACTGACCGCTGATAATGCCGGTGAGCTTGAGCTCACGTCTCATTGCAGGGCCATCGCCGCTTCTGTGCCACTCGCGGCACCCCAGCCCAAGCCACCCGCAACGTCGTCTCCCCTACCTGAGTCCTCACCAGAGTCACCTGTTGCGCAGCAATGCACGCAGCAAACAGGAATGCACGTTCTCACCTTAGAGTAGGTTGAGAGACTATAGCGTGGAGAGGGTGCACAAGTGAGAAAGAGAGTGAATATCTATTCGCCTCCCTCCCCATAGGAGGGACTTTATACTCTATGGTCCTACCCTGACCATTTGCGTAAAAGTGATGAGTACAGGCGTCCACAATATCGCGTTTTTACACACGCCTGATGTAAACTACCACTTCGAGATAGTCATAGGACTTCTCTCGCATAGAGGGCGTATTGTGCCCATTGTAGTACGTATCCCAACTACCGTAATAGGCAAACATACTACCGTAATGTCGTAACTGCTATAGATAAGGTCCTTACGTACTTATCACGTTCCAACACTCCCCCTTGCTTAGTGCAGCTAATAAAAGCGCGTCTAAGCAAATAGCAGCGTCCTCACGAGCTCTGGGTAAGAGCATCGAGTGAAAGTTGCCTCAGAGTCAATTAGTAGAGTGGTGTCCAACCCAACTCTAACACGTCTCATCAAGTTGTGAATGTCAACGACATTTTCCAACTCAGACGTCCCATTATTATGTCCCCATTAGGGACAGGACATGCGAACTTCCCTCTGGTAGTTCAATGAAAGGCTTAGAGTCATTTGTCTGCTAATTAAAGCGACATCGTACCATGTCTTTGAGAGAATAAGGTGACTCTGTCCTGTGAGGAGACGATTGCTCGTAGCGTAGATGAACATAGAGAAACGTATGTTCCTCAAGAAGAAGCGGTGTACGCGAGAGTACAATAGCTCCTTCACGCTCTCCATCACGGATCTCCATCATCAGACATGGTGTGGTTGCGCGACAGCGCACCAAACTCTAGCCCTAGCTGTTCCCTGAATTTAAGGAACTTAATACGACCCAGATTCTTAGTAAAGAGATCTGCGGGGTTCTCAGCTCCTTCAATGAAGAATAACTCTATCTTCTTTTCACGGATCACATCATGTATGTAATGGTGACGTAGATCAATATGTTTGATCCGTTTCTCCTGAACAGGATTAGAAGATAAGAATATGGAGCCTTGATTGTCTCCGCATAATGGAATCGGTCCAAGATTAATTCCGAGCTCACTAAAGAGTGAACGGATCCAGACCAACTGTCTACTTGTATCACACAGCGACATGTACTCTGCTTCAGTGGATGAGAGCGCGATAGACTTCTGCGCTCTAGAGTTCCAGCAGAACACTCCATTAGCCATCTTTACTAAGTAGCCCATAGTGGACTTTCTCGTAATTGGGTCTGAAGCCCAATCAGAGTCTGCATATGCTATTATACCACCGTCACTTTTGCCATCAAAGACTAAAGCATAATTAGAGGTACCAAGTAAGTAGCGGCAGATGTAGAGTGCACGCTTCATATGGTCCTCAGACGGATTGGCTGCAAACTGCGCCATTTTGGTAACAGCATAGGCAATATCTGGTCGTGTACCAATCATAATGTATAGGAGTGATCCTATCACTTGTTGGTATGACGCGCGGAGCTCTGGGGTTGCAGTTCCCTTATTAGGGGATGGATGATACCCTTCCGGTAGTGGGGTAGGTACTGATTTGGCGTTAATCAGTTTGAAACGCTGCAGCACTTTCTGAAGGTAATCCTGCTGATCTAACAGGATTCTACCTTTAGAACGTAGTATGCGCATGCGTAGAAACTCTTTGGTATCACCTAAGTCTCTGCATTCCCATATCTCCATGAAGCGCTTCTTCAGGGATGCTATGTCCTTTTTATTTCTTCCTAAGAAGAGGACGTCATCGACATAAACAATAACTACGATTGTTTTGTTGTCGTTAACAAACAGACCTGAGTCTGATTGAAGTCGTGTGCAGCTCAGGGAACTCATAGACTTATCCAGCGCTCTCCACCAAGCGAGTGCAGCTTGTTTAAGTCCGTATATAGCTTTCCTTAAGCGCATGACTTTGTTTTGTTGGCTAGGGTCTTTAAACCCTTCAGGTTGTTCCATATAGAGTTCCTCATCGAGGTCTCCATAAAGGAAGGCAGTTTTGACGTCAAGCCCAGAGATGTGCCAATCCTTCAGCGCTGTAAGCGCGAGCATCATCCGGACAGTCTCAAACCGTACCACTGGCGAGAATATTTCGTCATAATCTATGCCTTCAACCTGAGAAAAGCCTTTGGCAACTAGCCTGGCCTTTTTACGGCCGTCTGACTTTAAGTCAAACACCCATCTGTTCTTGATCACCCTTCTGCCTTGTGGCGGGTTAACAAGATCATAGACTCTGCGTTTGCGAAGAGAGTCAAGCTCTTCTTTGCACGCATTACGCCACTCCCCCTGGAGTTCACTTGGCATTTTTTGAATGTCCTTATAGGTCCATTCACGAATATTAGAGGTATCAGGTGACTCTAGATCTGTTGGTGAAACTGCTTTGGCGAGCAGAAGATCTAGAAATTTGACTCCCCCTTCCTGAGCTAGGCGGATCAGCAATTGCTGATCTACTTCGTCTGAATCCTGCGGATTATCACTCTGAGCACTGGAAGAATCAGATTCGGCTTGTTCAGGAACATCGCCTGAGACCGTCTGATCTTGACTAGAACGCTGCTGGGAGCTACCCGGCTGTGTTTCAGTCAATTGTCGCCATGTGCGAGTCCGCGCAATGTCACGAATAATCGCTGTAGGAGGCCTATCTCCATAGACATTATCAGGACGAGTAACTGGTCTCCTTATACGCCCCGATCTCCTAGGTTCACTAGGACCAGGTACTGGAACAGGGGGTAAAGGCGGAGGTAGCTGCGATCCAGATCCTCCAGCAGAAGTGCTAGGAGGAGGTCCAGCGGCCGGCTGGGGAGCGCTTCTCCCTTTTACAATAGGAGGCTCAGGTGGTAGGTCATCATCATCACCGGGAGCGGCGTTGTCTTTAGACTGCTCACTAGGAACTGTCTCATCTAACTGAGTTACACCACGGGGTATACTCCTAGTATTGTCCTTAGGACACCTAGGGAATAACACTTCATCAAAGAGTGCCTTGTCTGAGTAGAACAAGGTATTAGGCGTGCGCATGAAGACATCAGCCTTCATTCCAGCTCCTCTACCAAGGTAGATCATTAGTTCGCTTTTGGGAGAAAGTTTATTCACCCGGCGAGCTTCTGGAATATGTACATATGCGCCACATCCGAATACTCTGAGATGCGATATGTCAGGGACTTCATTGTGTAATAGTTTGTAAGGAGTCTGCCATTGAAGGCGACTTATGGGGGTTCTATTATAACAATGTGCAGCGTGAAGTACTGCAAATTCCCACCAACTCTGTGGTAAGCAAGCATCAAGGTGCATAGCCTGAGCTTTGTCCATTATAGTGCGCATAAAGCGCTCAGCGCGCCCATTTTGCTGTGGCGTATGTGGCGCAGACTGTAGCACTGTTATGCCGGCATCCTTAAGCTGCTTTAGGAAGGCATCCGATTTGTATTCACCGCCGGCATCTGACATCCATTCTTTAATGGTTGCGTTAAACTGATTTTTAATTAACGCTAGCCACTGCTTAAGTGCCGTAATAGCAGAGGCTTTATCCCGTAAAAGAATGATCCATGCAAAGGAAGTATAATCGTCAAAGAAGACGATAAAATACTTGTATTTATGGTATGACGGTATAGGGAAGCTTTTCAAATCGGAATGAATCCGAGAGAAAGAGGCTTTAGCCCTTGTATCGGATGGAGGATGTGAGGCAGCAGGCATTTTGCCTTGCGCGCACCCAGGACATATTACATCAGAGGAGGGAATTATAATCCCTTCTGGAAAGCCCTTAGTGTGTTCCTTAGCCCGTCTTAGAACCTCTTTAGATGGGTGACCAAGGCGACGATGCATAAGGTCATAGTCTACATTTAGTAACGCAGACTGGTTCGCAATATGCGACTCAGTTAGAGTGGATATAGAGGCATCTAGCCAATATAGGGATTGTCCGTGGAGAAGGGGTTTACATTGGACAATCTTTTTGTTTTTACGTAGCAAGTTAATATGCTGCGAATTCCCCAAAACGCGCAAACCTTGCTGTAAAAAGACACCCATTGACAGAAGACGTATGCTTATGCGGGGAATATATAGAACCGGATATACCCGAGTAATTACGGGTTTGTCTGCGACGTAATGTTCAAGTAAGACAGAACCGGTTCCTTCAACGTATAGCATTTGTGCTGCAGTCTTAACAGGCATCCTTTCAGACTTAGCAAGTGGCTTGTACTCGATAAAATCACTAAGATTATTAGTGAAGTGTGCTGAAGCTCCTGAATCAAGGAGCCACATATTTTGTGTACGCTTTATACACTCTGCACATTGACTGAAGTACTCATTGTGCTCACACTCAAGTAAATCGAGGAGAGCGCTGCTAATATTGTACATATCAAGCGACTTCGGTACTAGTACATGCGATTCCCGTAGATATATGTGTCCGTTACGTTTGCCATCCCCTAGACTTTTTGGGGGCAGGGCTAATTCTGTAACGTCATCAGCATGTGATGTGCGAAGTGAAGAAAAGACGTACTGTTCTTCATCACAAGAACCCCAATCAAGGGTGTTCTCGTCCGGTCCGGTTAAATAGGACTCCGGTGTCAGCGAACGGCCTGTGGCGGCCGGCGAAATAAGAGTGCCAAAACGGGGGTCCGTTGGCATCTCGTGATCTCGCAGCCACTGTTGATTACTGCGCCAAATAGATTCGATTCGCTCATTAGAACGAGATCGAGGAGGGAAACGGCTTTCGCCGGTAGTAGCCCACCTGACTGTTGCTTCTACAATTGAAGCAGGACTGACGTAAGGAGGTGTGGGAGCGCGACTTTCTGTATCAGAAGTCATATCGCTTAATGTCAGATCTGACAAGTCAAGTTGGAGAGCATTTGACTGCTCACCAAATATCTCCGTGTCATCTAATCCGTCTATGTTCATTATCGACTGTGCGCTGCCCGAAGGCTGCTGCGACATGTCGATGTCGACTTCGGAGTCATACTCCTCGTCCATGAACCGTTCAATACGAGGACGCATGATAGCGTCAACGTCTGCGAAGCGCTGCTCGAGCGTCTTTACGGTCTGTACTGTAGCGGGTACATCCAGCCGTTCAGCGAGCGAAAGCGCCTTGTTTACAGAAGGGAAGAAGCCGGGAGTCCTCTGAGGCGAGGATGATTCGACTTCTGTCCTGGTAGAGACACCAGATGACCCAATATGAGTCACCTTGTGGGAAGTAGGAGGGGCTAGTGCGGCGACGGAGGCAATATGCGAGTGCTGTGGAGCACGGGCAGGTGCCTTGCCTTTCCCTTTGCCTTTGCCTCTTCTGGATCCACGTCCTCCGCGCTGCCTAAAAGGCTGCTGCTGATTGGACGGGCCGGGAGCGCTAGACTGCTGCTGCGAACCCTGCTTGGTAAAGCGAGGGTCAGCGCGCTTCCGCTTAACGGCAGAAAGCTTCTGCGCTGTATGGGCAGTCTTATGCTGTCCGCGGTTAGTCTCCGTCTCGTACTGGCTTTCAACACAAGCCGATACAGTCTCAAGTTTGAGATCGGCAACAGGGAGATTGTTACACATGATGGGGATTAAATGCTCCCATTTCAGGGGCAAAGCGGACATCGCAATGAGAGCCTGCAGCTGAGGCTTTATGGCAAGGTTAGTGGCGGCAGGGCCAGTACCAACAGTAACGTTCCCTAGACGAGAAAAGGCGGCGGCCATCTTCTCGAACTGGGGAGCAGGGTGCTGATTCGTATTGAAGCGAATTGAAATCGCTTCTTTGAAGTCTTTGTAGATGCGGGGCATGGACACCGCACCGTACCGGTCTTTTACGGAAGTCCAGAGCGCCTGGGAAGTAGCCCCAGTGACTGCCTGCTGAATAGCAGGGGTGAGGCGAAGGGTGAGATTACCCCTAGCCATCTCATCACTCTTGTTCCAAGCTGCTCTGTCAGCGACTTCGGCGACAGGAGGTTGGGCAATGGTGCCAGCAACGTAGCCCCAAAGCCCTTGGGACATGAAGAAGGCGGTCATCTGTTGAGACCAAGTGGCCCAGTTAGAGCCATCGAAGACGGGGACAAGCTGAGTGAGTTGAGAGGACATGGTTGTATAGATCTGTTGGCTTTTGCGAACGTCAGTATTGCGTTACTATAATAACAATACTGTGTGAAACAAAAGATTGTCAATGCCAGCATCGCCTTTGGCAATACTAAGCACGACAATAGCCCAGTATTAGGCTATTTCCAACAGAATGGGTCGAAAAACCCATCTTGACATTGAGAGCATCAATGCCAATAAGCCGGACGATCCTGCTCAACGTCACCCCAAGGTTAAGCTATTCGCCTTTCCAAAATTAATTGGACGTGCAATAGAGCCTTGTTTAGATAGGCGATTGGCCAAGTCTGTGTGCTCCTCAAGAGCACAATACCGGGTTGCTAGTAACCAGGGAGCCTCCCTGAGTCTAGAGCCTACAACCGCACGAGTACCTCTTTTCAAAGGTAACAACATGGTGGGCAGTGACCACGGGCGCAACTCTGTCAAAGAGTGCGACAGCAAACCCTGTAGCAGGGCCCATAACCTGTTGCGCAGCAATGCACGCAGCAAACAGGAATGCACGTTCTCACCTTAGAGTAGGTTGAGAGACTATAGCGTGGAGAGGGTGCACAAGTGAGAAAGAGAGTGAATATCTATTCGCCTCCCTCCCCATAGGAGGGACTTTATACTCTATGGTCCTACCCTGACCATTTGCATAAAAGTGATGAGTACAGGCGTCCACAATATCGCGTTTTTACACACGCCTGATGTAAACTACCACTTCGAGATAGTCATAGGACTTCTCTCGCATAGAGGGCGTATTGCGCCCATTGTAGTACGTATCCCAACTACCATAATAGGCAAACATACTACCGTAATGTCGTAACTGCTATAGATAAGGTCCTTACGTACTTATCACGTTCCAACATCACCACCCCCGCTGACGGATGTAGAAGACGACTCTTCGCCTGCTGCTGACTTGTCACAAACTCGCAGTTCTTCAAAGCGTCCTTCGCAAGATGTGATCAAGAGCTTACATTCTCACAACAGTATCATCACCGCCTCCTCCACCGCCTCTGACGATGCCCCCAATACTGCACGAAAATTCAAGAAGTCGAAAACAGCTGTGTCATCGGGTGCTCAAGATGCACACTCCGATGTCTCTGTCATCAACATCGATGACATTGGCGACCCAGAAGACGAGCAGCTGAACAGGTCTGAGCCCACTGCCGACATCAGACATTTCTTTACAATCCTCGCTTGCCTCCCGGGTCAAACTAAAAGGCGCATGAAGTGCAACCTTTGCGCATAAGTCCCCTTTGGTTTTTATTATCTATAAAAGTATTTGTCCTTACAATGCATCATATAGTCAGGGGCTTGGTTGCGCCAAGCAGGAAAAAATCATCACCAGCGAGCACTCAACGCTTTGGCATCATATAGCCGCGCTACACTCGGTACGTTTCTAGATCCTTAGAGCTTTCCGATGTGGTTTTAATTTATTTTCTAGCATCGGTACAGAAAATGGTGTGGAATCAATAAATTCGACTCAATGCTAGCAGAAGACACCAAGCAGCGCAGGGCAGCCGCACAGGGTACTAGCCAGCAGACCCAGCAAACAACCCTCGGCAATCACTTCAACCCACACCAAGCCGACGTCATCCCATACAGTGACAGGGTGTTCAAGGCCGCTGCTATTGAATGGCTCGTCCAAACTAATCAGGTGCGTCATTTATTGCTGCCATTTTTTCTCATTGTTCTGATTCTTTTCCATTCAGTGTCATGGACGCGTATTATTTCCTTATTTTTCTGTATTTATTACGGATTTATATAAGGAGATATAAGGACCGAAGTACAGAGAGACTTCGAGTTAGTCACAAGGGTTCGCCACCCATGTGCACGTGACCGTGGGACTTAGGTCCCTCATACGTATGTTAGTTCTGATTGGTAGATAAGGATGGAAGGTTCTGGAAGGATCTAGAACACGCTTAGTAGTTTACGCTTACTCGCTGTATTAGGTTTTACTCAGCCAAGTGGAGCCGCTCATAAGCGCTATGACAAGTGCATCAGTCAGCACAATAGATAGCGCTATTAATAGACACGACGCGTCAGCTCCTGAGTCATGGAGTCTTACTATACACTTAGTAACAGTGTTCAGACTCAATTCATACTCAGCCGCAGTAGTGTATATAAGCTTCCCTGTAACGTCCTGAGTGGAACCAACTTGTCCTCTTGGTTCTCCACTCAGCGTGCCACTGTGTGATATCTGACATCTTTGGTCTTGTATAAAGACTGCAAGTTGATTGTCCCTCCACAGTGACTGTACGTTTAGCGCGTGACTTGTCTCCGCGCTAGGTTGAGTGTGTTACCTTACAGTTCACATCATCTTCACACTTGACTTGGCGTAGCGCGGCAGTCGCACCGCTACATTCAGCCCATTCAGGCATTCAAACACCCCGCATTCAAGAAAATGTTGGACATTGCGTCCCAAGCAATGCGTGGTGTCACCCTCCCATCTCCCAAGAAAACACGTTCGCGCATCATTTTCATGTTCAAGCAACAAATGATCCTACTCAAGAAGCGACTTAATGTATGTATTCGCACTTGTTGCCTTTCTGCTCACTGACTTTCACTCTTTAGGGCCCCATGGTTGCCGGAGAAATCAGCCTGACTTGTGATGCGTGGCAGGCGGTAACGCTGACTCTTATTTTGCCATCACAGGGCACTGGATTGAGGAACGCACTCCAGGTGAGTGGAGCCTGGAACATGCGTTGCTTGGCTTTGCGCAGATGAACTGCTCTCACAACGGAAGTCGCCTTGGTCAAGTACTCTACAAGATCTGCAACCGACTTCAGATTATTCACAAGGTGAATATTTCCATTATCTCCTCTCAAGTCTTGATGACCACTCACTCGTGACTCATGCAATTCAATTTAGATTGGCCATGTTACATGCAACAATGCCAAGAACAATGACACCATCATGAAAGAGTTCACGCGCTGCTATCACATCAAGATTGGGGAGGATTTCGACGTCAAACGCCATCAAATCAGGTATGTACCCTGCTTTACCGTCCCTGTACTTATACTGACTTTCCAACTTCATCTATTCATTTAGGTGTCTTGCGCACATAATCAATCTAGCGACTCAAGCTGTGATTTCTACGCGTAGTAAATCTAGGTACTACAACAGCAACCAGGAAGACGACCACATCCCCAGTGACTTAGGGCCAACAGAGCGAGATGAGGTTGGGATTGTCCGGGCCATCTGCATAAAGGTACATGCTGCTTCTAGTCAGCGACCCCAAATGCTGACTAGCGCTGACTTGTGCAAATGTAGGCCCGCTCATCGTCTCAGCGAAAAGAAGCATTCAAGAGTATTCAAATTCGTGATGGCCTGCCAGCAGTCAATCTGCTCCTCGACATGAAGGTTCAATGGAGCTCGACATACATCATGCTTTATCGCGCTGAGTCGCATCGACGGGTAAGTGTGGCCGTTTCTTTCAGGACTTATATGTTTACAGCTACTTCAGGCAGTCAACGAATTCATCTTGGGGCTTGGACTCAAAGAATCGAATGCAGACAAGGGGCAAAAGATTTCCGCCCTCGCTTTACGCAATGATGAGTGGACGCGAGTCAGACTGTTCTGCAACATTCTTGAGGTATGTCCGCGTTCGTGGCCATTCAATTCCTACTGACATTTGGTGGCGTTTACCCACTGACAGCATGCTGATGACGCCCAGCAAGCATTCTCTGCAGCGTCAACACCAACACTCCAACTTGCGCTCCCGGCAATCGAGAAACTTTATGCATCATGGGAGAAGGCTTCGACCAAGACACGATACAAGATGTTCGTGCCGGCACTTACAGCCGGAATGGCAAAGCTCAACAGCTATTACAAGTGCTCTGCAGAGTCAGACGCACACATCATGGCAATGGGTACATATCTTGTTCGTTTTTTGTTTGCTCGCTTTACTGACTGACTTTTGTGCCGTAGTGCTCAAACCCTCAACAAAGATGTCGTATTTCCACAAACACTGGTTGGCCGATCTGGTTTCCAAAGTTGAAGATGCCGTCCAGACACGCGTAAGTTGTTTCTTTACTATCTTTTTATAGTCTAACTCATTTACTTTGTCTCTTAGTTTCTCGATCGTTTCAACGCTCTGCACAGAGACCACGGTACAAGATCAATGCACACTCACAAGACCACCTCAACCCGCAAAGCCTCCTGTCGTAACGTTGACGACACTGACTTTGAGGACAATGCCGACGACTGTGAGGTCCAGGCCAACTCATCCAATGCATGGATGGATGAGTGGAAGTCGTACCTCACTACGAACGAGGATATTCCAGATGGTATGGGAATTATATGCTGGTGGGGGGTAAGTACATCTACTTGATCCATGCCCATGTACATCACTAATACATGTGCAGGTGAACGGGTCCCGATATCCAACCTGGTGCTCACTTGCCCGTGACTACCTTGCCGTCATGGCATCTTCGGTGTCAAGCAAGAGAGCCTTCTCCTCAGCTGGGATCACCATCTCCAAGCGCCGCAATCGTCTCGACGCCGACATCGTCAAGGCTCTTCAATGCCTCAAGTCCCTACTACTTCATCAAGACACTTCTTTCAAGTCGAGGGTCGTTTCGAGTGCGGCCGATGAAGAGGTATATCTAGACGAAGCCGACCAACAACCTGCCAATCAAGAAGGCACTGCGCACGAAATCATTGAGGAAGCTGACGATTGGGAATGGGAGGATGTCGCTGACGATCACGGTAATGACTATGACAACGACGATGAGGAAATTGAGGTAGTTTCTTAGTTACAATTGTCATATGTCTGTACAGAATTGGGTAGCTATATACATCTGGTATAGTACTACAAAGACGCGGCTGGCCGAGTCTTTCAGGCCAATGGAGGCCTGAGACGTTGAGGCCGACATGTCCAGTCCTAGGCCCCCCAAGATTTGGGCCTATAGCCCCCAAGAGCCGGGACTAATGGCCGTCTTTGAGGCCGGGATGGGACGGGAAACCACTACCTATGGCCAATTGATCCTCCAGAAACGTAAAGGTGACATCTTGCCTATTTTGACCGCAGAGTCTGCGATGTACCATGTATGTCTCCACTTCGCTATGATGCTTCCTACTTATCCCCAATTGCTTATCCATTAAAGCTCGATGCACTTCCTACGACAAATAGGTGTTGAGCTGTAATACTTACTATAAGGCTCATTACGTAGGAATCGGAGTACGATTAGTTATGCTATACACGTAATTCGGAGTATTTAGTCATACAGTATACGTACAGAATCCCCTTATGGGATTATTCCGAGTCCACCGGTGATTAGACATCAGGCGACACTAAAAACGCGATATTGTGGACGCCTCTACTCATCACTTATCCCCAAACGGACATGGGTGGACCATAGAGTATATAATTCCTACTGTAGGAGCGAGTACCTATACACATCTCTCTCCACCCCACTTTGAGCTTCCTCTGCTTCACTCTAAGCCTCGTCTAAGCTCTCTATACAGGTAAGGGTCTACCTGTACACTGCGTGCATTGCTGCGCAACAATAGGCTCACCGTCTCCCAGTCTACGATGTGTTCCTAGACTCCATCGGCACGAACGATGAGCTGCATGTGCTGCAAGTCTCCCACACCGACATCGAGGGACAGTGAGCTCACACCGGCGGAGGTAAGTAGTTTATTGGGCGCTTTGTTGATACCTTTTCCAAATCAGGGCAGCCATGTGTTTCTCTGCCTCTTTGCTTCACCTGCTGACGTGCTTCGCTCTCCATGCAGAGACAAGGCGTATCACTTCAAGCTCACGCAGATCCTCTCGCTAGACCCCGCATCGAGATTGATACAGCTCGTCACACTCGACGCGATCACCACGACCCTGTCAGACCCGACCATCATCGACTTTGACCTGCTCGAGCGCTCTCAACGTTCTCGAGGGACGGACCGGATGACTGACCCGGTTGGTAACACACATCTGTAAATGCAACTAGGTGTTCGGAGCTGTTCAGAGCTGTTCAGAGCTGTTCAGAGCTGTTCAGAGTGTCCTTGAACAGCTCCGAACAGCTCCGAACACCTACTGCATTTAGGGATTACCACGGGTCGGCAAAACCCGCCCGGGTAGCGGGTAAGGGTTTGCCAGGTGCGGGTCAGGGTCAGCGATCTCAAACCCTTGCAAACCCGTACCCGTGGCACGGGTACCCGCGGGTATCATCTGGTGATAATATACAGTACTCGTTGTCGCATAGTCCAAAAAAAGACAGAAAAAATACATTGCATAGGATAATATGTCTACAGGAAGCTAGTACAGGACTACCCTGTCGCCGCCGCTATCCCTACTGCCCGCCCTACACCCTTGTCGCCGTCGCCGTTGTCATTTCTGTCTCCGCGCTACACCGTACCGTCGTCATCGTCGCTGTTGTCGTCACTGCACCGCCGTCGCTGTCGTCGTTGCTATTGCCGCATCGCCATCACCATTACTGTTGTGGTTATCGGGGGAGCGGCGTGTGGAGGGGCAGTGGCGTGGTTGGGAATCCACGCGGGGCAGCGGTTTCGGTGGTGATACCAACAATGGCGGCCCATTGGCAGGTGTTTTTCCAGGGAAACTGTGTGGGAATAAATGTCAGCGTCAGCAGTCGTAGGATGGACCTATACTCATCTATTTTGGGTTTGTGAGGGTGGCCCCATTGTTGGTGTCTCGTGAATACCTGCGGCAGGCGCACGCTGAGCGATGGCTGGTCGGGACTACAATATTGGTCTATGAGTGGCGAAAAGCTTCCCACGCTCACTTTCGGGCCAATCAACGACTTGTTTTTTTTCAACTCCACATTTTACTTTACGCTCTGTAGTCCCGCTACTTCCGTCCCTTTCCCCGATGTAACAAGTCGCAATCCGCTCAGCACTGGAGGCTACAACTCCATGCAGAGGCGAAGACAACGAGCTACGTCAGGCATCTTCTTTGGTGCCGTCGTAATCGCTGTCTTCTCGCTGCAGTGGAACGTGCGATGGTGGCAGACTCGGACGGCCCCACCACTCGACAATGACGATGCCCGCCACAAGTGATGTGGGCTTCCTACGATTATACCTCGGCTACGTGCGATCCCGACCCTGACTCGACCACCTACTACCCCTACCCCGGGCCACTGGCAACCCGATCCCAGAACCACTACCACCGCGACCGGGGTATCCTACCGACGCAAGATGAGGCCAATACATTGCGACCCCAACCGCGATGAGGAGGACACGGGCAATGACAGTAGCCCGTCGTGGTGGCAATGTCGACGTGATGACGACCACTCCGAGTCGTATGTATCTCATGTCATGCCCTCCTTTCTTGTCCACCACTCTATCATTGGTTCTGTCGTCATCGGCGTCTAGGGCAGAAAAGGTGTGTCCGTATATGCCTCCGTCACCTCACTTTCCTACAACACCCGACTCGATTCCTTCATTCCCTTCGTGTTGACTACCGACCGCAACGACAACGATCATGAGCTGACGACGACAACGACGATCGCGACCACCAGCGGCGAGGCGGCAATGGCAGCGACGGAGACAAAGGCGACCATGACGGCAACAGCGTGTAAACTAGTATTGACTCTTAACTACATTCTCTCGCCTCTGAATAGATTTGTTTTGTAACTTGTCAAACCCGCTAGTACCCGCCGAACCCGCTATCAACCCATCAAAACCCGCCCAAACCCGTAACCCGTACCCGCCAAAACCCGTACCCTTGGTCAGGGGTACGGGTTTTGGCGGGTACGGGTACGGGTAGCCTCCGAGTGACCCCAGGGTTACCCGTGGTAATCCCTAACTGCATTTACAGATGCACCACGAGTGCCCTGTAACTCACACTGACACTACCCTCCTGCGACGTCCTCATCCCCCATCTTGTTAGTATCGGCTCTGCAAGCTGCTCGACACTACTTTGAACAAGAGATCGAGAAACCTGTACTCGCAGATGCTATCGAAGTTGAGGAGATAGGTATGGTTACCTGGATGCGTGGAGACGCCTTCGCGTCACTTTTTTTTTTTTGGATCCATATTTATTCTGGGATGCGCAACAGAGTTACAGACCAGTCGTAGCGAGACCCACTACAGTTATGAAACACGATAGTCCTTAGTATAGTAAGGGTGCCCCCGAGAACGTAAGGTAACGAATCGAAACACGAGGACGAGGCGTGTCGAAAAGGGTGTCGGGTTTTCCCGGGATACATAAGCCGCGAGGCCGAGATTCAAATATGTGCAGCGTGGTAGCCGCAGGTTAAACGGAAATGGAACGAGAAGTCCAGAATCATGAAGGGAAACAAACCTCCAAGTGTGCACCTTACCTAGTCGGGTTCAGGGGGCACGGGTATGGGGGGACCGGATTCCGGCTTCGAGAGCGCGCGCGTCTGGTCGAAAAAACTGAGTAGGCGTCCAGCCCCCTCCCGGGTGGATAGGAGTCCTTCGCGTCACTTCCAGGTACGCTCATCAGCGTGGGGGTTGGGTCCCTCATTCACGTCTCCCTATTCTACTCAAGTTTACATATTTCGCTACGGTGTTTATCGCGTAGTAATAAGACAGTTTACACACACGGAGAGAAAATGTATCAGTATAGTAATATTGGGGGCAAGAGATTGGGTGGATGCGTTACACGATATTGTACTGGCCATGTGAAAGATGCGGAGGGCGATCTCCTATACGCTCAACATTTGATTCCCATATCGAAGGACCCGCGATGGTTATGTCCGAGTCAGTGACCGACGGCAGTGACGGGGGCTGTGGTGGAAGATCTAGGGTAGGCATAGGGTTTGTGTAGATCGACCGATTCACACTTGGATTCACATGTACAAAAGGGGGGTCAAAAGTGTCCTGTTCCTTGCGCAAACCGGGCTTCGCGATACCATCGTCCACGACCGCAGCACCTAGATCAGGTACAGAAGTCGACTCAGGAGAGGCGCTGGGGGCACTAGTAACTATCATCGAGTGATGGGATTCTGGGTAAGACGACGAGAGGCCGGATCGAGCGATGGACAAGCGTGAGGATAGCGGCGGACCAGTCAAAAGAATATTGTCGAGAACCGTATAAGCCGAAGATGGGAGGTTTGGTGCATCGAAAGGCGTCAAGTGGTCTGTATTGTGCTGAAAGGCAACGGCAGCGGGTGGAGAGGTAAGGGAAAGAGTAGGGGACGCAGAAATTTCGGGAGTAGGGCGGGGCATTGTTATACCCAAGTTTTCAATGTCCCGTATTACACTGGCGATGGCTGCGTCTTGTGAAGTGATAGGAATGCGGAGGCTTTCGATAGTTGTCGGATGAGTGGGGTGGAAGTTGTCAAGCGGTAGAACATCCGTAAGGCTTTCGTCGATACGAAGTGGGGCGGGTACGGACGACGAAGCAGGGACCAGCGCAGCGTTATCATGCAGGACAGTGCGGGTAATGGTGGTGGTGGAAGAGTCGTCGTGAAGATGGCCAGCGACGTTGCACGCCGGATACGAGGATGGCTCGCTCAGAATGTCATCCTCATCGCTAATGGATGCGAAGAGTCGTGTCGGTTCAGAATTGGTATCTTGATGTAGAGAGATGTAAATGGCGCGAATCGGTCTGAGGATAAGGGATGCCCTCTTCCGACTGTTTGCGTTTTGCGCTTCGAGAACGATTTGATTCCAGAGCACACAGAACTCGTGCTGCAGTTCAGGTAACGTATCTTGTACATTGAATTTCGACGCCGTTTCCAGAATTTCCGAGAACTTGTACTCTGGCCAGGCCGTTTCCTGGAAATGAGTAAATTGCTGGCGAGTGACGTGAATCAAGATGGCAAGTGACAGGCTGTCACCGTATGCGGCGTAGTCTCGGAGGACAGACTCTTGGACGCCCAGTTCACGGGAGGCGAGGATAAACCAAGAGTCATCGCGCCTTTGCGCTCTTGCGATAACCATGCATACCAAGGCTACCAAATTAGTATTATTGCCCCACCCACTCATGATCTGCACCAGTTCGGTGGACATCGGGCCACTATATTGGCATCTGAACAAAATCTCGTCAAAGACACCAAATACGGGAATGTGTGCTGGATCGAAAGCCTTCGCGCAGATCATGGCCCTCCGGTCTTTGACAGGCTCGGGTAGTAAATTTGATGAGAAAGTGACGTCCAACAACCACATTAATGTCGTTGAAAGCCTCCACTTTTGCTCTCTAGTGAGACGGGGCAGGGGATCGTCGACGACTTTTGAGCTGCGGAAGCCAGGTAAGCCAGAAAAGAAGCGTTCAAGTTCGTGGTCTTCATCCAAACTGTCGAAGGTCCACAGAAAGGCGCGAGTATCGATCTCCGATGGTGCATTCAAAGCAGTTTCCTCGGCTGTCCTCTGCATGCCCTGTACGAGCAGTTTGCGATATCTTTCCTTCAGGGATCGAAAGCGAAGGTAGGATTCACCGCTAAAATAGTCCAACATTGTGAGCCTCCGAAGAGCCCTAAAAATGACATATGATATCCCAGTGATGATGTGCCATGCTGGTAATGAGAGTGGGGTGTGGTATGGGCTGTCGTGGTGGAAGATTGGGACGAACGTGATGCACCCGTACAGAGCGGTGCAAACACCGATCCACGACACCACCGACTTGAAAATCGTGAGATTAACGTTCCATAGGAACACAGATATGCCGGCAAAGAACAGGAACAGAGAAACGTGCAGTAGCGTCGGCAATGCTTCAACCGCCCACGGAACGAAAAATTTCTCGACGCCTTCGAAAAAGAATGCACGAATTCTAGCTCGCTTTTGCTGGCTGTAACGTGGCTGAGTGACCTTGAGGTATCTTCGTGCCCACTGCTGAAGCAACGTTGCGAGTAGAGCACAACTAATACTGATTACTAAGCTCAAGAACAAAAATGCGTTCACCCAAACCGCGTAGTTTGGTGGAGAAAAGGGGGGTGGGGAAGTAGGGAGGGAACTCGCAATATTTGGGTCAGCGAGAGTCTGATAGATATTTGCGAGGTAGAAATTGGAAGTGTCCTCTGGATTTGGCCGAATGTCCTGAATTGACACCGAAATCAACGAAGCGACAGCAGCAGAGAATAAACCAGTCTTTGATGGGTGAGGCAGTGTGAAGCACGGGATTAGAAGATGGAGACCTACAAAGACGAGGATCCCTTCAGCGTCCGCTTTCCATCCTTCGACCATCTTCTTGTCCTCTTCCGTCGCCATTTCTAGATACATTGAGAAAATAGGCCCAGACCCGTCGACAAAGTTAGACATTTCCCGTGGTTGCTGAGTTGGCGCCGACTGGGGTGGGTACTGGTGGTCACCTATATGGGTAGCAGCGGCCGGTGAGAGCGGTGAGGATAAAACAAAGTTGGAGCAAGGTACCTCTGTCCAAGCCCATATGGGCCATACCTGCCCCGGTTGCATCGAGAATAGCTTGAGACATTGAATACTTTGGCGTGAGTCAAGTGGGAGGGTGGAACGTGTTGAGAGTGGCTGCTCTGTGGCTGCTCTCAGCCAGTTGTAAAACATCACGAGGCGGTAATGGGTTAGTCGGGCCGGTGATACTATTTGGCTTTGTTGTGCCGAGGTCCGCATCCCACCACTGTAAGTTACAAGAAATAGCAAGAACAGTAATATCCGTGGAGGATACTTTCGAAGACAACGTACATGTACTTGCGCGAAATACAGATCGCCGAACTCACAGGGTACATTTCGTTGGGTAGCCTAGAACCGGAAAGTGCATCTTATGTCAGAAGCTTGTGGTCAAGGGCGGTCAGAGGTCTCTCTCTGGATGATGTTCCGTAGAAGAGAGAAGTTTCCCCGTATTTTATGATATCAAGGGTCTAGACGAGGGCACCGGCTGCGGTATGTGCCAAAGTTTTCTCCCTTGACGTTCTTGTTTACTACCGTCTTCCATCAGAGATTGAAGCTTGAAGGGTTGTTCTTTTTACGTCTACTTATCAAACATATGGCTAGTCTATTGATTCTCTAGAAAAGGCTTGCGACCGAACTGTTGCTTATCGTCACGCCACGGCCCTCAGTGTGTCTGAGCCAAGGAGACTGTTCGACGCCCGTCCAACCTTCACGGCGGCGATCGTCTCGCGCCCCTTGACATCGGTGCAGGCCCGACTTCCCGCCGCCGAACTCGCCATCCTCCCCGCCTACTATACAGCGCAGATGGCACCCGAAAGCGTCGCTGACGGGGTGCTCTACCTCACTGCGGCGATGCTGTGTAGAGTCTGATTGAGGGGCAAGAAGCGAGCGTTGGGTGAACGTCGTACATTACGGAGTGCGTTCGATGTGTAATTTTAGGCAGTAATCCGGTCTCTTACGGGCCATGTTCGGAAGTTTATCTGTCGTTCGTGCTTGAACAGGACGAGGAGAGAGCCTACGGGACGCACCAGTGGCTTGTTTGGCGGATCAGAAACTCGACGCCAGAGATAGTGTTAATTCAGGACATCCATTTCGAGTCAATGGACGTGCGCCTGAGGGCCGTCGAGAACCTGGTAGATATTGTGGAAAGAGAACGCGGTTGGATCTAGTGATTCTGGTCGATGCCGCGTCGAGTTGATATCACGAACTGAAGGCTGCGAGGAATTGGAGAATTGATCGACGCATCAGCCTGGGGATCTTCTCAAGCTCCTGTTGATGGAAAGCCGCCATGGACGGAATATTTGATCGCCCTTTCGACTTGTCAGCTCAAACTCCGACCTACGTCGGCGCATATACATGAGAAATTTATTGAATAGCACCAGTGTTGTGATATAATGAAACCGACAGGAATATATACAGTACCCCATTGTACACGCAGATCCGAGAGATTGGGCCTTAAATGATGTCATACCGGCAATGTGATGGATGCGGAGAATGATCTTCTGTACGCTCGGCGTTTGGTTCCCGCGGTGAAGGAACCGTGATTTGTACGTCCGAGTCAGAAATCAATGGCAACGACGATGATTGTGGTGGAAGATCTAGGGTGGCCATTGCGATTGCGTGAAATTCCCGATTCACCGAGGGGGGCCAAGAGTGTCCGTTCCCTTGCGCGAAACAGGCTTCGGGTTACCATCGTCCTTGGTCGCAGCACCCAGACAAGGTGCAGAGGTCGGTCCAGGAGCTGCGCTGGGAGTAGTGATAGCCGTCATCGAGCCATAGAGTTCTGGGAAAGACGATGAGGGGCTGGATCGAGCAATGAGCGAGGGTGAAAACAGCTACGCACCAGTAGGAAGTATATTGTCGAGAACTGGATTAGAAGCAGCTACAGACGACAGGTTTGGTGTATCAGAAGGCGCCAGGAGGTCTGGGTTGTGCTGGAGGGCAACAGCAACGGGTGGGGAGGTAAAGGAAAGAGGGGTGGATGGCGAAGCTTGGGGAGCGAGTTGGGGCATTGTCGTATTTGAGGTGGCTGGATCCAGTGAGGAAACATGGATGCGGACGCTTTCGATAATCGTCTGATGAGCGGGGTCACGGTAGATGTTGTCAAGCGGTGGCACCCCCGTGAGGCTTTCGACAACATGAACCGGAGCAAGTACGGACGAGTGATGCGCATCGGAGCTGGCGGGAGAAGTGGGGGTCAGAGCGGCAGCAGAGGTTGCGGAGACGGCGTCGCAGCAAATATGGCCAGCGACACTGCACAGTGGATACGAGGACGGCACCCTCAGGGTATCGTCCCAATTGTTTGTGGAGGTAGAGAATTGCGTTGGGGCAGAGAGAGTATCTTGGTGCAGAGCAATATAAATATTGCGAATCGGTCCCAAGATTTGGAGCGGCATCCACCGATCGTCGTCCCTCTGCGCTTTGAGAACGATTTGATTCCAGAGAGCACAGAACTCGTGCTGCAGCTCGAATGTCGTATCTTGAACATCGAATTTGGAAGTTGCTTCTAGAACTTTCGAGAACTCGAACTCCGGCCAAGACCCTTTTCGGAAATGGCTAAATTGCTGGCGAGTGATGTGAATCAAGATGGCAAGTGACAGATTGTCACCGTGTGCAGCGTAGTTCCGGAGGACAGCTTCTGGGACACCTAGTTCATTCGAAGCCAAAACAAACCAAGGGTTATCGCGCTGTTGTGCCCTTGCGACAACACTGGAGATCGCAGCTCCCGCAAGCGAAGCAGCATCTTCGTCCTTGTTGTTTCCCCAACCTCTCACAATCTGCACAATGTCGGCGGCAACCGGACCACTATGTTGGCAACTGGACAAAATTCTGTCAAGGATAATAGGTGCCCAGGGAGTGTGTATTGGATCGATAGCCTTCGCGCATATTATTGCTCTCCGCTTTTTGATAGGCTCGGGTAGCAAGTCGGACAGGAAAGTAGCATTCAACAGCCTCATCAACGCCGTTGATAGCTTCTTGTTTTGTTCTTGAGTGAGGCTAGGCAGAGGGTCGTTAACCACTTTTGAGCTGCGGAAGCCTGGCAAACCGGCGAAAAAGCGCTCCAGTTCATGGTCTTCGTCTAGAGTATCGAATGTCCATAGAAACGCACGAATGTCGATCTCTGGTGGTGAATTAAGTGCAGTTTCCTCCAGCGTCTTCAGTACACCTTGCAAGATAATTTTGTAATACCTTTCTTTCAAGGTGTTTACCGACCAAGTGAACCATAGAAGAACCCGAAAGATGGCATATGACATACCGACAACAAGCGGCCACGCCAAGGATGTAAGCGGGGTATAGTATGGGCTGTCATGGTAAAAAATCGGCATGATTGTGATACATCCGTATAGAACCGCGCAAATGCTGACCCACGAAAGCACCAGTTTGAAGATAGTGAGATTTACATTGCATAGGAATACAACCAGGCCGGCAAAGAAGAGAAACAGAGAAGCATGTAGTAGTGTGGGTAACACTTTGACTGCCCACGGAAGTAGAAACTTGTCGACTCCTTCAAAGAAGAATGCGCGAATCCGAGCTCGTTTGTGTGGAGTGTAACGTGGCTGAGTGACCTTGATGTATCTTCGTGCCCATTGTTGTAGCAGAGTCGCAAGCAACGCACAGGTGAGACTGATCACGAAACTCATGAACCAAAGTGAGTTGACCCAAACGGCATGGTTTGGTGGAGAGAATGTGGGCATGGAATGGTGGGAAATATTTGGTCGATTACTGGTAGGGTCAGCAATTGCCTGATAAATATTTACGAGGTGGAAGTTGGAGGTATCTTGGGGGTTTGGTCGAATGTCCTGAATCGATACTGAGATCAACGAAGCAACAGCGGCAGAGAATAAACCAGTCTATGACCGTTGAGCTGATTCGCACGACATTAGAAGTGACGATCACGCACAAAGATTAGAATCCCATCAGCGTCTGCTTTCCAGCTTTCGGCCATCTTCTTATCCTCTTCCGCAGCCATTTCCAGGTACATTGATAAGATAGGCCCAGAGCCATCGACAAAATTAGATAAACCATACGGTGGTCGATTATGCGCTGACCGGGGCTGGTACTGGTCATCACCTATTTAAGTAGGCGGCAGGGTTAGGTGAGAATGGAGAGGATAGGGCCAACTGGGACCTAGACCAAATCCTCCATCGGGCACGTTGATAGTTTCGTGAGGAGCTCGGGACATTGTAGCTTATCGGCGTACGATAGTCGTAGTATGATACTAGTATGATCCAGTCGCCGGCGGTCCGAGTCGTTGCGAGGACTCCCATGCTTACGTCATAACTATACTCTCCACTAGCTTCACTCACAACGCCGTGGATGATACTGCATAATATAGTGTAGGTGATAATCTGGTGATGCGCCATCGACACGCACTCCAATTCCAACAAGGGAACCCCCGCTGCTAATACAGACCATATCAGGGCTCGGGAGTTCAACGTTCAACGTTCAAGCTCAAGCTTCAAAGCTTCAGCTTCAACCAAGCTTCAAAGCTTCGGCTTCAACCAAGCTTCAACTTCCAACTTGAAGCACCTCGTCAACCTGCAGTGGCTCAAAGCGCTCAAAGCTAAAGCGCTAAAGGCTGAGACCCCCCAGTCCCAGTCCCTCATACCTCCTGCGCCACCTGCCCCCCGAATCGTATTTTAAGGCATTGTCGGCACCTCTCCGCAACCATCTACTGCCATCTATCCAATGTCAAGCAGCCGACCATCGCCTGATGGCGTTATGCAACTTATGCTCGTTCCTTGACCCGATCAGGACATTCCGACTTGCGATACACTATTCCAAGCTTCCCGAGTCCCGCCCCTACGCCATCTCAGGATACTCCCCGACATTAGAAACTTCGACCTTCCCGTGGTCGGCTTACCACCAGGTGACTTCCCCGCCGAGTCAGCCTTCCGTTTATTCAGTCACTTCTTCGCGAGTCCTGTTTGTGGGCCCACATATATTGCAAGGGAATGGATAGTAGATGAGGACGATGGTGTTGTTGGGGACGAAGGTGCGTTTCACGATGTAGCTAATTTAATACAGCTCTCTCTCCGGAGCTTCCGTCCTTTCGCCTTCCTGGGTACGGGTGTCCGGCACGAAATATTGTCGCAGTCTTTGGATGGGAGAACCGCAATTGCGTTTTCCCACGCCCTCTCAGGCCTAATCCGGTCCCGCCCCCGAGCCATGCAGCAATGTCTTACCCCGCGTAACGGTCGCGTTCAGCTTGAAAAATTGACCGCGAACCCCCTTCCAGCACCGCACTTCTAGTGCGATTAATAAGCCTCTGCGGCGCCCACCCAACGTGTGACACCCGCACACACGTTCGCAATCCATCCGAAGCGCCCACCCCCATCGCTTCATAGCTCTTGTCTTTGTCGCGCCGTGTCGCACCGCCCTCTTGCCTGTACATGACCCTGTACATATATTTTCCGCACTGTGCCCAGCTCTCCAACAACTGACTGAGGTCCTGCTCCCCATTCACGTGCATGGGCTCCCGCACCACGCATCGACCCCGGCATTGGCACGGGCGCACGCGTCATGTTGCACCTACTTTTTCACTGCGTGTACTCAGCAACCCCCATCGCCACGCCTACGCACTCTAGTGAGATCCGCGCGCTATCCCACCTCGCCCACGCGCTTTGGCCCATGCCAAGGAACTCCAGCCCTGTCGCGTGCGCTACCTCATGTGTCTAGGCGCCAGAGGCATTAAGTTCACAGTTGCATACTCCCTTGTTGGTGCTTGACACGGCGTCTTCTTCTCGAGTCTCGTCAGTTGTGACGCCTCTCACTGACTTGCACCCGTCCTCGACTCCCCACTCGTCCCGACCTGTTTAAGGCGCTCTGCGTAGATCTCTTTCGTACGGTATAAGAAAGCACCTTCTGTCTCTCACTACTCCTAGTTTTTCTGGCCTTGTAGATTTGTCCACGTAGCAGTCCCCGGAGTTAATATGATGCGGCAAGCATGCATGGCTAAGCAATATGTTTGCCTTAGCTACCACAATGATTGGGTCGCAGCATGTCCTCGCATGCTCTACTCTGCTCAAGGTTACCCCAGATTTTGCGTACGTCCGTATCTTATAAGTACGAGGTCATACATCAGAAAGTACAAGGCAAGAGTACGATGACGGTGATATCGCGGTACCAACAAAGAATAGATACACTACCAAAGGGATGCGTTACACGATATCGTACTGGCCATATGATAGATGTGGAGACTGATCCCCTGTATGTTCGACATCAAGAGAACGTGGTGAAGGACCCGCGGTGGCTATATCAGTAATTGACAACGGTGACGGCGACTGAGGTGGAAGATCTGGGGCGGCAATAGTATTTTCCTGAATCGTCAAAGGGGAGTCATGAGCGGTTCTTTCCTTCAATGTGACGTTCGCGCTACCCTCTCCCTCAG
Organism: Lactarius deliciosus; assembly: GCA_021525775.1. Classification (NCBI taxonomy): domain Eukaryota; kingdom Fungi; phylum Basidiomycota; class Agaricomycetes; order Russulales; family Russulaceae; genus Lactarius; species Lactarius deliciosus. The sequence continues at coordinate 461,612 of JAKELK010000035.1, read as the reverse complement.
CAGAAGCGTCTATATCAGGTGCAGAAGATAGCCGCGGATGAGATGGGTTGGGAGCAGTGGGAGCAAGCATCGACGAATGAGATTCTGGCGAATACGTATGGTCAGGTCCGGTCGCAGGAGAGTCTAAAGATGACAACGGACCTGTCGGGAACAGAACTAGAGAGGGGGAAGGTAGCAATGGAACGTCTGGAACATCCAAGGAAGTGCGGCGGCCGGTGCTGTGCTGAATGGCGACGGCAACAGGTGGGGAAGTTGGGATCATTGAAGTGGGAGGTGTAGATGCCGAAGGTTCCTGGGTAGAGAGGTGTATCATTCCTGCGGAGGTGCCAACGCCGTCTTGTATCACACGAGCTGTGACTTGGTACTGGGAAGTGGAAGCAATGGGGACGTTTTCAGTGGCTGGATGATGAGCGCGGTGGAATGACCACGGAACATATATATCGTTATCAAGTGGCATCACATCCGTGAGGGTTTCGTTGACATGATATGGGGCGGGTAAGGGAAGGGAAGGCGCATCGGGACGGGAAGTATGAGCCGGAGCTGGATTATCATGCGGACCAGGGGGAGCAGGGCCGGTGGAAGCAGGGTCGTCACGGATCTGAGGAGTCGAGTCTGGATGGTGGTCAACGACCTTGCACTGTGGAAACAAGGATGGTTCCGGTTCAGAAAAGATAATGGCACCGCGCACTTCACCGGGGGAGGGGACGGTCCATGTTGAAGCAGAATTGGTATGTCGATGTAGATCGATGTAAATGCTTTGAATCGGACAAAGGATATACCCCGCAATCCCCTTGTCGTTGTCATTACGCGCTTTGAGAAGGATTTTGTTCCAGAGAGCACAGAACTTGTGTCGCAGTTCAGGTGACGCATTTTGTACATTGAATTGCGAGGCTTTTTCTAGAACTTTCGAGAATGCGCGCGTTGGCCAGGACCCTTTCCTAAGTTCCCCGAAATGGCTAAATTGCTGGCGAGTGATGTGAATCAAGATGGCAAGCGACAGGTTGTCACCACCATGTGCGGCGTATTCTCGGAGTACAGTCTCCGATTCGCCCAGTTCGTCCGAGGCAAGAGCAAACCAGTCGTCATCGCGCCCTTGCGCCCTTGCGACGACGCTGGAAACGATGGCTTGGATAAGCGCAGTATTGGTTCCTACGTCCTTACCATTGCCCCATTCTCTCACAAAGCGTGCAATCTTGGATGATTGTACCGGCCCGTACTGGTCTTCAGACAAAATTCTGTCGAGGAACCGCCGAAGCCAAGGTTCAAAACTTTCTGCGGGATTGATCGCCTTGGCACATATAACGGCTCTCCGGGTTTTGACCTGCTCGGGGAGCAAAGCAGATGAGAAGGAGCGGTCTAGCAATCCGACCAGTGCCTCAATGAGCTTCTTCTTTTCCTCTTCGGTGAGACTGGGCAGAGGATCGTCGACGACTTTGGAACTGCAAAAGCCGGGTAAGCCGGAAAAGAAGCGCTCCAGTTCGTGATCTTCATCCGAACCATCGAAGGTCCACGTAAATGCGCGAGTGACGATCGCCGAAGGTGAGTTCAGAGCAGTTTCCTCGACCATCTTCTGCATTCCCTTCATAAGCAATTCGCGATAACTTTTCGCCAAGGAGTGAAAGCGTTCGTTGACTTGACCAAGAAAGCTCGGAGACTCCATATCAAAAGTAAGAAAGGCGCACGGACAACAAAGGAACAAATAACAAAGGCTTATAAAAAGGGAGAACCAACGAAGGACCCGGAATGTGAGAAACGATAATCCAGTTAGGATGTACCATGCTGGCAATGAAAGTGGGGTATGGTATGGGCTGTCATGACAAAAGATTGGGATGAACGTAATGCATCCGTACAGGGCCACGCAAACGCCGACCCATGACAGGGCCAACTTGAAAATTGTGAGATTAACGTTGTGAAGGAACACGACCAGGCCAGCAAAGAACAGGAACAGAGAAACGTGGAGAAGCGTGGGCAATGCTTCAACTGCCCACGGAACGAGAAACTTGTCGACACCTTCGAAAAAGAACGCACGGATCCGTGCCCGCTTGTGCGGACTGTAGCGTGGCTGAGTGACCTTGAGGTATCTTCGTGCCCATCGTTGTAGTAATGTTGCGAGTAGAGCGCAGGTGATACTGATAACCAGGCTCAAGAACCAAAGTGCGTTCACCCAAATAGCATAGTTCGGGGGAGAAAATGGAGGAGGGGACGCAGGGAGGGAACTCGAAACGTTGGACCCAGGGTTGGCGAGAGTCTGATAAATATTTGAGAGGTAAAAGTTGGAGGTGTCCTGTGGGTTCGGTCGAATGTCCTGAATTGACACCGATATCAACGACGCAACAGCAGCAGAGAATAAACCGGTCTTTGATCGATGAATTGGTGTGAAGCACAGGATTAGAAGATAGACGCACAAAGACGAGGATCCCCTCTGCATCCGCCTTCCAACTTTCGGCCATCTTCTCGTCGTCTTCCATTGCCCTCTCAGAATACATTGAAAAGATAGGACCGGACCCATCGACAAAACTTGGAGCTTCCTGTGGCGCTTTTGTTGTCACCTCCGGGGGTGGATACTGGTGGTCAACTATGGGGACGACAGTGATGGGTGAAACTAGCGACGATAGCACCAAGGAAAGGTAAGGTACCTGTGCCCAGGCCTATTCCTGCCCCGGTTACCTTGATACCCTCGGGAGGATCTCCTGGCATCGAATATTTTTGAATGGGTCGATTATGGAGGGTGCAAGGTGGTGGAGGCGGTGTGGGTGACTATTGGCGTCCCTTTTTGATGGTGGCACCAGGATCGACAGAACCGCAGGCGCTTGATGCTTGATGGTCTTCTGTTGCGACGTGGGCCGTAATTCTTGTATTGTGTGCTTTCATAAATCATTATTGCGCTGTGCGATAGAAAAAAGGGAGCCAACCTGACGTGGAGACCTCTCCTCTAGTTGTAAGTTACTGTAAACAAAATTTGACTTTGAACATTTGCGTGAACGGATCACAGCGCCGAACTCGAACTGATGCAACCCTAACCCAACCACTGACTATCGCCTCGTCCCAATCGTCTAAGTCCATTACTGTATGCATGGTCCTGCTTTGCTACTATTAGTTCCAAGAAGGATCCGGGGACAAAGCATAGTGAAGCTCAGCTAAGAGTAAAGGTCAGGATATGTGTAGCTGGGTCCCTTTCCTCGCTTATGCCGTGCTTGAATAATTGATCCACGTGGTCCCCTCATTCGTTATATGACTACGTCGTTGGGCTGTCGAAGAACCTGCAGCGCCCACCAATCGTGCCATGCACGCGTCTGACTTTTACCTCCATGACCCATCCGAGGTATCTCCCAGTCTCATCCTCACTCGCCACATTGACTCGCCCTCAAACTCGCTCCGCACCGGTGTATCGCAAACACGGATTTTATACACCATGCGTAACCCACACTCAACCTCGATCCCACTGCCTACCTGCCCTCCGTCTCCCAGTTTACAACACGCGCTCTGAGACCCCGCAAGATCAAGTCGCGTGCTGCACGTTCCGCGGGCTTCCCGTGCCAATGCCGAGAAATGGCTAATGGGGTGGGAGATCACGCCGTCCAGGATGAGCGCGTCCTTGGAGTGCCTTGTTTATGTCTTCACGTTTTCCAATTCTGGGCAACAGTATGTCCTCTCCTCTCTCTCTGCCTCATCTGCTGACACTCGCTAAGTGCCTTGCAATTTACTACCTTCCTGGAACGCACCATAGTACCAACTCAACAAGATGCTCGCCGCTGCTCTTAACAAGAGCCCGAGACCCAAAGTAGCCAGCGTTCGCAGACTCTATCGAAGTTGAGGAGATAGAGATATTCACCCAGGAGCGCGCAGAGGTTACGCCTCACTGGGAGGGACGCTCATCAGCTCACACTCTACTTGCGTTTACACATATTTCGCCGCGATGCGAAAGATATTAGTATAGTAATGAACAAATTTGGGAGTTTGGAATACGCGCGGAGCGAACTGAATAGAATATAAGAGTCTCAGGATCCCGTGTATGAGCGATGTCTGAGGTAGTAGTTACGGGCGAGCGAAAGAGTCGAAGACGTACAATTATCTCACTAGCGGGTATACAAAAGTCGACAGGACGGGAGGAATTTATATTATGTAGTCAGAACGTAGCTCCGAATAACGCCGTGCATGAACACCCTGGGTCTCAACAATAGTGACATTAAGAACCCAACAGGAGTATATGCCCTATCTCACACGCAAATATAAGAGATTGGGGGGAGCGTTAAACGATATCATACGGGTATTGCGAAAGACGTGGCGGTGGCGGTAGAAGATCGGTGACCATATCGTTTGCGTGGATAGCGCGAATCAACGAGGGGGGGTCAATGGCGTCCTCCTCCGTGCGCAAACCAGGCTCCTTGTTGCCACCGTCCTCAAAAGCAGCACCCAGATCAGGCGCAGAAGTTGGTCCTGGAGAAACGCTGGGTGTACCGGTGACCATTATCGAGCGGCGGGACCCTGGAAGAGATAGTGAGGGGTAGGATTGGGTCATCGATGAAAGTGAAGGCAGCGGCGCACCTGTAGAAAGTATATTGTCGAGAACTGAATTAGAAGCAGCTAAATGTGGGAGATTTGGTGAGTCGGAAGGCGCCAGGGGGTCTACGTTGTGCTGGGGGACAAGAGCAGGGGATGGGGAGGTAGAGGAAAGAGGAGAGGCGGATGTCGAAGCTGCGGATGTAGGGCGAGGTATTATTGTACCAGAGGTGACAAATGCATCAGAGGTCACTGGATCTGGCGAGGTAATAGGAATGCCCTCGGTGGTCGTCTGATGAGCAGTCTGGGGGTGGACGTCGTCAAGCGGTGGCACATCCGTGACGCTCTTGTCGGCATGCGGCGGGGCGGCCACGGACAAGGACGGTACTTCGGGACTGGCGATGTGAGAAAGGGGCGTGGAGGTAGAATCATCGTAGGCATGAGGTGTCGAGTCCGGACGATGGCCAGAGATGTTACACAACGGATATGAGAACGGGTCCAACAGATTCGCGCCTATTGGGGCAGAATCGGTCGCTTGATGTAGTGCGCTGTAGACGGTTCGAATCGGTCTGAGGACATCGCCCGCTATCCCCCAACCGTCGTCGATCTGCGCTTTGAGAACGATTTGATTCCAGAGAGCACAGAACTCGTGCTGCAGATCGTGTGACGTATCGGTTGCTTTCAATTTCGAAGCCGCTTCTAGAAATTCCGAGAACTCGTCCTCTGGCCACGGCGCTTCCCCGAAATGGGTAAATTGCTGGCGAGCAACGTGAATCAAGATGGCAAGTGACAGGCTGTCACCGTGTGTGGCGTAGTCTCGGAGGATGGGTTCTTGGATGCCCAGTTCACGGGAGGCAAGAATAAACCAAGAGTTATCGCGCATTTGCACTGTCGCGACGGTCATGCAGAACGCAACTGCCAAATTGGTATTACTGCCCCCATTCTTGCTCCATCCATTCATAATCTGCACAATTTCGGTGAACATTGGACCGCTATATTGGTATCTGGACAAAATATTGTCAAAGACACGAAATACCCTAGGAATGTGCGCTGGATCGGAAGCCTTCGCGCAGATGATGGCCCTCCGATCTTTGACGGGCTCAGGTAGCAAATTGGAAGAGAAAGTGACGTCCAACAACCCCATTAATCCGTCCCAAAGGTTCTCCTTTTGTTCGTTTGTGAGACTGGGCAGAGGGTCGACGACGACGTTCGAGTTGCGGAAGCCAGGTAAGCCGGAAAAGAAGCGTTCCAGTTCGTGGTCTTCGTCCAAACTGTCGAACGTCCACATCAAAGAGCGAGCGTCGATCTCAGATGATGAGTTCAGAGCAGTTTTCTCGACCGTCTTCTGCATGCCTTGCAAGAGCAATTTGCGAAAACTTCCTTTCAATGATCCAAAACGATTGTAGACTTCAAAAACCAAGGTTCCCAAGCGATCAAGAGAAAAGGGCCCAAAACAAAAGCACGGAAAACAAAACAATGTAGAAATGGTGAACCATTGAAGGAGCTGAAATGTGGCAAAGAGTATTCCAGCTGTGATGTGCCACGCTGGTAATGAGAGTGGGGTGTGGTATGGGCTGTCATGACGAAAGATCGGGACGAACGTGATACATCCGTACAGAGCAGTGCAAATCCCGATCCACGACACAACCGACTTGAAAATCGTGAGATCAACATTCCATAGGAACACAGAGATGCCGGCAAAGGACAGGAACAGGGAAACGTGCAACAGTGAAGGCAGTGCTTCGACCACCAACGGAAGGAGTAACTTTTCGACACCTTCGAAAAAGAATGCACGGATCCGAGCTCGCCTGTGCTGGCTGTAGTGTGGTTGAGTAACCTTGAGGTACCTTCGTGCCCACTGCTGAAGCAACGTCGCGAGTAAAGCACAGGTGATACTGATGACCAGGCTCAAGAACAAAAGTGTGTTCACCCAAACAGCATAGGTTGGCGGAGTAAATGGGGGCGGGGAAATAGGGAGGGAACCCGAAACATCGGATCCAGGGTCGGCGAGAGTCTGATAGATATTTGCGAGGTAGAAGTTGGAAGTGTCCTGTGGGTTCGGTCGAATGTCCTGAATGGTTATTGAAATCAAGGACGCGACAGCAGCAGAGAATAAACCGGTCTATGAGATATGAGTCCTGGAAGCACTGCACGGCATTGGGAAATAGGGGACGCACAAATATGAGAATGCCATCAGCGTCCGCTGCCCATCCTTCGGCCATCTTCTTGTCCTCTTCTGTCGCCATTTCGAGATACATGGAGAAAATAGGTCCTGAACCGTCGACAAAGTTAGATGTTTCCCGTGGTTCCTGAGTCGGCGCGGACAGGGGTGGATACAACATGTGGTCGCCTGGGGGTGGCAGTGTGACTGGTGGGTGAGAGCGGTGAGGATAGAGAAAAGTGGGAGTAGTAAGGTACCTCTGCCCGGGACTGTATCTCCCCCAGTTACATTGACATTCTCGAGAGCTTGGGACATTGAAGATTCTGAGTGGATTTTGGAGAGGGTGGAAGGTGTCGGAGTATTTGCCTCAATCGGAGCCCACGAGGCGGTGACGGGGTCGGCCGAAACGCAAGCGCCAATGCCCAACACTCTCTCGTAGGTCGTCTTTTTACCGTGGGCGTCCTACATAGATGCGAAGTCAACCAACTGCCACTGAGAGCCCCCTAATGTGACTTGAATTCAATTGCACTGTGCTTTTCTTCCCGACGTTGACAGCAACCGCCGTCCCATTCTCCCACCACAACGTGCTCACTCCAACTCACTTTCCCATAATGTTCTTGACTCTCCATTGCCCTCTCCGCAACTTCCATACCAACGCGGTCGAAACGCTCAACCTCACTCTCGAGTTCTCAACGAGGGTTCCATCCTGCCAGTTACTGCAGAGTTAGAAATGGCTACCCAGGTACGTGCAGACGCTTCCGTGTCACTCCCTTGCACACCCACAAATCTTCAAATACTCCAAGCTAAATGTTGATGCCCCTCACCACACACACGTCCTGCATCTCAAACATCGTTTAGTGTTTACGGAATTGTCACTGCCTCTCCACGGACCACCATTCCCAGCAGCAGACCACGCACGGATCGCATTATCCTTGTGCCACGTGAATGGACCAGATCAGAACATCCTGACCTAGGACCCATTATTCCGACTCTCCCGTCTCACAACATATTCGTCGAGATTGGAATCACCGATCCTGTTCATGCTCGCTTTCCACCCGATGACCTCCTTACCGAAACTACCTGCCGCTCGTTCTGTCGCCTATTTGCGAGTCCTATTTGTGGGCGGATCTCGCGGAGGAAGGGCCTGGCCATATAATGGTGACGATGTTGTCGTCAATGAAGGTGCGTTCCATGATATAGCTGGATGGGAGCACAGCTCCCTGTTTCTTATTCAGGAACTTCCGTCCGAAGGCGCCAACGCAATCAGTACGCCATCATTGTACAGCTTTTTACTCACTGCGCCATGTTACCCTCTGACTCGGTTAGGTCACCACACACACACGTGTTCCACGCGTTGTCTCAAACAAGTCAAACTTCCCTCTGCCCACTCTCGTGTAGTCATGCATTGACCCTGGCATGAGCGCCAGCTTGCGCATCGTGCTGCACCCGCTTTTTCACCACGCACATTCAGAGTCCTTCGTCCCCATGCTTGCGAAATCAAATAGGGCCATCCACTGCATGCGCTTGTGCTCACCGTCACTTCGCTGTCCCACTTCACCCTGCGCCCTGGCCCGCTCCGGGAGCCGCCGGCCCTGCCACATGTGTCCCCTCGCGTGCCTGTAGGCGCCGAAGGCCTCTGGGTCGCATATTTCGCCGTTGGTAATTGACATGGCGACTTCATCTTCCCACGTCTCGTCGCTTTTCGCTAATGCTATCCTCCATCCATCCCAACCTGGTCATAGGTTCTATCTGACGTCAGAAAGCAATCGGTCTCTCACTGCCGTGTGCCTTCAAGTTCGGTCGTATAGCAGTTTACCCTGGTCACTGTGTCTCTCTGCATGCCGACCAGTTTGAAAACCGACGCTTCCCACTTCCCGCTGATCCAGCACCCAACGCCTACGAAGCTCCCGCCAATGCGGTACAATGGTGGGAACCAGTATGATGTCACAAGCCTTGAAGTACGCAGCTGGCTATTCGCTCTACATTCGCCTTAGCTACCTCGCGATGTAAGTTACCGTACGTCTCAACGGCGCTCGCGGCGCGTCCTCCCTACTCTGCTCACGGTGACCCCATATTTTCCCACACCATTTGCATCTTTTAAGTACGAGGTTATATGATACATCCAAAAATTCCGAGATAAGAGTACCGATATTGGGATCCCAACAAAGAACAAGTCCTCTATCATAGGATGCGTCGCACGATATCATACTCATTCAATGGGTGCAGAGGGTGATCCCCTGTATGTTCAGCATTAAGAGAGTGCCGTGAGTGACCTGCGATTGCTACGTCTCGGTAAATGACGATTGTGATGATAATCGTGGTGGAAGATCTCAGGGGGGGGGGGGGCATAATATTGCCAGTCTGTTGTCTCTAAAGTTGCGATGACGATCAACTCTTCGAAGAATAGATCTGATCAAGGATATGCAGCTGATCGTGAACTCGGTCTCTTCCATTTTTTCACAAGGTAGCGCTTCGGTGACTGCGAGAGTTCGAGTTCCCTGTCATTGGCACGCTCCTCGTCACTACTCACACTCCGCCAATTTGTGAATCTCGTATACTCTGACATGCTTAACATCACATTCTCTCGCCACATCCGGCATCCTCGCTGTCTCCTGACCTGGTGCCCACGGACGTGCAGCTGACCTGGACTTCCTACACGTCCCAACCTGGTCACAGTACCCCGTCTCTGTCCGAGATTCTTTCCCTTCAGTTCCCGTGCCTTTACAAAGAGACCCCTCTGACTACGACCTGCCGTTCAGAAACATGGTACCGGCGAAGGCCCCACCGTGGATCTTGTACGACGATATTCGAATCAATGGTGGTTTTGGCATGTCCTCGCGTTTCCTACTCTAGTTTACAGTTACTCGATTAGTATTCGTATCATGATACAGCATTAGAAGGTCATGAGACAAGAGTACCGTGGTATTATTGAGAACCCAACAAGAATACGTACTCTACGAGGGATCCATTACACGATATCATGCTGGTTATACGACTGATTCGGAGGGTGATCCCCTGTATTCTCGGTACCAAGGGAGCGCAATGAAGGAGCTGTAATGACTACGTCAGGAACTGGAAATGGTGACAGCGGCTGTGATGGAAGATCTGGGGCGGCAATAACATTATCCCGAATTGACGAAGGGGGGTCAAGAGCGTCCTTATCCTTAGGCAATGTAGCCTTTGCACTACCCTCTTCCTCGGCAGCGTCTAGACTAGGTGCGGATGACAGCCGTGGGCGAGATGGGTTGGGAGCGGTGGGAGTTAGTGGCGACGAATGAGATTCTGGTGAAGATTCGTGGTCAGGTATGGTCGCAGGAGAGTCTGAAGATGACTGCGGACCTGTTGGGAGTACAGTGTTGAGAACCGAAGGGGGAGAAGGTAGCAATGGAGCATCCAAAACACCGGAAGATGTGCAGTGGTCTGCGAAGTGTTGAAAGGTAACGGTACGAGGTGAGGTTGAGGCGAGTGAGGTAGGAGGGACGGATGGGGAGGTCCCGAGACTGGTGTGGGGCCTAGTTATACCTAAGGTGATGACTTCCCGTATTTCACAAGTACTGGCGGCGGCTGGATCCGGTGAGGTGACAGGAATGTGGAGGCCTTCGGCGATGGTGTTCTGGTGTTCGGGATGGAAGTTGTCAAGCGGTGCCATATCCGTGATGCTCTCACCGACATATAGTGGGACGGGTAAAGACGAGGAAAGTGTATCGGGACTGGTAAGGGGAGCAGGGACCAGCGCAGTGTTATCCTGCAAGACAGTTTGAGCGAAGGTTGTGGTGACAGAGTCGTCGTGGATGTGCGGTGTCGAATCCGGATGATGACCATGAGGTGGGGCGGGCACGGACAAGGACGGCACTTCGGGGCTGACAATGGAAGCAGGAACCGGCAACGCGACGCGAGTAAAGGGCGTGCAGGTAGAGACATCGTGGATACGAGGTGTCGAGCCCGGACGATGGCCGGCGATGTTACACAATGGATATGAGGACGGGTCCAATAAATCCGCGCCTATTGGGGCAGAACCAGTCTCTTGATGTAGTGCACTGTAGACGCTTCGAATCGGTCTAAGGATAAGCCGCGCCACCAGCCGACTGTCGTCACTCCGAACTTGGTTCCAGAGAGCACAGAACTCGTGCCGCAGTTCAGGCAATGTATCTTGTGCGCTGAATTTCGACGCTGCTTCCAGAATATCCGAGAACTCGTTATCGGGCCAGCGCCAGTCCCATAAATGGCTAAATTGCTGGCGAGTGACGTGAATCAAGATGGAAAGTGACAGGCTGTCACCGTGTGCGGCGTACTCTCGGAGGACGGGTTCTTGGACGCCCAGTTCATCACAGGCGAGGATAAACCAAGAGTCATCGCGCCGCTGTGCCATTGCGACAGTCCTACAGACCGCAACCACCAAATCAGTATCACTCCGCCTGTAATTGCCCCATCCACTCATAATCTGTACAATTTCGGCGGTCATCGGACTAGTATATTGATATCTGGTCCAAATCCTGTCAAAGGCACCAGATACCCCGGGAATGTGTGCTGGATCGAAGGCCTTCGTGCAGATGATAGCCCTCCGGTGTTTGACAGGCTCAGGTACCAAATCGGATGAGAAAGTAACGTCCAATAACCCCGTTAATGCCGTCGAAAGCTTCTCCTTTTGCTCTTCAGTGAGACCGGGCAGAGGATCATCGACGACTTTGGAGTTGCGAAAGCCAGGCAAGCCTGAAAAGAAGCGCTCCAGTTCGTGATCTTCGTCTAAACTGTCAAACGTCCACAGAAATGCGCGAGTGTCAATCTCTGATGGTGATTTCAGAGCAGTTTCCTCAGCTGTCTTGAGCATGCCTTGTAAGAGCATTTTGTGATAACCGATCTTTCGACCTCTAAAGCGAAGGCAGGCATTGTAATGAAAGTACACTGACCAAGTGAACCACTGAAGAACCCGAAATGTGACAAATGATATCCCAGCTACCATGTGCCACGCCGGCAATGACAGTGGGGTATGGTAAGGACTGTCATGACGAAAGATCGGGACGAACGTGATGCACCCGTACAAAGCAGTGCAAACACCGATCCATGATACCACCGACTTGAAAATCGTCAGATTAACATTCCACAGGAACACAGAGATGCCAGCGAAAAATAGGAACAGGGAAACATGCAGCAGCGTCGGCAGTGCTTCAACCACCCACGGAACGAGAAATTTCTCGACGCCTTCGAAAAAGAACGCACGGATCCTTGCTCGCTTGTGCTGGCTGTAACGTGGGTGAGTGACCTTGAGGTATCTTCGCGCCCACTGCTGAAGCAACGTTGCGAGTAGAGCACAGCTGATACTGATCACCAAGCTCGAGAACAAAAATGCGTTCACCCAAATGGCATAGTTTGGCGGAGAAAAGGGGGGTGGTGAAGCAGGAAGGGAACTAGAAATGTTGGATCCAGGATTGGCGAGCGTCTGATAGATATTTGCGAGATAGAAGTTGGAAGTGTCCTGTGGGTTCGGTCGAATGTCCTGGATAGACACCGATATTAACGACGCGACAGCAGCAGAGAATAAACCAGTCTACGAGAGATGAGTGTAAAGTAGTGCAAAGCGTCGAAAGCCAGTGACGCACAAATATAAGAATGCCATCAGCGTCCGCTTTCCATCCTTCCACCATCTTCTTGTCCTCTTCCGTCGCCATTTCGAGATACATTGAGAAGATAGGCCCTGAGCCATCGACAAAGTTAGAGGTTCCCCGTGGTTCTTGAATCGGGTCCGACTGGGGTGGATATGGGTGGTCGCCTATGGGGTGGCAGTGGCGAGTGAGTAGTGAAGATGGCGACAGGGGAGCACGGTACCTCTACCTGGGCCCATAGTATCTGCCCTAATCATATTGACATCCTCAAGAAATTGGGACATTGAAGCTATATTGTAGGGTTATGGAGCAAGTTGATTGCGGAGAATAAAATCTGGGAGGGTGGAACGCGTTAAAAAGATTGACTACTCTTCGTCAGTGTAAGCTATGAACGCGCCAGCCATGAGGCCACGGGAACGGCCGAATCGCAAGCGCTCGACGATCGACGGATCGTCATTGCGAAATAAGTCATTTGTGTGCTGCAGTGATGCAGGTGACGATATGAAGGATAGGATCTACGGCAGGATTTTCGCGTCCCAGCATTTCTCCCAAGATTTCTCCTTGACATGCTAGCCCGTCCAGTGCACGGTTTGTCGGGCCCTGCATCGGCCAAAGAAAAAACATTGTGTTTTATTTGTTGGTCCCGGCAACGTTGGCCGTTCGGTGCAGTTGGTCGCACCTGACGGCGGCCGAGGTCGTGCCCGACCGCCCTGCCTGCCAAAAATAAAAATGGCGTTTTTTTCGTTGTGCTGAGGTCTACTAGTACTACATCATCCGCAATCATTGTACGAAATAGCAATCCGTCGTAATATTGACATTCGCAGAGGGAACTTTTGAGGACTCACACTGAGTACATCGGAGCTGGGACGTGCACCTCCGAGTCTCGACTCGGCAGAAACACGTAGTCAGACACTTCTATCTGATGATTTTGCGCAGCAAAGAGATTTCCCTTCCGTTGTATTTGGGGATATCAAGGAGATAGGCCTAAGAGAGGGCAACGTGGTGCGTGTCTAAAAATATTATTTTTCCCCTCGACGCTTTCGTTGCCCTACCGTCTCGAAACAGAGATCGATGCTTCTATCGCTATGTCCGTACCCAAGAGTTCGCGGTCAAATATCGCATATACGTCTCTCCTTATTGCTCATTTGCTTAATACTTCAAGCTTCAACCCGCTCTTATGACAATATATCACCCTCCCGGAGGGAAACGTTTGCTTGGAGTGCCTTGTTGACGCCTTTAGCAAATCGAGGCAGCTGTGCGTCCGCCGCCTCTCTCCGCTTCGCCTACTGAACCGCCTCGCTCTTCATGCATAGACACGGCCTACCACATATTTCGCCACGATGAGAAAAGGTATCAGTATATATATAAGTTATGGACAACTTCGGGAGCTCGGAATACACGCGCGGGGTGAACTGAATAGAACACGGTAGTCTCAGGATCCGGTGTACGAGCGATGTCTGAAGTAGTAGTTACGAGCGAGCGAAAGTAATTAACTACGGAGCGAAAAAGTCGAAGACGTACAACTATCTCACCAGTGGGTATACTAAAGTCGACAGGACAGGAGGAATGGTTTATATGTGAATGTAGGTAGTCAGAACTCAGGTCCGAATAACGTCACGGTCGCGCGTGAACGCACTGAATCACAACGATAGTAACATTCAGAACCCAACAGGAGTATGTGCCTTATTTTTTTTTTTTTTTTTTTTGGATCAGATTTATTCCGCCGCAGTACTTAGTACAAGAATGGTCCTCGCCTCTATAAAGAGAGCGAGATTTATGAGGCATGGGTAAAGTAAGCTGAGCTCACATGCGGTCCGGGGCGTGGTAAATACAACGAGACAGAGAAACGTTATAGTAGCGGCACCTTCCAAGGAAGCCGGGGTCGGTTCGAGATGAGTGGTTTACATGTGGTCTGTGACATGGTAGGATAACGAGACGAGAAGCGGTGACTTACGTGGGCTGCTCGTGGCAGGGTCTAGAGTGCGGTTGATCGCCGCGTCAGCCGTAATCAGCCGGGGGTTGCGCCCCAGCCTCCGGTCTTGAAGCTGCGCCAGTCTGTTGAAGGTAAAGGCAGAACGCGTATGGCATGTCCCCTTCCCTGGTGAATAAGTGTATAGGTGGTACCCCCGCATCGGAGTGGTGGAAAAAGAGTGTGTAGCGCTGGCGGTCAAAGCGTGCGCAGTCGTAGATGAGGTGATGGAAGGACCGGTCCCAGAAGCTGTTGAGCGCAGAACTAACAAGCAAGGTAAGAGCAAAAAGCTAATAGACAAGTTAACTTCAGAGGGGAAGTAAACTCTGAAGTGTGAAGGCGTAAACAGCAGTCCTTATATACAGGACGCTTAGCTAAGAATGGTCTGTGCGCACTGGTGACCCAAACACAATACATGTGGTCTGTGCGCCAGAGGGAGAAATGCCATTGGAGGGCAGAGAACAATAGCTGCCTAAAGCAGACAATACCGGTATCTTAACAATAAAGAACAATAAGAGCCATGTATGACTCTGACAATAAAGATAAACAAAAGCGGTCCGTACAAGTCCGGATTGTCCAAAAGAGTCCATAAGGGACAGATACCGAATATAGTATATGGGCTGACACAATCAGATCCCACGAGACATGTGACTTATGCAGTCGCGTCTCAACATCCCTCCATGATAGAGGCAGTCCATGATATGACAGAGGTGATTAATTTGGAGCGTGAAGAGCTGCGCAGAAGTTTGGGATCAAGGTTGAAGTCTTGGTAAGTCCTGATAAAGGACTATCTTTTCTAGAAGAGACAAGACGACGCTCAATCCGAAACGATGGTCATTAGCGCTTCATTTGTCCTTGCTACAGGGCAACTTTTTGAAGGGCTGGAATCTGTGACCAAGGTCCAACTTCTTCAGGGTTATAAGAAGGGTTTTTCTTAGCTCCAGAGATCAGAGAACATGTTGTGCTTTTACAGGACAACGTGACGTCCCTGTTGATAAACCAAGGATCGACGACCATTGACTGTTTAACAGCACTATGTTTCTAAACCAAGGATCGACGACCATTGACTGGTTATCAACCCTATGTTCTGAATCTCTTGTTACACCATTCCTAGGTCTGCTACCATTTTGTCAAAGGGGTCTCTGGGCAGGGACTTGGTGAGTCCATCTGCAACCATTTCCCCAGTGGGTGTACGTATCAGGTCTATGACCTTATTCTCTACGTATTCCCTGACTACATGGTGCTTTATTAGGATGTGTTTGGACCGCCTTCCAGTGACAGGGTTTAGTGCTAAGTCTACAGCGCCCTTGTTGTCACAGTGTAGGGGAATAGGGGAGGTGACCTCATACCCTAGTTCGCCTAGGAAGGTAGTGTACCACTGAGCTTGGTTAGAGGCCTCAGAGAGGCTCATGTACTCGGCTTCTGTGGTAGACTGTGCAATAGTCTTCTGCTTTCTGGTACACCATGAGATGGCTCCATTGGCAAGCAGGAAGACGTAGCCAGAGGTGGAGTGTTTCTCTTCCTGATCTCCCCAGGAAGAGTCACAGTAGCCGTGAAGGCCTTCTCCACCATTCCCTCCAGCATAGCGCAATGCATAGTCCTTAGTGCAGTTAAGGTATGCCAGGACATATTTTGCTAGGCGTAAATGCTGGGGTGAGGGATTGGAAGCAAATTGGCTAAGGCACGCAACAGCGAAGGAAATATCAGGTCTGCTTCCAATCTGCGCATAGAGCAGAGACCCAATTATCTGTTGATACTTCTTTATCTCAGAAGTAGAGGCCTGATCGTCATGTTTGATCAAGTGTGCCTCGGCGCCAGAGGGAAGAGGGGTATATACTGGGTTGGAATCTAGCATCCCAAACCGCTCAACCACATCGCGGATGTAATCTGACTGGTTGATTTCCATAGTGCGATTTGCACGGTCTCTGGTGATGTTGACACCTAGGTAAGACTGGATTTCACCAAGATCAGTCATCTCATATCGACTTGATAGAGATGCTTTCAGATCATTGATCTTTGATAGGGAGCTCCCAAGTATAGTAATGTCATCTACATATAAGATAACGAAAAGTGTATCACCCCCCTCTTGAAGATGATATACATATACTCCTGCATCAGAGTACGTCCGCGTAAAGCCTAGGTCACAAAGGACCCCATGGAATTGCATGTTCCATGCGCGGGAAGCTTGTTTGAGGCCATAAAGGGCCTTCTGTAGTCGGCACACAAGGTGCTCTGAGCCAGCTGTGACGAAACCAACAGGTTGCTCCATATAGATTTCTTCCTCCAGTTCCCCATGAAGAAACGCCGACTTGATGTCCATCTGGTGAATATGCCAGTCTTCAAGCGTAGCCAACGCAAGAAGTAGTCTCAAGGACTCAAAGCGGGCAACTGGGGAGAAAGTTTCGTCAAAGTCCACCCCCTCTAGTTGGGTGAACCCTTTTGCCACTAGCCTAGCACGAAAGCGACCATCCGCTTTCTTTTTGAACACCCATTTACACTTGATCACCTTCCTTCCTTCAGGGAGGGGTTCAAGTCTCCAGACATCAAGCTTGGTGAGAGCATCCAGTTCATACTGGCATGCTTCAAGCTAATCACCTGCTTGTTCAGACTCCATGGCCTGCTTGTACGTCTGTGGGTCCCTGTAACCAGGTACCTCAGCAGCATTTAGCAAGTCCATCATTCCCAGCCTGCTGCCACCTTGCACGAATTCGTCGTTGTCCTCTGTGAAGTAGCGAGGATTCGTGAATCGTACCCTTGTGCTCCGCCTTGGGCGTGTAGGCGAGACTACCTGAGTGTTCCTGGGAGATCTAGGGGTTTCTCTAGGAGGAGACACTTCCCTGTTGAAATTAGGGGCAGGTATAGGCGCAGCGACTGCTGGCCTTGTGGAGTGGGTAGTGCGACGACGTGTGGGTGCAGGATTTGTAGGGGGAGGCGCTTGGGAAGGAGGAGTGTGATAGATTGTCTGGTCTGCCGGAGCAGGTGTGGCATTGGGTGGGGTGCTAGGCTGTTGTACTACTACAGGTGCCGGAGGTGGTATGACAAAGACTGGTGTAGTCTGAGGCACTGTAGGGGCAACAGCTGGTGTAGGCGGGCTAGGCACTACAAAGATAACTTCACCGCTGGGAGCACTCAAGGGTTCACCAGACGCGGGAGAGGTGGAAGGTTGTAAGTGTTGAGCCGCAACACTGCGGGATGGGAAGGTATCTTCATCAAATGTAACATCTCGTGAAGAGATGAAGCACCGGCTATGTCTATCCCAGAGTTTGTAACCCTTTGAAAAGGGTTCATAGCCCACAAACACGGCTTCCTTTGATTTAGGATCTAGTTTGCGCTGGTTGTGTTCGGGTACATGATAGTAGGCTTTGCAGCCAAATACTCTAAAGTAGGAGACATCTGGGACTGTACCATCCCAGAGCTCTAGCGGAGTTTTCCACTGATTCGAACGAGTGGGAGTGCGGTTATAGATTTGCACAGCAGTTTGAACTGCTTGTTCCCAAAAGCCAAGGCTAAGGCCTGCATGGTGGAGCATGCTAGTGCCTTTTTCCATAACCGTACGGTTAAAACGCTCGGCTCTCCCATTCTGTTGTGGAGAATAAGGCATAGTGAGCATATGCTTGATTCCTGCTTCCAGAAGGATGTGTTTTAAGTCATTGTTGACGTATTCGCCACCACGGTCCGAGTGTAGGGATTTGATGGGCTTATTTAGTTGTTTTTCAGCCCATGCCTTATAGTGTAGGAAGGCATCCTTAAACTGATCCTTTGATTTCATAAAGATGACAACTGCAGCTTTTGAGAAGTCATCTATGAACGTGGTGAAGTACTTGTTGCCCTGGATAGAGTTGCTCTGTAATGGGCCAACAAGGTCACTGTGAATGACTTCAAGGGGTTCTGAAGCACGTTTCTTGGAAGGTGGGAAGGGTAGACGAGTAGATTTGCCTAGTTCACAACCAAGGCAAAGTCCATCTTCCACAGGGGAATCATTTATATGGAGTCCTTTGACTGACTCCTGAGCATATCTTTTTAGCGCATCTTTGGACATATGTCCCATGCGCCTATGCCAGACATCAAGGCTCGCAGATGCAGGTGCGCGAACAGCATTCATAGCATGTCCGTCGAGCCAATATAGCCCGAGAGCCTTGTGTCCTTCCGCAATGGTCTCTCCTTTGTGTCTGATTGTAAAGGAGGTGGCATCAAACCTAACTATGGCGCCCTTTGAAGTAAGGCAGGGCGTGGACAGAATACGCGAGTGCGTATTTGGGAGGTGGAGCACATTCAATATTTTGAGGTTGATGCCTCGATTGGTGCGGATTGTAATAGAACCCGTTCCAACACTTCGTAGAAGAGTGTTGTCACCAAGGAGGACATCAACACCTTTGTGAGGTGTGTAGGTGTCGTAGTCCTCAAGATAGGGTGTAAAATGTGCTGATGCTCCACTGTCCATCATCCATCTTGATCACATAATGATCTGCCATCAATTCCATCATCGATGGGCCACCCGACGGGCAGAACCCCTCATGACTCATGGGCCAACCGACGTCGGCCGATGTCCCAGATTTTTCCGGAATTCATGGACCACCCGACGTCAGTTCGGAGTATTTTTGATCCAGAGCGATATCTGTCCATGGAAAACATGTAGAGAGATAAAACACCTGAACAAAGTGCAATATGACAGATGGAAGACATAATCCCAGTCCATAGATGACAGTATGTAAAATGTAAACCCCCAGCTGCAGGGGAATCGCAAATGGATGGAACATAGGGTGTAATATATATGTCCCCAGCTGCAGGGGAACTCCCAGATGGACGGAACATTGAGTTTCCGTCCATGAAAGCAACCAGACAGGTAAAACACCCAAAATACATTCCAATGGGACTGGAAAGGGTATGGGACATTGTATCCAAGTCCATGGAACATAGGATGTAATATATAAGTCCCCAGCTGCAGGGGAACTCCCAGATGGACAGAACATTGAGTTTCCGTCCATGGAAGCAACCACACATGTAAAACACCCGAAATACATTCTAGTGGGACTGGTAAGGGTATAGGACACTGGATCTGAGTCCATGGATCATAGGATGTAATATATAAGTCCCCAGCTGCAGGGGAACTCTCAGACAGACGGAACATTGAGTTTCCATCTGTGGAAGCAAGCAGACATGTAAAACACCCGAAATACATTCCAGTGGGACTGGTAAGTACATGGGACACTGGATCTGAGTCCATGGATCATAGGATATAATATATAACTCCCCAGCTGCAGGGGAACTCCCAGACAGACGGAACATTGAGTTTCCGTCCGTCGAGGCAAGCAGACATGTAAAATACCCGAAACTCATTCCAGTGGGACTGGTAAGTACATGGGACACTGGATCTGAGTCCATGGATCATAGGATATAATATATGAGTCCCCAGCTGAAGGGGAACACCCAGATGGACAGAACATTGAGTTTCCGTCCATGGAGGCAAGCAGACATGTAAAACACCCAAAACTCATTCCAGTGGGAGTGGTAAGTGCATGGGACACTGGATCTGAGTCCATGGAACATAGGATGTAATATATAAGTCCCTAGCTGTAGGGGAACACCCAGAAGGACGGAACATTGAGTTTCCGTCCGTGGAGGCAACCACACATGTAAAACACCCAAAACTCATTCCAGTGGGACTGGTAAGGGTATGGGACACTGGATATGAGTCCATGGATCATAGGATATAATATATAAGTCCCCAGCTGCAGGGGAACTCCCAGATGGACGGAACATTGAGTTTCCGTCCATGGAAGCAAGCAGACACGTAAAACACCCGAAATACATTCTAGTGGGACTGGTAAGGGTATAGGACACTGGATCTGAGTCCATGGAACATAGGATGTAATATATAAGTCCCCAGCTGCAGGGGAACTCCCAGATGGACGGAACATTGAGTTTCCGTCTGTGGAAGCAACCAGACATGTAAAACACCCGAAACTCATTCCAGTGGGACTGGTAAGTACATGGGAAACTGGATCTGAGTCCATGGATCATAGGATGTAATATATAAGTCCCCAGCTGCAGGGGAACTCCCAGACGGACGGAACATTGAGTTTCCGTCCGTGGAAGCAAGCAGACATATAAAACACCCGAAATACATTCTAGTGGGACTGGTAAGGGTATAGGACACTGGATCTGAGTCCATGGAACATAGGATGTAATATATAAGTCCCCAGCTGCAGGGGAACTCTCAGACAGACGGAACATTGAGTTTCCGTCCATGGAAGCAAGCAGACATGTAAAACACCCGAAACTCATTCCAGTGGGACTGGTAAGTACATGGGACACTGGATCTGAGTCCATGGATCATAGGATATAATATATAAGTCCCAAGCTGCAGGGGAACTCCCAGATGGACGGAACATTGAGTTTCCGTCCGTCGAGGCAACCACACATGTAAAACACCCGAAACTCATTCCAATGGGACTGGTAAGTGCATGGGACACTGGATCTGAGTCCATGGATCATAGGATATAATATATAACTTCCCAGCTGCAGGGGAACTCTCAGATGGACGGAACATTGAGTTTCCGTCCATGGAAGCAACCACACATGTAAAACACCCGAAACTCATTCCAGTGGGACTGGTAAGTACATGGGAAACTGCATCTGAGTCCATGGATCATAGGATGTAATATATAAGTCCCCAGCTGCAGGGGAACTCCCAGACAGATGGAACATTGAGTTTCCGTCCGTGGAAGCAAGCAGACATGTAAAACACCCGAAATACATTCTAGTGGGACTGGTAAGGGTATAGGACACTGGATCTGAGTCCATGGAACATAGGATGTAATATATAAGTCGCCAGCTGCAGGGGAACTCTCAGACGGACGGAACATTGAGTTTCCGTCCATGGAAGCAACCACACATGTAAAACACCCGAAACTCATTCCAGTGGGACTGGTAAGTACATGGGAAACTGCATCTGAGTCCATGGATCATAGGATATAATATATAACTCCCCAGCTGCAGGGGAACTCCCAGATGGATGGAACATTGAGTTTCCGTCCGTGGAAGCAACCACACATGTAAAACACCCGAAACTCATTCCAGTGGGACTGGTAAGTACATGGGAAACTGCATCTGAGTCCATGGATCATAGGATGTAATATATAAGTCCCCAGCTGCAGGGGAACTCCCAGACAGACGGAACATTGAGTTTCCGTCTGTGGAAGCAACCAGACATGTAAAACACCCGAAATACATTCTAGTGGGACTGGTAAGGGTATAGGACACTGGATCTGAGTCCATGGATCATAGGATGTAATATATAAGTCCCCAGCTGCAGGGGAACTCTCAGACGGACGGAACATTGAGTTTCCGTCCATGGAAGCAAGCAGACATGTAAAACACCCGAAACTCATTCCAGTGGGACTGGTAAGTACATGGGAAACTGGATCTGAGTCCATGGATCATGGGATATAATATATAAGTCCCAAGCTGCAGGGGAACTCCCAGACGGATGGAACATTGAGTTTCCGTCCGTCGAGGCAAGCAGACATGTAAAACACCCGAAACTCATTCCAATGGGACTGGTAAGTGCATGGGACACTGGATCTGAGTCCATGGATCATAGGATATAATATATAACTCCCCAGCTGCAGGGGAACTCCCAGATGGATGGAACATTGAGTTTCCGTCCATTAAAGCAACCAGATATGTAAAACACCCGAAACTCATTCCAGTGGGACTGGTAAGTACATGGGACACTGGATCTGAGTCCATGGATCATAGGATATAATATATAACTCCCCAGCTGCAGGGGAACTCTCAGACAGACAGAACATTGAGTTTCCATCCGTGGAAGCAACCACACATGTAAAACACCCGAAACTCATTCCAGTGGGACTGGTAAGTACATGGGAAACTGCATCTGAGTCCATGGATCATAGGATATAATATATAAGTCCCCAGCTGCAGGGGAACTCCCAGACGGACGGAACATTGAGTTTCTGTCCGTGGAAGCAAGCAGACATGTAAAACACCCGAAATACATTCTAGTGGGACTGGTAAGGGTATGGGACACTGGATCTGAGTCCATGGATCATAGGATGTAATATATAAGTCCCCAGCTGCATGGGAACTCTCAGATGGACGGAACATTGAGTTTCCGTCCGTGGAAGCAACCACACATGTAAAACACCCGAAACTCATTCCAGTGGGACTGGTAAGTACATGGGAAACTGCATCTGAGTCCATGGATCATAGGATGTAATATATAAGTCCCCAGCTGCAGGGGAACTCCCAGATGGACAGAACATTGAGTTTCCGTCCGTGGAAGCAAGCAGACATGTAAAACACCCGAAATACATTCTAGTGGGACTGGTAAGGGTATAGGACACTGGATCTGAGTCCATGGAACATAGGATGTAATATATAAGTCCCCAGCTGCAGAGGAACTCTCAGACGGACGGAACATTGAGTTTCCGTCCATGGAAGCAACCAGACATGTAAAACACCCGAAACTCATTCCAGTGGGACTGGTAAGTACATGGGAAACTGCATCTGAGTCCATGGATCATAGGATATAATATATAAGTCCCCACCTGCAGGGGAACTCTCAGACAGACGGAACATTGAGTTTCCGTCCGTGGAAGCAACCACACATGTAAAACACCCGAAATACATTCCAGTGGGACTGGAAAGGTTATGGGACACTGGATCTGAGTCCATGGATCATAGGATGTCATATATAAGTCCCCACCTGCAGGGGAACTCCCAGACGGATGGAACATTGAGTTTCTGTCCGTGGAAGCAACCACACATGTAAAACACCCGAAACTCATTCCAGTGGGACTGGTAAGGGTATGGGACACTGGATCTGACTCCATGGATCTTAGGATATAATATATAACTCCCCAGCTGCAGGGGAACTCCCAGATGGACGGAACATTGAGTTTCCGTCCATTGAAGCAACCACACATGTAAAACACCCGAACCTCATTCCAGTGGGACTGGTAAGTGTATGGGACACTGGATCTGAGTCCATGGATCATAGGATATAATATATAACTCCCCAGCTGCAGGGGAACTCCCAGATGGACAGAACATTGAGTTTCCATCCATTGAAGCAAGCAGACATATAAAACACCCGAAACTCATTCCAGTGGGACTGGTAAGGGTATAGGACACTGGATCTGAGTCCATGGATCATAGGATATAATATATAAGTCCCCAGCTGCAGGGGAACTCCCAGATGGACGGAACATTGAGTTTCCGTCCGTGGAGGCAACCACACATGTAAAACACCCGAAACTCATTCCAGTGGGACTGATAAGTGCATGGGACACTGGATCTGAGTCCATGGATCATAGGATGTAATATATAAGTCCCCAGCTGCAGGGGAACTGCTAGACGGACGGAACATTGAGTTTCTGTCCGTGGAAGCAAGCAGACATGTAAAACACCCGAAACTCATTCCAGTGGGACTGGTAAGTACATGGGACACTGGATCTGAGTCCATGGATCATAGGATATAATATATAAGTCCCCACCTGCAAGGGAACTCCCAGACGGACGGAACATTGAGTTTCCGTCCATTGAAGCAACCAGATATGTAAAACACCCGAAACTCATTCCAGTGGGACTGGTAAGTAAATGGGACACTGGATATGAGTCCATGGATCATAGGATATAATATATAAGTCCCCAGCTGCAGGGGAACTCTCAGATGGACGGAACATTGAGTTTCCGTCCATTGAAGCAACCAGATATGTAAAACACCCGAAACTCATTCCAGTGGGACTGGTAAGTGCATGGGACACTGCGTCTGAGTCCATGGGTCATAGGATATAATATATGAGTCCCCAGCTGCGGGGGAACTCCCAGACGGATGGAACATTGAGTTTCCGTCCGTGGAGGCAAGCAGACATGTAAAACACCCGAAATACATTCCAGTGAGACTGGTAAGTACATGGGACACTGGATCTGAGTCCATGGATCATAGGATATAATATCTGAGTCCCCAGCTGCAGGGGAACTCTCAGATGGACGGAACATTGAGTTTCCATCCGTGGAAGCAACCAGACATGGAAACCACCCGAAACTCATTCCAGTGGGACTGGTAAGTACATGGGACACTGGATCTGAGTCCATGGATCATAGGATATAATATATAAGTCCCCAGCTGCAGGGGAACTCTCAGATGGACAGAACATTGAGTTTCCATCCATTGAAGCAACCACACATGTAAAACACCCGAAACTCATTCCAATGGGACTGGTAAGGGTATGGGACACTGGATCTGAGTCCATGGATCATAGGATATAATATATAAGTCCCCAGCTGCAGGGGAACTGCCAGATGGACAGAACATTGAGTTTCTGTCCATGGAAGACTTATATATTACATCCTATGTTCCATGGACAGGGATTTGTTGTTCCTTACCCTTTTCAGTCCGATTGGAACACATTTCGGGTGTTTTACCTCTCTCCACATATTCTTTATGGACAGATATTGCTCTGGAACAAGTATACTCCGAACCGACGTCGGGTGGCCCATGAGTTCCGGAAAAATCTGGGACATCGGCCGACGTCGGTTGGCCCATGAGTCATGAGGGGTTCTGCCCGTCGGGTGACCCATCAATGATGAAATTCATGGCAGAACATTGGCTGTCTTGATGCTGACTGAGTGTGGTTGACACTCATCATGTAAAGGGAGACCTGAGGTACCTCATGTACCTCTTCTATTTTGCCAGAGCCATTAACTATAGTAAATAGGCGACTCTTTGGTACAGGTATGCTATTGGCCGCAGCAAACCTGTTTGCCGGAATTGAGTCCGGTGCCTCAGTAATGGTATTCTGAGCAGCTTTCCCTTGCTGCCCAGCCCTTCCTTTTTTAGCGTTCTCCTGATCCTGCTTAAGTTTGTAACACTCTGGCTTTTTATGGCCAGGTTTTTTGCAGTAGTGGCAGATTATGTCTGAGGACGCAGAGCTGCCCGATGCCTGGGGAGGCGAGTGCTGGGGCCTGACTGGGGCAATCTTTGTAAAAGATGCCGGAGGGCCAGCGATTCGGGATTCCTCATTGATGAACCTATTGATTAGGTCCTGAGGAAGGAGATTGGCAGGGGGGCCAGATGCGAGGATGGTACCTGCTATGGTGCTGTAGGAGGGGGGAAGCGCGTCTAAAAGAATAAAGGACATTTGCATGTCCGAGACGGGCATTCCCTGCTCCACGAGGGTGTTCCTCAAGTCCAACATTTTCTGGAGTTGAGGTAGGAAGGGGGTACCTTCCTGAAGCTTGGTATTTGCCAAGCCCACCCATAAATTGAAGGTGGCCATGGAGCCGACCTGACCATAGAGGTGTTCCAGCTGCTGGAACTTGTCATGGACAGTTGGGAAGACTGCCATGGATATAATACCGGAGAGGACCTCCGACGTGACTGAGAGGAATAGGAGGCCGGTGATGACCTCCTCCTGCTTTGCCCATAGGGCCAGAATTGCCAGACCTTCATCCGTAGGACCTGTTGGTCCTACCACGCCTGCTGGTAGGACAGGGTGCTGGGGAACATTCGCAGGTTCTGAGTGAGTGAGGTGCCTACTGCACCCATTCATCAGCATCAGGGATGTGAAGGTTGTGGTCCAAGTCTGCCAGTTGGTTCCATCCAACTTGGAAAGGACGACGGAGGGAGGGAAGGTAAGGTGGAAAGACATTTGAGATGTTTGTAAATCTGGTTCCGAGGAGCAGTCAGAACCAGTCCAGATCTTGGTAGGAAAAGTAGAGGTCCAGCCATAGGAGCGCTATAACTCCATAACACATAGGGTGTCATGCCTCAAGTTGTGCGACTTGGATTGTATACTATAGTAGTGGAATCATTTTAATGATGGCTGCCTTTACTACTGAGTCTCCTGGGCCCAAATGTTACTAGGGGTGGATAGTCATGCGCGACGCCATAGGTTTCAAGCAAGAAGGATCATGGGAGCATTGTCCAGCGAAGGACGCTCCGAGTCGATCTCTAGCCTAGTAGCATGAAGGCTGGGGCTACCCAAGAACTACAGTAGAAGGGTAGTACCCTAGAGAGGAGCCAACAGCGAATTCCAGAGACAATGATAGGGATCAACTCCCATAACAATTGTAACTGTCGTCTGTGGAGTCTCTAGAACAGACCATTAAGGGTCTTGGTACTAAGTAACTAGAATAGTGATACATGCCATGCAGCGAATCCTGCACAAGGGGAGCGAATACTTCTCCTGGCAGAGGTCTACTCATAGTTACTATGTAAATATCATTATAGTATAGTAGTGTCTCCTAGTTGTATCAGAGGGAAGGACTTCTGGGTTTGACTATTAACCAGGCCTTCACACCCCTTAAAGTGACCCAGGTATTAACCGAGTATCACCCAACCATTAGAGAGGCTTATAGCCGCAGGGGTCTTCCCCCTTTGGCCTATGAAAGCACTTCCGGACGAAGACCGGGTAATGAAAATATAGTAGGAGTAGTGCGCACAGAGGAATTTAAGGTCATGTAAGACCTTTCATGAGAACCTCCTTAGGAGGCTAGCCAAAATGGCACATGACAAAGTCATGGTGGACGAGAAAGGATGTGTCGAGTGTAAATGGAAAAGGATGCTCACTGAGGGTGATAAAGACGACAAGAGTGTGGTCGGCTGAGTGGGCAGAGTGACACAAGTAGATCTGTGATAAAAAATGGCAAGTTAGTTATTAGGCGTCAGGGCCCATAACCTGTTGAGCGCAGAACTAACAAGCGAGGTAAGAGCAAAAAGCTAATAGACAAGTTAACTTCAGAGGGGAAGTAAACTCTGAAGTGTGAAGGCGTAAACAGCAGTCCTTATATACAGGACGCTTAGCTAAGAATGGTCTGTGCGCACTGGTGACCCAAACACAATACATGTGGTCTGTGCGCCAGAGGGAGAAATGCCATTGGAGGGCAGAGAACAATAGCTGCCTAAAGCAGACAATACCGGTATCTTAACAATAAAGAACAATAAGAGCCATGTATGACTCTGACAATAAAGATAAACAAAAGCGGTCCATACAAGTCCGGATTGTCCAAAAGAGTCCATAAGGGACAGATACCGAATATAGTATATGGGCTGACACAATCAGATCCCACGAGACATGTGACTTATGCAGTCGCGTCTCAACAGAAGCCGCATGGGCCAGCCCCCCGAAGGGGACCCGAAACACCTTATCATAACAAACCGTTGTATGTAAGAGACAGGGTTGTATCAACTAATGAACAGATGACACTGCAAATCTGCCAGGACCCAAAAACCTAAGGGTCCCTCGCTGCCACCATCTGACCAAGGGTCTCCATGTGCCCACGGAGTTCCGCAAAAATGTCAGAGATTGATTCCTCTGAGTCTCCAGTTACCAGAGGTGCAGCGTAGTTGTTTGTGGGGGCAGGGGGGGTATGATCAAGTGGGGGTGAGGTGTGATGCACGGCTGGCTTGATCAGCTGAGCCAGAGGTGGGTCCCGTAAGACCAGTGTCCTGGCTCCCTCTTCGATTATACTCTTCTCTTTGGTCACGGGGCACTTGTGCTTCTTGGCAGTTTTGCGGGACTCGAACTTGCGTCCGCATGCCTCGCATTGCCGCTCACGTGGGGGTAGTTTGGCCGCTTTCGCAGCTTCACGATCCCTCTCACGCTTGGCAGCACGGCTCCGCTTCCGTGCAAGACGCCTCTTCTCCTTTTGGGCATTATTGGCCATGCGGCCGCCCTTATGGAGATCGAAGAAGGCTAGGTCGCCTTCCCCATTGAGAAGCTCCAAAATATACACAAACATCACCTTTTTCACCGCATGGACAGGGTGAGGCACAAGGGCAACAGCGCTCTTGACCAGGTGAGAGTGGTATGGGGGAGAAAACTCCACCCAGGAAATGTTTCCGTCTTCAGTCTTTTGGGCTGAGATGGCATTTGCCAAGAGGTTGGGTCGGGAAAGGAACCAACGACGACGGAAGATGTTGAGGATGTCGAAGACCGATAAGTCGGCATCCACAGGATGAGACCGATTGCTTTTAGCCCTCCCCTTCACAGCAGGTCGGTCAGAGCTGCCAGAAGTGAGTGGGGGGCCAGAGGACAAAGGGATGACCCGCTGGGGAGCGGGGGGAGGGATGTGCTCTGAAGAGGACATGGTGGTAGAAGATCAAGAAGGGATGGAACGGAGTATGTGCCTTATCTCACATGCAAATATAAGAGATCGATGGAAGCGTTAAACGATATCATACAGGTATTGCGAAAGATATGGCGGTGACGGAGACTGGGGTGGATAATCGGTGACCATATCGTTTGCGTGGATTGCACGATTCAACGAGAGGGGGTCAATGGCATCCCCTTCCGTGCGCAAACAAGGATCCTTGTTGCCACCATCCTCGACAGCAGCACTCAAACCAGGTGCGGATGTCGGTCCTGGAGAAGCGGTGGGAGTAACGGTAACCATTATCGGGCGACGGGATCCTGGGAAAGACACTGGCAGTGAGGGGTAGGATTGGGTCATCGGTGAGAGGGAAGCGCACCTGTAGGAAGTATATTATCGAGAACTGGATTAGAAGCAGCTAAAGGTGGGGGATTTGGTAGGTCGGAAGGCGCCGGTGGATCTACGTTGCGCTGGAGGACAAGAGCAGTGGATGGGGAGGTAGAGGAAAGAGGAGAGGCGGATGTCGAAGTTGCGGATGTAGGGCGAGGTATTATTATACCAGAGGTGATGAATTCATCAGAGGTCGCTGGATCTGGCGAGGTGATAGGAATGGAGAGGCTCTCGGTAGTCGTCTCATGAGCAGTCTGGGGGTGGAAGTCAGGCAATGCATCCGTAATGCTTTCGTCGGCATTGGGTAGGGTGGGCATGGACAAGGATGGTACTTCAGGACTGGAAATGGAAACAGGGACTAGCGGGGCGGCGCGAGAAAAGGACGTGGAGGTAGAGCCATTGTGGACATGGGGTTTCGAGTGCGGATGATGGCCAGCGACGTTACACAATGGATATGAGGACGGGTGCCTCAGATACCCGCGAATTGGGGCAGGATTGATCTCTCGGTGTAGAGCGATGTAGACGCTTCGAATCAGTCTGAGGATAAGCTGCGCCATCAGCGAACTGTAGTCGATCTGCGCTTTGAGAACGATTTGATTCCAGAGAGAACAGAACTCATGCTGCAGATCCTGTGACGTATCATCTACATTGAATCTCGAAGCCGCTTCTAGAATTTCCGAGAATTCGTACTTTGGCCAGGGCCCTTCCCCGAAATGGTTAAATTGCTGGCGAGCGACGTGAATTAAGATGGCAAGTGACAGGCTATCATCGTGTGCAGCGTAGTTTCGGAGGATGGGTTCTTCGATGCCCAGTTCGTCGGAGGCGAGGATAAACCAAGAGTCATCGCGCCTCTGCACTTTCGCGATGGTCATGCAGACCGCAGCTGCTAAATTGGTACTATTGCCCCCGTTCTTGTCCCATCCATTCATAATCTGCATAAATTCGGTGGCCATTAGACCACTATATTGATATCTAGACAAAATCTTGTCAAAGATACGAAATACCCTGGGAATGTGTGCCGGATCGGAAGCCTTCGCGCAAATAATGGCCCTCCTGTCTTTGACATGCTCAGGTAGCAAATCGGATGAGAAAGTGACGTCCAACAACCCCGTTAATCCATCTGAAAGCTTCTTCTTCTGCTCTTCTGCGAGACTAGGCAGAGGATCGACGACGACGTTCGAGTTGCGGAAGCCAGGTAAGCTGGAAAAGAAGCGCTCCAGTTCGTGGTCTTCGTCTAAACTGTCGAACGTCCACATCAAAGAGCGAGTATCAATCGCTGATGGAGCATTCAGAGCAGTTTCCTCGGCTGTCTTCTGCATGCCTTGCACAAGCTGTGTGCGATAGCTTTCTTCCAGGGATTCAAAGCGATCATAGGATTCAACACTAAAATAGTCCAACAAAGTGAGCCCCCGAAGAGCCCGAAAAATGGCATATAAGATCCCGGTGACAATGTACCGTGCTGGTAATGAGAGTGGGGTGTGGTATGGGCTGTCATGACGAATGATCGGGACGAATGTGATGCATCCGTACAAAGCAGTGCAAATCCCAACCCACGACACCACCGACTTGAAAATAGTCAGATTGACGTTCCATAGGAACACAGAGATGCCGACAAAGAACAGGAACAGAGAAACGTGCAGCAGTGTCGGCAATGCTTCAACCGCCCACGGAAGGAGAAACTTGTCGATGCCTTCAGCAAAGAATGAACGGATCCTCGCTCGCTTGTGTGGGCTGTAACGCGGCTGAGTAACCTTGAGGTATCGCCGTGCCCACTGTTGAAGCAACGTCGCGAGTAGTGCACAGCTGATACTGATGACCAAGCTCAAGAACAAGAACGTGTTCACCCAAACAGCATAGTGTGGCGGAGAAAACGGGGGTGGGGAAGTAGGGAGGGAACCCGAAACGTTGGATCCAGGGTCGGCGAGAGTCTGATAGATATTGGCGAGGTAGAAGTTAGAAGTATCCTGTGGATTCGGTCGAATATCCTGAATGGTTACTGAGATCAAGGACGCGACAGCAGCAGAGAATAAACCGGTCTATGAGAGGTGAGTCCTGGAAGCACTGCATGGCATCGGAAGATAGGGGACGCACAAAGATGAGAATGCCATCAGCGTCCGCTGCCCATCCTTCGGCCATCTTCTTGTCTTCTTCCGTCGCCATTTCGAGATACATGGAGAAAATAGGCCCAGAACCATCGACAAAGTTAGAGGATCCCCGGGGTTCCTGAGTCGGCGCCGAGTGGGGTGGATACTGGTGGTCACCTATGGGAGTGACAGTAGCGGTTGAGAACGGTGAGGATAGAGACCAGTGGGAGTTGCGTACCTCCGCCCAGGCCAATATCTGCCCTGGTCGCATTTGCACTCTCGACAACTTGGGACATTGAAGTTTATGGAGTCGGTTATGGATATGGAAGATTGAGAGTAACTGCTCTTAGTCAGTTGTAAAGCACCACGCGCGTAGAAGTCGTATAGCACCACGAGCGCTACTGGTAGACCAGTTGGGCCGCGGTGTTGTTTGGCTTTATTGTGTCGAGGTCCGAGTCTGACTTATCATAGTTGAGGGCATCGGTCGTGGTGTGCCAAAGTTTTACGCTTTCGACGCTCTCGTCTCACTACCATCTTGCAACAGAGATTGAAGCTTGAAGGACTGTTCAAAACTCCAACTTTTTTATGTTTACCTATATCGATTCTCTAGAAATGACTTGCGACCGAACTGTTGCCTATCGTCACACCACCATCAAGACTGGCGAGACAGTCCGACGCCTCGGCCAAGCGTTTCAAGGCGGCGGTTGTCTTACGCTCCTTAACGTGGTGCACTCCCGATTTTCCCCCGACGAGGCGCTCTACCATTCTGCGGCGACGCAGTATTGCGAATCCCGAAGCGTGATTGGGACGATGCAAGCAATAGCGGACATGGACGAACGGGACCGCGCACTGCGCTTCTCAACATCGATGTTTCCATCCCAACGGGTAAGGCGCCACCTCTTACGAGAAATCGGCGGAGGCCCTTCGTGACGCTGTATGGCTGGGGAGGAAGAAGCGAGTTGGGCTGGTGCATTGGGTGAACGTGGTAGATTACGGAACGCGTGCAATGGTCGGTTATAGATGCCTTTGTGAGTGGTCCAGTATAATGTGGGCCTTGTTTAGAGGCTCATCTCGCGCTTATCATTCACACCTGAACAGGCGAGGAGAGGATTTATGGGACCTGCTAGTGGGACGTTTGACGCCGCAGAAACTCGATGTTGGCGGTTTTAATTCGGCCCAACCATTTCGAGTCGATGGACGTACGCCCGAGGGTCTGCGAAAACCTGGTATATATTGGCGAAACAGAACTTGGAGTAATCTGGTGGATGTCATGGGTTAGTATCACGACCAAAAGCCTATGAGGGAGCAGAAATTTGATCGACGCATCGACCTGATGTTGATGTAGCACCCTCCTCACTGCGTCGCGCTGCCCTCGAACTCGCACATAGACGGCCTGAGTTCATACTCACATGCGTTCCGTGTCGCCCCCGCCTTGGGCTGAGGGTATCGAGCCCATGCCCGCTCGTGGGCTGCGCGTCCGATCACCTGTGCGCTAATACTCCGAACCCGTTCCAGGGAGGTCGGGGTTCAAGTTGACGCGGGGACCTTCCGGAATTCATATATTCGTAAACAAGGAGATACGGGATAGAGGAAGTGGAGAACCAAAGGTGTTGTACAGTAACTCACTTACTGGAAGGCGTATTACAAATAGAGACAAAGCTACACAAACATTATCAAATCGTACGTCAGCACTCGCCGGGATATGTGTTCTCATGTCAATGGTCCGCTTTTCGAAACTCTTCCCACCGACTCTATGGGATGCCCGTGCATACGAGCTAAGAAGAGTCAAGAGAAATGAACCATGCAGCTCCATGGAAGCGTAAAGACTAACTTGAAGAATTCGAAGCGTGTCACTTGAGCTTGGGCATCATTCCGGTCGAGCACGAGTCGATGACACTGACTGTTCGTCGCTAGCGAGCTGGTTCTGCACTCTAATTTGTGCGTTCTGACACCTACTCTACTAATATTGCTGTATCGTATCGCTGCAGTGATTATCCTCTCAATGGTGACGTAGGAATGTGGTACCCTATCTATGGATTCAATTTACCCGCATTCTCCCAACTCGGCAAGCCATCTGAGATGCTGACCCACCATCGATTGCTGCCTACCCGCACGTCTCATAACGATCCTCGGTATGAGCACCATTTCGTGTCCACGTCGTACCGCACCTCGCTTTCCACCGCGCGTATCTTCGTCCATTGTTGTCGTACATTTGGAGTTACATAGTGTACATGCGCGCTCTTCCGCCCTCACTGGGCGCTCCGACCGGAGCCGGAAACCTCCGCCACGTGCGTCGCCATGAGGCACCGTACATAAGTTATGCTGGTGGATGCCGTGGAGAAGGCACAAGAGACCTCAGTAGCAACTTGCGGTGTCTGGATGAGTCAGCTTCACCGCCAAGAGATTCGGAGGCGAAGTACATTGATCAGCACCGTCGGAGAAGCTCGTGCGAATAGCTGTGTCGCTGTCTTGCTTTGATGGCATACGATTCGCAGAACAGGCAATATTCGTGGCGATGGCATCGGTATACCTGTCGTTAGTGGGACAGTCGCAGCTGCTTGCATAGCTCGCACAAGGCCCTTTGTGTTATTTTTCTGTTCTCCATCGATCTATACACTTCCGACTCTACTCCTTTTGATATTCGTGCAATGTCACTGTGTTACTTCGACGACTTAAGGATCGCAGGGTATGCATGGTTCCGATGGCGCACATTTGCCATGCCTGATTGCCATCGAGTGTTGATACATATTCGCGGCGACGGTATCAGTATTCCTATCGTTAGCGGGACGGCCACAGCTGCCTGCATACCTCACCCACTACGTACTTTTACATCTTTGGTTCCATGTTTCATTCTGGATCGATCTACTCAGGCTCCGTGCAACGTGTTGTGTACTGTTTAAGAGCACCATCACACTCGTTATCTCTCATCGAGGTTACAATTGACATGGGTGATCGATGAATAGATCGGTTAGAGATATGGGAGCGCGGAAGCTGCAAGCACCAGCGAGGAGAAAGGGTGCAGCGCACCTCGTACAAATCCTTCGGGCCGGTTCCCGGCGACTTCCGCCGTTCCATTCGGTACTTGCCCTTCTCATAACTTAGCCTGTTCACTACTCCTCCGGCATCCAATACCTACAAACCTGCTTCCAACGCGACACCAGTATGCCGCAAATGTGCACTTGCCCAAACGCCCGATTTGGCAATACGACAGTTCACTGACTCGCTCACGTTTCCCCACTCTATTCGAGTTTACACGTTTTCGCCACAGCATATTTGCACTCGTAACGGTATATACACAGAACGTGAAAAGGTGTTGAATGGTACCGGTATAGTGATAGTGATATTGACAACCCAGCAGAAATATATACCCCGTCGCACATGTATATCTGAGAGAAGGGTACGCGTCAAACGATATCATCCGGGTAATATGAAGGATGCGGATGATGATCTCCTGTACGCTCTGTATTTGGTTCCCGCAGTGAAGGACCCACAATAGCTACGTCTGAGCGAGCAACCAATGGCAGCGACAAGGGTGGAAGAAGACGATCTAGAGCCATAGTGTCTGGGTAGATTGTGAGGCCCACCGAGAGTGGGTCAAGAGCGTCGTTTTCCTTGTGAGAACCAAGTTTTGGGCTACCATCGTCCTCGGAAGCAACACCCAGATTGAGTGCAGAGGTCGGCCGTAGAGGGCTTCTGGGGGCAGTGGTAGCGCTTAATGAGCGATGAGATTCTGGGAAAGGCGGTGAGAGGTCGGACCGGGTCGTTGGCAGGTGTGGAGACGGCGGCACACCTGTAGAAAGAGCATTGTTGAGAACCAGATTGGAAGAAACTGAAGATGGGAGGTTGGATGAAGCGGAAGGTGCCAGGATGTCAGCATTGTGGGAAATGGCAGTGGACGGGGAGGAAAGAGGTAAGGCGGATGTCGAAGTTGTAGGAGTAGCCTGAGGGTGGGGCATTATTATACCAGGGGTGAGAAATACATCGGCGGTCGCTGGATCTGGTGAGGCGGCAGGAATGCGGAGGCTCTCGGTAGTTGTCTGATGAGTAGGGTGTAAGTTGTCGAGCAATGGCACATCCACGAGGCTTTCGACGACATGAAGCGAGGCGGGTATGGACGAGGAAGGCGCATCAGGGTTGGCAAGGGCAGCAGGGGCTGGCGCGGCGTCATC
Source organism: Lactarius deliciosus (assembly GCA_021525775.1). Taxonomy (NCBI): domain Eukaryota; kingdom Fungi; phylum Basidiomycota; class Agaricomycetes; order Russulales; family Russulaceae; genus Lactarius; species Lactarius deliciosus. Next base: position 426,618 of record JAKELK010000035.1, on the reverse strand, counting down.
ATCCAGGACAGTGCAAGTAAAGGTGGAGTCGTCGTGAATATGAGCAGCGACGTTGCATACTGGATACGAGGACGGATCCCACAGAATGTGATCTCGATTGCCAGTGGAGGCGGAGAATTGTGTTGGCGCGGAATCGGTATCGCGATGCAGAGAGACGTAAATGTTGCGAATCGCTCTGAGGATCCGCCCCGTGATCACCCGATTGCTGTCACTCTGCGCTTTGAGGACGATTTGATTCCAGAGAGCACAGAACCCGTGCTGTAGTTCAGATGACGTATCTTGTACATCGAATCTAGAAGTTGTTTCTAGAATACGCAAGAACTCGAACGACGGCCAGGACGGTTCCGAGAGATGGATAAATTGCTGGCGAGTCACGTGAATCAAGATAGTAAGTGACAAGCTGTCACCGTGTGCGGCGTACTCTCGGAGAACGAGTTCGTGGATGCCTAGTTCATCGGAGGCGAGAATAAACCAAGAGTCGTCGCGCCGTTGTATCCTTGCAACAGTCTTGCAGACTGCAGCCACCAAATCCGTATGGTTGCGCCTGTTATCGCCCCATCCACGCATAATCTGCACAATTTCAGCGGACATCGGAGCACTATATTGGCATCTGGACCAAATCCTGTCAAAGACACCAGATACCGGAATGTGTGCTGGATCACAAGCTTTCGCGCAGATAATGGCTCTCCGGTCTTTGACAAGCTCAGATAGCAAATCGGATGAGAACGTGACGTCCAGCAACCCCATTAATCCCAATGAAAGCTTCTCCCTTTGCTCTTCAGTGAGATGAGGCAGAGGATCGTCAACGACTTTCGAGCTGCGGAAGCCAGGTAAGCCGGAAAAGAAGCGTTCGAGTTCGTGGTCTTCGTCCAAACCGTCGAATGTCCACAGGAAGGCACGAGTATCGATCTCTGATGGAGAATTCAGAGCAGTTTCCTCGGCTGTCTTCTGCATGCCCTGCACGAGCAGTTTACGATGTCTTTCTTCTAGGGATTTAAAGCGATGGTAGGATTGAGCACTAAAATAGTCCAAAAAAGCGAGCCTCCGAAGAGCCCTAAAAATGACATATGATATCCCAGTGATAATGTGACGTGCTGGTAATGAGAGTGGGGTGTGGTATGGGCTGTCATGGTGGAAGATCGGGACGAACGTGATGCACCCGTACAGAGCGGTGCAAACGCCTATCCACGACAGTACCAAGTTGGAAATCGTGAGATGAATATTCCATAGGAATACAGACACGCCGGCAAAGAACAGGAACAAGGAAACATGTAGTAGAGCGGGCAAGGCCTCAACCACCCACGGAAGCAGAAACTTGTCGACGCCTTCGAAAAAGAACGCATGGATCCGAGCCCGTTTGTGCGGACTGTAACGTGGCTGAGTGACCTTGAGGTATCTTCGTGCCCACCGCTGAAGCAACGTCGCGAGTAGAGCGCAGGTGTAGCGTTTACCACGAACGCTTGCCTGACTTAGGCTTCAGAGTGAGTGGCGATCCTCTTGATGACGTAGTTGCGGTTGACTCTAGCTTGAGGGAAGTCGACTGGGTGTACTTGCAGGGCTCCGTTACGGTCTTCGTAGCCGTGTAGGTCGTCGCCTATAGGTAGTAACGGAGGTGGGGCAGCAACTATGCGAAGGTCTTCCCAGGTGTCGTGATCGACGACGTATAAGTGGGTGTAGGGGGATGCGACTCGTGGGTTGAGGTAGAGATAGACGCGATGACAGATGCTGCCGACGGGGTAGTTGTCCACTACGGAGGGACTAAGTCACGAGGGATCCCCTGGTCTAGAGGGATATGTCGGACGACTCACTTCAAGGGGGAGGTCCCTATAGAGCGAAGAACTGGTAGTGGTATTGGAAGAAGACCAAGATGCCGTTCTTGGTCTTCGCAGTCCTCTACTTATACAGATATGCGCGGGCTTTCAAGCGCCGCTCCAAGAAGTACTAGCCAATAGCGTAAGTAGAGCAAACCCTAGTACAGCTATCCTAGTGTGAGTCACATCGAGTCATGATCCGATCCGTTATCGTACACAATCACATGCGCCAGAGCTTACCCGGCTGACTGATCCAACAAGTCCATGACGATATACTGCTGACGCGGTGTCATACCCTTGACGTCAGTGTCCACTTCCGAGCCAAACGTAACATCACCCCCTTTTCAGGATCGGGCCCCAGACCGACCACGCATGATCTCCTCCCTGAGCGTGGCAATGCGCTGTCCTTCCTCCGCTCCCGGACGGTAAGAGTCGCGCTCGTCTTCGATGCGCTTGATGGCGTTGGCGCGCTGTAAGCGGAGCACGCACTGTCGGCGCATGCTTCCAAGCTTGTCCAGCTCGGCGATCTTCTTCTTCAACTCCTCCTCCTTGGCTTCGTAGCCCGCCTGCAGGCACCGGTACCGGTGTACCTCGGCCGTGACCGTCAGGTCGTTCATGGCCATACAGGCCTGGTCGACCGACTGTCGGTATGCGCTGTTCTGGTCTAGAAAGACCAGGTCGTCGTTGGTGTAGGAGGGGGAGGGTTCGTCGTATTGAGGTTCGGCGTGCACCGACTTGCCGTACTGCTGGTCGCTGCCTCGTCGATAGGCGAGGACAAAGGGGTCCGCCGTAAAGACAAGCTGCGTATACCGAGCTGGGTGCAATTGCCCTTGAGCGTCGCGTATCTGGAAGGGGATAAAGTGGACTCCCCTGTTGTGTTTGAACCCGACCGGTGGCGGTGTTTCCACCCTCTGTCGGGAAATTGGACTGTGTTCCTCTGCACGGAAGAGGCGCCTTTGTGCGGATTGTTGACTCGGCGGCAAGACCATCGGCTCTCCGTCTGTGGAGCATAGCGGCGGGGTTTCGTCGTGAGTAGTGGTGAGGTGAGTCCCATACGTGAGGTGATCGTTGAGGGGACAATGCTCCTCCGACAGGTACCGGTCGTATGCTCGATCTTCTTGTACCTGAGTCTGGTCTTGACGGGACGGAGGTCGGGTCGGAATGTAGCCTTGCGGAGACGAGCTGCATGTGCTGACTGCTGTAGGTGTTGGTGAAGGAAGAAGGGATGGTACGGGGGTAACTGGACGACTGGGGCTTGGTTGAAGGGGCTCGGGAAGCGACATGGGTGACGGTGGCGCGTTCTGGATGATAACGGTAGGCTGGACTGAGATGGGGAGTAGGTCGTCGAGGACATAGTGGACTTGGACTGGGGATTGGGACATGAGTAGATGGGAGTGTGTGAGTGGGAGATGGGGACGTCTCTTGGGAATGTCCTGTGCTTATATGCACTTCTCTGGCGGGGTTTGAACGTTTGAACTCCCGAATGGCTTCGTCAGCGAATACGTCATCCTTCGAGACCCACTGATTATCGGAATCAGGATATCCGCGCCACTTGACCAAATACTGCAGTTTCTTTGTCCTGCCGAAGCGCCGGGAGTCTAGAATCTTCTCGACTTCGTATTCTTCTTCGCCATCAATCAAATCAGGCGGTGGGCGCTGATAGTTGGGTCCATGTGTGGGAGTTTCGCGATAAGGAGTCAGAAGGTCTGTGTGGAATACTGGGTGGATGCTCCACTGCGTGGGAAGTTCTAGGCGATAATTGACTGCGGACATCACCTGAGTGACCTTAAACGGGCCGTGTCTTCTGGGCGCAAGCTTGGTGGTTGGCTGGTTGGTACGTAGGTGGCGTCCTTCTAGCCATACCAAGTCCCCTATCTGGTATTTGGGCGTATCTTTGTGTTTGATCCACCCCTGCTGCGCTTTGATCATCAGTTCCTGGGCGCGCGTTCTGGCCTCTTGGAATTGTTTGATGCGGAGCGCTACCTGTGGTATAGGGGAAGGGCGATCGGTCCAATCAGCGCGGGGATTATATCCCATGAGGACGTTAAAGGGGGACTCCCTGGTAGATTCATTGGGCCAGTTGTTGTGCGTGAATTCGGCCATGGGTAGGTAGTGTGTCCAATCGTCTTGTCTCTCGTTGACCCAGAATCGTAGGTATTGTTCTAACCACTGGTTGCTGCGTTCCGACTGTCCATCCGTTCGCGGGTGATAAGCCGTGGATATGTTCTGTTCGATGCCCAGAATCTTGCATAGTTCGCGTGTGAATTTTGATGCAAATCTGGGGTCTCGATCGCTGATGATGCGCGCCGGTAGTCCGAATCGGGTAAAGACGTGTTTCACGTACAGGGCCGCAGTTCCTTCTGCGCTTATCTCTTCCAGGCACGGGATGAATATTGCCGCTTTGGAGCAGTCGTGGTCCGTTACTGTCAGTATGGAGTCACAGCCGTCCGCTTGTGGTAATTTGGTGATGAAGTCCAGTGCTATGGTCTCGAACGGCATCGCTTCCTTTCTGGGGAAGATGGGGTGCAGTGGTGCGCGTGTGGGGCGGTTGTTGACTTTGATCCTTTGACAGTCGGCGCAGCCTTTGACGTAATCCTGTGTTTCCTGTCGTAGGCCTGGCCACCAGTAGTATCGTTCTACCATTTTGATTGTCCGGTTGATCCCGGGATGGCCGTGAACTGGCGGGTCGTGGTGCGCTCGTATGATGTGTTGTCGTTCGTGTGCGTCCCCTGTGACCACGCGTCGTCCATCTTTGTACCACGTGCCTTCGATTTTCTTTAGCTTGTGGGGGTCTACCCATCGTTTCACCATGGTCTCGTCTTGGATGTATACCGGGTTGGTGGGCTCCATTTCTATGACGTTGATGGTATGTTGCGTGCGTGTTGGGTTGTCTGTTGTGTCGATTTCGGTGGCTCTGATGAACACGTGATCTGGGAGTACCGTGACTTGTTCGTTATCGTGTTCTCCTTGGTCGTAATCTGGCCGTCTTGATAGTGCATCTGCGCGTCCGTTGGCTGTTCCTTTGATGTGGTGAATTTCTATGTCGTATTCAGCCAGTTCTAGTACTTCCCTTGCCACGCGGCGACTAATCTTCTGAGGGTGTCTCCAGTATTGTAAGTTCATGTGGTCGGAGAAGACTTTGATTTTGTGTGGTGATCCGGCGAGGTATTGCCTCCAGTTTCGCAGTGCTTTTACGATGGCTAAAAGTTCTAGGTCATAGATGTCGTAGTTTCTTTCCGCTGCGTTGAGGGTGTTTGAGTAGAATGCGATTGGGTGTCGTTTGTTGTCTGGTCCCTTCTGGAGAAGTACTGCTCCTACTGCGTACCCAGATGCGTCGACTTCTAGTTCGAACTGCTTGTCTAGTTCTGGGTGTTTGAGTACCGGTTCTTCAGTTACCAATGCCTTGAGCTTGTCGAATGCTTGCTGTTGTTCTGTTCCCCATTGCCAATCGGTGTCTTTGCGCGTGAGTTTGTTGAGAGGTCGTGCATGTGTGGCAAAATTTCGGATGAAAGCGCGGTAGAAGTTGCAGAAGCCTAAGAATGATCGCACTTGTTTGACGGTTTTTGGTATGGGCCAATCGGTTATGCCGGAAATTTTGACAGGGTCCATGCGAATCACCCCCTTTTCAATGATTACCCCCAGGTAATCGAGGGAGGAGGAGTGGAAGGTGCATTTCTCCAGTTTGAGGTAAAGGTCGTGCTGTTCTAACAGGTCCAGTATGTCGTGCACCGCTTCCGAATGTGCTTGTTCCGTGGTTGACGTTGCAATGCCGATGTCGTCCATGTAGACTCGAATGATGGTCCCCTTTTTTTCATGGTGGTCGATGAGGGGTTGGCAGATGGCGTTCATCATCTCTTGGAAGGTGGATGGTGAGTTGGTCATGCCGAAGTACATTACAACTGGTTCGAAGAATCCGTATTTGGTTTTGAATGCTGCTTTGTACTGGTCGCCGTCTTTAACCAAAATGTTGTTGTAACCTTGCCGGACATCGAACTTGGAGAATATCCATCCCGAACTAAGGCTTGCGATGAGTTCTGGTATGAGGGGGAGTGGGTATTGGTTGCGTATGGTCCATTTGTTGAGTGTCCTATAGTCCTGTACCGGGCGTAGTTTTCCGTCCTTCTTTTTCACGAAGAAGAATGGGGATGCGTACGGGGATTTAGAGGGGCGTATGTATCCTTTTGCCAATTGTTCGTCCAAGAATTCCCGCAGCGCTTTGTCTTCGTCTTGATTTACGGGGTATACCTTGCAGTCGAATGAGTCGGGTGCCTCTGGTTTGAGTTCAATGGCGTGGTCCCAGGGTCTAGAAGGTGGGAGGCGTTGGGATTCTTCTTCGCTAAATACCTTGGCGTGTCTTTTGTATTCCTCGGGTATCTCCTTCTTCTCCGTGTATTGGTGTGCTGCTATTGCCATGTCTGTTGCCGTTGTTCGTAGGTGTGCCGGTAGGGATTGTTCTTCCAGTTCGTGGAGGGCTTGCCGTTTGTTTTCTTCTTCGACTTCTACTATGAGTCGTCGAAGTTCTGTGAGTCCAAATGGTTTGAGCGGGTTAGTGGTGCGGATGACGATGGGGTACTGCTTGGTGTCGAGGGTGGCTGTTGCCCATTGGATTCTGGGTTGGAAGGTTGCGAGCCATGGGTATCCCAGTATGAGGTTTTCTCCTCCTACGTTGGTGACTAGGAAGCGGATATCTTTGAGCTTTCCGTCAGTTTGTACGTTAAGGTCAACGCAGTGAGTGATTTTCCCTCCTTTGTTGTGTGTACCATCTATATTCCAAATGTTGCGGGGACGTTCTAGTATTTTGGTTCCTAGATGCATCCGTTTGACGAAGTCCGGGTGTATAAAGTTGTCGGTGGCTCCGGAGTCCACCAGTGCTTTTCTTTCGGCCATGAAGTTACTCGTGCGGATCGAAACTGGAACATGCATAGATCGATAGCGCGTTATGAACGACGAGTTACAATTGACTGCCCTCACCCAGGCCGTTGGGTTCAGGCGTTTGGAAAATCCTGGCTTCCTGCCATATTTCTAGCGAACATCTCTTTTCCCTCCTCAGGAAGTTCCGCAATCCTCCCCATGATATCCTCTACCTGTTGTGCCGATGTGGTGCCGCGACTGACTTGCGCCGGTTCGTCGAGGTCGATGAGGTGTTCCCCTGCGACGCTCTGTGGAGCGGTGGGTATTTCTTCAATGTATGCGCTCCTCCCTTGGGGTGGTCCTTGACGTGTTTGGCGTGGTTGCTGGCATTCTCGTGAGAAGTGGCCTTTCTTTCCACAGTTATAACAGGTTACGTCCCTTGTGTTAAAGACACCTCGTCCTCCCCTTCCCCTTGCAAGGAATCCTCCACGAGGGGGAAAGGGGGGTCTTCCTTGGGTGTAGTTCCTCCATTCCTGAGGGTTGTTTGGGTTTGCTTCTTCGGATCCTGCAACTCTGGCGCGGATTCTTCCCGGTGTAGTGTCCATGGCGTCAGGGTGGTTGCGGTATTGCTGCCATCCTTGGTTTTGTCTTTGGGGTGGTTGGAACCTTGCGGGTTGTTGTTGTTGTTTGGGGTGCTGAGTTAGCTGCCTCCCGAACCCGTCCACTCGTGCCTTCATGTGGAGGTACCGTTTCTGCTGCTCGATTAGAGCATTCCTCCACTGGTGGTACGTTACTGGGCTGTGGAATTGGTACGCATTGCGGTATAGGTCGAGGGGTACGCCTCTGGTGAACTTGTCGAGTACCAGGGGGTCGTCCAGGCGGTAGTCAGCCTGTCGAACTAGCTTTTCGAATGCGGTTACGTAGCTGTCAATGTCTCCCCCCGTCATCTTGAACCCTTTGTCCAGTTCTAGTCTGGCGCGTTCTTGTTCCATGTTGTCTCGGAACTGTCGTTTGAAGGCGAGTTCTACTGCGCTCCATACCCATGGATCAGTTCTGTCTGGCCTTGTTTCGATCCACCTCTGGGTTTCTGCGGTCCATTCGTCGACGAGGGGGCCTTGGATGTAGGTGAGGAACATCATTGCTTTGATATAGGGGCTTTGCAGGCTTCGGTTGGCTATGTTTACTTGCGCAAACCGATTCCATTGGGATAGGAATGCCTGTGCCTTGTCTCGGTCGCCTGTGAATATGGGCGGTTCCTTGCCGATGAATCTGTCGGTGAGATGGGGGATGTCTGCGAATCCGGGGTGTGGGATGCCTGCTGCGTCTCCTCCTCCGTCGCCTCCGTCTCCATCGCCTTCTCCTCCTGGGTTGTCAGCTGGGTCTCCTCCGGGCGGGTTTCCTTCTGGTTGTCGTGGCTGGTCTTGCGGGGTGAAGAGGGCTGTTCTGATCTGGGCGGGTGCTTGGGTAATTGTGGATGTCATGACTGGGATAGACTTAGCGATGTTTTCCAATGCTAGTTCCTCTGCTTCGTCTTGGTGAATGTGAATGTCTTCGGGGTTGCTTGCGAGTGATGGAGATGGTGCTGGTGTCTTTGGTGTAGGAGATCGTGCTGGTTCTTCGTATTGTCCGTCGATGAGGCCCCACTGGTCTCTAGTGACTACGTTGCTGGCTAGGATGTCTAGACGGAGTCCTCCTCCTGCGGGTCGGAGTACTTTGTATTTGTTGTGGAGGTCGTCCCAACGGATTTCTGTCCAACAGGTATTTTCGAAGTTGAATTCTACTGGGATGATGTGTCGGTTGCCTGATCGATCAAAATAATCGGTGACATAGCCTGGTATTTCCGCGTCGTCCTTCCAAAATGCGGCTTCCAAGTATCTCTTTGGTACGTTTCGCTCTCCTCGTCTATCGATGTGATATGGTCTGAATGGGACCCAGTAGTCCTTGGTTGTCTTGGTAGGATTGGCCACGGTTGGGATCTTGGTCTTAATGTAGCGTTTACCACGAACGCTTGCCTGACTTAGGCTTCAGAGTGAGTGGCGATCCTCTTGATGACGTAGTTGCGGTTGACTCTAGCTTGAGGGAAGTCGACTGGGTGTACTTGCAGGGCTCCGTTACGGTCTTCGTAGCCGTGTAGGTCGTCGCCTATAGGTAGTAACGGAGGTGGGGCAGCAACTATGCGAAGGTCTTCCCAGGTGTCGTGATCGACGACGTATAAGTGGGTGTAGGGGGATGCGACTCGTGGGTTGAGGTAGAGATAGACGCGATGACAGATGCTGCCGACGGGGTAGTTGTCCACTACGGAGGGACTAAGTCACGAGGGATCCCCTGGTCTAGAGGGATATGTCGGACGACTCACTTCAAGGGGGAGGTCCCTATAGAGCGAAGAACTGGTAGTGGTATTGGAAGAAGACCAAGATGCCGTTCTTGGTCTTCGCAGTCCTCTACTTATACAGATATGCGCGGGCTTTCAAGCGCCGCTCCAAGAAGTACTAGCCAATAGCGTAAGTAGAGCAAACCCTAGTACAGCTATCCTAGTGTGAGTCACATCGAGTCATGATCCGATCCGTTATCGTACACAATCACATGCGCCGGAGCTTACCCGGCTGACTGATCCAACAAGTCCATGACGATATACTGCTGACGCGGTGTCATACCCTTGACGTCAGTGTCCACTTCCGAGCCAAACGTAACAGCAGGTGAGACCGATAACCAAGCTCAAAAACCACAGTGCGTTCACCCAAACGGCATATTTTGGCGGAGAAAATGGGGGTGGAGAAGCAGGGAGGGAGCTGGAAATGTCGGATTGATTTGGGTTGGCAAGAGTCTGATAGATATTTGCGAGGTAGAAGTTGGAGGTGTCTTGTGGGTTCGGCCGAATGTCTTGAATGGACACTGAAATCAATGATGCGACAGCAGCAGAGAATAAACCGGTCTTTAATCGATGAATCAGGGTGAGGCACTGGATTAGAAGATAGAGACGCACGAAGACGAGAATCCCCTCTGCATCGGCCTTCCAACTTTCGGCCATCTTCTCGTCGTCTTCCATTGCCCTTTCGGAATACATTGAGAAAATAGGACCGGAGCCATCGACAAAACTCGGAGCTTCCTGTGACGCTTTTGTCGTCACCCCTGGGGTTGGGTGCTGGTGGTCAACTATGGGAGCGACAATGACAGGTGAGATCGGCGAGGATAGAACAGAGGAAAGGCAAGGTACCTGTGCCCAGACTTTTACCTACCTCAGATAGGTTGACGTCCTCGGAAGGAGTTCGTGACATAGAAGGTTTTGGAATGGGTTGGTTGTGGAGAGTGTAAGGTGGGGGGGACGGCGTGAGTGACTACTGACTAGTACTGACTCCCAGTGGGAAGTCTGTAGTTTCGGGTAGGTTTTCTTCGACTGTCGTAGATACTGTCGGCTGCTATCGAAGATCGATATTCCGTTCGTAATACTATACCAAAATACGATAAAAAAATGTTATTTACGACTGTCAGCGTTATTCTTTCGACAAATCGAAAAAACACGAACTGAAACGATTTGAGCAGACTCGAAACCACCCAGAATATAGTCTACGTAAATCGACTATTATCGAGCTCTTCGTTTTTTTATGTTTCTGTTTGATAAATTTAAATCGACTGTTATCGAATCATTCGTTTTTTTATAATAGATCTAAATCGACTGTTATTGAACCGTTCAGTTTTTTTTGGTTTCCGTTCGATAATTTTAAACGACACATCGATTTCCATTGTTATTCGTAATTACAGTGCTTTTACACAAATGCGGTAACAGGCCCGTCGTATGGGTACAGTACAGGCGCGACACGAACTGGACGGGCGATAGGGGACGTCTTGACAAGCAGAAAGCAGACTGGGATCCGACATCCGGGTTGGGCTGACAATGGGTCAGGTAGAAATACAAGGGTCCAGGGAACTTGAGGCTAAGCGTGCGAGAGCAGGTATGCAGACTATGCAGTCGAGAGGGAATGGGGGAGGCCAATGGCCTGTCACTTAGTTTGCGCTGGGCGTGTCATTGCCAGTGGCCCTCTTTTTGGCCTTCCTCTATGGGGACGTGAGTGCCAGTGGACCTGATGAGATGGGAACCTACCGCCGTGGCCTGAACGTTGCGCTGTTCCTTCTTGAAAGGCTTGAGGAGCATCAGGTGCTATATCCCGTTGAGAAATTTGTCTGAGCGAACGTACCTCTTTGTCGGCATCAGTAAGGGACTTGAAGTAGACGTCGAACTCCGAAAGGGGGCCCTGTCCCCCAGGTTGTTCTTCGTTCCAGTGACGCATACAGATATTTCTGGGATGGAAATCAGCATTGTACTGTATCCGAAGCGACTGGTATGACATACTTGATAGTGTTCCCCTCTGTGGGTATGGCCAAGGCGTTCGACACTTTCTGTCGCTTGTTTGTCGTCGATGACGTGTTGCTACCTTCACTGGCAGGCTTTCTTTTCTTGCCTATTTTGGCCGGAACGTGCGAGTTGGGGGGGGTGTCGGGAGGAGGTCCGGTGTTGTGACCGACGCAGCCGGGGTCGGTGCCATTTGACGTCGTGGTTCCGTGCGTTGCTGAGGCGGACGGTGTGGGAGCACTGTGATCGGTCTCGTGTGAGCTATGGCCAACTTCATAGAGCAAAAATATATACAACGGATCAACGAGGGCCGATGTTGTTGAAGTGCGTGTGCCTGTGGACTGGGAAGGGATCCGTATAACCAAATGAGATGATGAGCTAAGCGGGTGAGACTTACTGGAACCATCGGCGGCGCGGGGGTACTCTGCATCTCCCCCGGGGTGGGGCCATCTGCCTCAGAGCCGGTGGTCTTGTTGCCATTCTCGGTGTGCTGCTCTGATTCTCTTGCATCGGGATCGTCATTCTCAGCGTCTGAATCAGGATTGTCGTCGTCCTTGGTGTAACGTTCCACCGGACGTTCTTCTAGAAGTGCGGATCTAGGCAACAACAGCGACCTAACGATCACAGAGGATGTCGAAGTCACGTACACGTTCGGCTATTAGCTCACAAGTGAGACGTAATAGCGTAGCCCAAAGGATGTGAAAGACGATAAACACCAGGGCTAGTAGTAGACGATCAAAGGCGATAGACAGCCAGCCAATGATGAAGTAGATGAGGGAGGCGCAGCGGCAGACAGCCAGCAAACGACTAGAGGATAGCGGAAAGGGAAGGGATGCCAGGGATCACTCCACAAGGCCAGCTAAGGACAAACAGGGATGATATTCCAAACAGGGTACAAACAGCGCACAACTGGCAGACAGCCTAGGAGTGGCAGTACAATGGGTGGTATAGTCCAAGAAGTCAAGCTTAGGTCTTCAGCGACCATAAGCCCCTCTACTTATACATGTCTGGGGAGCTTTGAAGCTCAGCCCAAACCCTAATACACGGATCCTAGGAATGAGTCACAACGAGTCAGAGATAACAGCAGCCAATGGCATAAGGCACTCATGGCATGAGTCAGAGATAAGGAAACACGAGTCATACAATCCATCAGAATCAAGGCACAATCGATATGAGTCACAAACACGAGGCGTTCTAGGCCAGTCCAGGCACAGGCTCATCTGGACTCTTCTGGTGCATTCTAGCCAGGTCACGTGCCAGGGTCACGTGACGGGCGGCGCTAAGGTCACGTGCGCTATTCCCAAAACTCCGGGTCTCGTTGGTGAGCGCTTCCGGGTAGGTAGTGTGGCGTGGGAGACTTAGCTCTAGTTTCGGTATGCGTAGCCACTAATCTTCGTATTTCTGCCTGTTCATCGGCATCATCTTCGGGGGTTCTCCTCCTAATGGTGTTCGGGGTCGTTGCATAGGGTGTTCGAGGGACGGTCTGAGGCGAAACCGTAACACTTGGCATGTTCACTGGGATCGTCGTTGCTGTCCTCTGAGTGGTGTTTTTCTGCATCGGGATCGTCGCGATCATGATCTTCATCCTGCGAACTGTCGTGTGACTTCATGCGTATAAGCTTGGGGTCCTCAAGGGCTTGTTTTTGGAGCTCATTCTCGTCTTTGTCTTTGTCTGCGCTGGGGTCGGAGTCCTTGACCAAATCAGTGGAATCCTTCTCCGTCTTGACTGGTAGGTGTCGGTTTCGATACCAAGAGGGGTAGGACTTTGTCGACCATTCTCGGAGCTTCCATTCTCCGTCGACACAGAGAAGCAGGAATTTGTGGGCCTTGTCAGCAAGGATCGTCCGGGAGAAGTAGTCCCATGCCTTCGCTGATATCTTGCCGAATGTCTCTGGAGCCAGTCCATTCTTGTCCAGGGTGCGCCACAGCATTCGCGCCTTCCTACTCATCTCTGCGATCACGGATTTGTCAACTGGGGTGCCATCCTGGTTCTCGAGGTAAAAGTGTGCCGAGTGGTCTTCCTCGTCCTCGCTGTCTCGAGGTGGACGCCCTGGCTTCCGCTTCGCTTGCACTGAGGTCGCATTACCATCGGTCTCTCCTCGATTTTGTTTTTGGGCCGCTCGGCGGTATTCTTTCCTCAGCCAGTAAACGACTCCTGTGTTATCAGTTCGAATTCTAAGCGCTTGCTTTGGCGGGAGATCCAGGATCTCCGGTGTGATATTCAAGAATACACCACTAGCGCCTCCTTGTCTGTTGTGATAGTCCTTGGCGAAGAGCCCAAGTGCTTCCCTGGATGGCACATGTCACGCATATATGTCGACATCTCACGCGAATACACTTACTTGAGAGTCTTGACTTCCACATTCAAGTGGTCGTTCTCTTTAGTCAACTGGTCGTTTTCTTTGGTCTTGCTAGTGAGAGTTTCTTGGAGTTTCTCGATCTCCGCGGTTCTCTGGTCGGCGATCATCTTAATGCGAATAAAATGTCCGTTCACTTCGAGTGCCTTCGCTGATGCGTTTGAGATTACTTCTGAGAGATCAGGAGACTATAATGATCCATCAGTAAGCTGTGTAGGACGCCCGGGGGAGGACGCACGTAGCCTCCATGTGTGTTAGAACCGGGATTGGCAGTACCAAACTGCCACTGGCCACGAGAATCATACGGGTTTCCCTGGTCCCTGGTCAGCGTAGGGTCTATGTTACCTGGAAAAAAGGACGCAGGCGTTGCCATGGTGGGTGTAAAAAAAAAGAGGGGATGGATTCCAATATGCGCGAGGACAGTGAGTTTGGCCATTTTGGTCTTTCTCGAATAAATATTCCAAGTCGGGACATCGCAGCTCTTATCACAATTCCCCTTCACTAGCTCCACTTCCCACTTGCATGATGTCCTCACAGACAGACGCACCAACCAAGCCTGTGACTCGGTTTCCAACCCCCGAAGAAGGTCTGGCCGTGCGGACTCTGCACGAGGCCACGCTACAAGAACTCATAAACGCGAGGAACTACCCGCTTTTGCACATTATGCGAGAGCGCAATGAACTCATGCGCGAAAGGTATTTCTTTTGTCGGCCTTGGACTTCACGATATTCTGACTTTGGCCTATTGGAGAAACGTACTGCGTGGCACTGACACTGAGTTCCCCGAGTACGACTACCTTACCCCGCTTGGCGAAGAGTGTACACTTCCCTATTTGGCCATGTGGGTTGATAACGAGTGCCGTGTCCTCCCATTCCGTGGGGTTAGGCCTCGGATGCCGTGGGCAGTGTATCCTGTTGATGTGAGTACTTTGTGCGGTAAATCTTTCTTGACACGGCCCATCGTGCCATACAGAGACGTCGGTTTGATGCCAGCACCCAAACCGACGACGCTGATGCCGACACTACTCTCACGGAGATCGACACACCTGACTCCAAGTCACGCTCGTATGCTCAGGTTGTTTTGGACGATCCTCAGGCTACCGATGTGAGTACTACTTTGTTCTATGAATCCCCTGTGGTTTAATATGCTATAAAGAGACGTCAGTTTGATGCCAGCACCCAAACTAAGGACGCCGATATGACCCTGGCGGGGAACGACCCACTGGCATCTGACTCCAAGTTATGCTCTGAGGCTCAGGTTGCCTTAGACGACGGCAAGGGACCTTGCGAGGAACGCAAGGATAAGAAAAGGAAGGTTTTGAATTAGGCACGCACATGCCTACAGATGCGCCTGTATCACTTATTGTTGTCATCAATTGACCCTCTCTGTTTGTCTTTAACTCTCTCGTCTTCGCCTCCACTGGAGATTTCGAGCTCGACACCCTCCCTGTCGCTCTGTCGCCCGATCAATCATTCGAGTCGTTGTCGTTTGGGGCTCTCGGCTAGTCCTCTTGGCCGTGTGATTTTGAGTCTATCCCCACGTTTGCTGCCGATATCGTCCCACTGATTCAGCCAGAGTCGTCCTTGTCGTCGTCCTGTGAATCCATCATCCTTCCCGCGCCACTCGGGGTCTCACGAAACTTGTCGATGTCATCCCATTCATCTCCACCACGACGACAGTTCGGAGTCATATCGATCGGCTTGGATTTCGTCCTTCTCAAGATCGCACCGCCCTTTCCTCGTTCCACCGCTCACCCCCACTGTTACTATCTAGTTTGGCTTTGCTCAGTTCGTCTTCACGCTCAGTCTCATCGCAATCCCGGCCCATGTTTCGGCACCCTTTACCGTTTTGTCGAGCATTACCACCCACGCAAGTTCTAGAGCAAGACGGAAGACGTTGGCAACAGTCAGAATGGCTTCAAGACATGCGACGTTGTCGTGCAGCGACTCCGGTTCGGGCAGTACACGCCCCGCGTCACACGGTTCGTATTCGATTTGGGAGGGTAAGCTCTAGCGTTAGAACCAGCACACGGAGACTCTGCAGCGATGCTTGCCAGCGAAAGCCGATGACACATAACGGCTTCATCACACATTTCACACTAGATCCGACACGGGACGTTTGCAAGCGCAAGTCGACGACACACGGCGACTCCATCTCCACGCGCGACGCCATCCTCCTCTCCCATTACGACGGGCGGGGACGCGGCCCCCGATACCCCTACTGCAGCCTATCACTGACAACCCCGCACCACCATCAGGCGGCACTTGCTCGATCCGCGGCGACGCACATCTCGCCGACCCTATGGCGCGGAGCCTCATTTTGTGACGCCGGGTGGGGGTGAATTGGGTGATGTCGGCGCAGTGTGGCCGCTTCGCCGCAGTGCGTCGGCGTATTCACCAGTGCGAGACGACCAATCACATTATCCCATGACTTTACTAGAGTCGAGAACGTCCCACGAGTGTATTTGTGTATTCCAAACTCTGTTTAGAACCACGTTACTATTTATTTTCCTTTGATGATGACCAGGAATCATATTTGCGTGCGACGTATATAACGAGCATAAAAGGAAGAACAAAGAAAACGGAAATGGCATGGATTACACAGTATCGTCATCGTCGTCGAATAGACCACCATCGGAGAGGGGTGCGAGCCCAATATAAGCATGCCGCATGAGTGAGAACTTTCCGGTCTCCGAAATATGACCATCTTGAGTGACGTGCATGTCCGGGAACATAGAAACGACGGATAGGATGGATGTGACCGGAACGACAAGAAGCCCCTCGGGACCCGTCATCGGATCACAGAGATACACTGTCCCGCTGGAATCTGAAAGGATATTGGCATCTGGAGGAGAAAATAAAGAGATCATGGCCAAGGGGTGCCGAGTATCACCAAAGCGAATGCAGAAATAAAACTGAACATTCCCTATGCGCGTGCTATTATTGTGAATGATCTGCATCGTATCTATTAGCACCGGAAATCGGATTTGGCTGGAAAGTAGACCTACCTCGACACAAGAGGTCCGGCGAAGCTTGACAGTGATATTGGATTCATGCCAAATTGACCGCGCCATCTGCCCGTTGGGAAGTTGCAGTTTTGCCCACCGACAGATAGCATTTGGCCATGAATCTCTGTTTGGCCAGCCCTGTCTGTTCCAGTATATCTTAAGGGCGGCGAACTCGTCTTCCGTGAGTGGGGAGGGATATTCTTCACAACGTGGCTTGAAGACATATCCAATGGCTTCTTCAAATTCGCGCGTGTTTGACTGAGAAGACACCCCACCAACTTCGAATTTGATACGCGGAAATCGAGCACACAGTGCATTGACCTGTGCACGTATGATAGCCCGCTGGGTCAGATTTGCAAAGATGTCGCGATCCTGCCGTATTTCTCGCCCAAGGTTCCCGATTGCAGTCTCCAACGTCCACTGTGCGTAACATGCCAGGGGCCCAGCTCGGAAAGTCTCTGGTCCAATGTGAGTCAAGAGGTGCACGCTTTGCCGTACAAAGTGTATACGCGACTCCATGCGTTGGTAGTAGAGCTCTTCAAATTCATAGGCAAAGTCCATGAGTAATTGGTGACCGCGAAGAAGGTCTTGATAACCTATGGAATGACGCTGAAGAATACGAACACCAGCAACAAGCTTACAGAAGTTGAGCCAGTATTTGCGAGGGAGAAGATGTCGGAAAAGTGTGGGACCCAGACCGTAAAGATACTGTTGGAACTCCCACGCCTTATACCCAGTATTTAGCTTCTTAGCGGGGTCTCGAGGAGCTCTTCCAAATGACGAGGGGAGGAAGGGCACCGCTCGCACGACAGTTTCCCCGTGCGCGTTCCATAGGGCATTATTCTTGTAGAATATGGCCCAATCCCATGTTGACTTGTCGTCTGGCGCGTAGACATTGAGTTTACCAGTGAAGAGCTTCAGGAATAGGTCAGGGTCGTTCAGCGTAGTTAGGTGCATAATATCCATAGGAAATATGCTCGGAACAGGAAGCGGCTGGTGGGGGAGACCACTAAACAAGGTCTGCTTGCAAAGACCAACTTCAAGGCGACGAGTCTGGTGGTCCGGTCGAGTAGTGGCAGAAAGCAGGTACCCTAGATTTCTGGTGTACTTTTGAGGGAGATCACTGCGATAGAGCCCCAGGTCTTCGACGCGCACATCAGAATGGGTACACCCAGCAACGTCATAGTCATGTGGTTGGCTAACTTGGGTCATAGCGGGATAATAATGGCCATCGCGTCTGCGACGCCGACCAGGCATATTGCAATAAAGACGACAACCATATTTCCCGCTATGCCCGACCATTCCAGTCATAGCAGCACTGCCGACACTGTCAGCTGTCCCAAAGATAACGCTAGGTACAGAGCGAGCAATGTGAGCGCCGAGGAAAGCATCATAGACCTTGAGACCCTCGCTGTTACGAACTTGAAGTGCTGCTTATCTTTTCCTCTATTGTGTTGCCTCGCGTTCGCGTGTACTTTTACCCATGACCCACTTCTTCTACTTCTTCAGCTTCCATCTCGCACCTACCGCCTGACCATTACGATACCGGGTTTACGATTCTTGGGGTCCGCGGACGCCAACTGACCTCCGCGTACCCTCGCGGGATTCGCTTGTTCCATTTACGGACTTCCCTTTCATATTACTTGATTAGCTCGCTAGGGCCAGTACCCTAGGATCGCGCCATATGTTTGCGACTCGCAAACATCCTGTACTAGTATATAAGTCACGCCCTACCTAGCTTGTACGGTAGACTTGACTTCTTGTGTAATACCACATCGTCTTTGCCTCACGACCCCTGCTTGACTCGCCCTTGCGCTTGAGTCTACACCTTTGCTCGCCTTTGCGCTTGAGCCCTGCTTCCCGCTATTACTCTAGTGCCCCTGGGAGGCCTAGCAGTACTTGTTCATCACCGAACTAAGTCTTAACCGACTTGCGCCTTTCCGATCCCGTTTGACTTGCGAAGTACACGTCGTACTTAACGCCCCCGTGGTGGCGTTACATTAAGTCAAGTCTCTCACAGTGGCGACATCTAGTCGCAGCCAGTCTCGGTTTCAGGCCGAGTACATTGATCGTTACAGCACCGACGAACTCTCTGACAAAATCAAAGGATCTGCAGTTTGGGCAGAACACGACGGAGTCGAAGGATACTTTCTCTTTCACCCCAGTACACAAAAATATCGACAAGTTCACTACCTTGACGATATCCGCCAGTGGGCATACATAGACTACTCACCAAAACAAGGGAAGTGGTACACCATTAGCATCGTACCCTCCGCACTCGGAGTAGGACCTTTTGGAGTCCGCACTACTAGCGGCATCGACATCGACAGCCCAGACCCCGATTCCCCGAGCGTACCCGTTCCTACAACAAACCTACCAACCACCGCATTCCCTTCCTACGCAATGTCACAGACCCAGCAGCAGGCTTCGGCCAGCACGACGCTCACCAGTGGAAGCGGAGGAGGAGGAGGAGGACCCTCGGGAGCCTCAAGCTCAGGAGGAGGAGCCCCAGTACCACCCAGCGGAGCCCCGGCCGGAGGTGGCGGTGGCGGTGGCGGTGGCGGTGGCGGTGGCGCTGGTGGCGCCGCGCCAGGAGGAGCTGCGCCAATAATAGCACCCGGAGGTCATGGAAGATTAGGAGGAAACCCACCTCCGGAGTTCACAGGGATGAGGGACAAGAGCAAAGCTTTCCTGCTCGCGTTCGACCTCTACATCGGAATGAACCCGGAGGTCGACCAACTCAGGATCCCCTCTTCACGTGCCATGACTCTCCTCTCCTACATTAGAGGACCCCTTGTAGACGACTGGGTGGCAGAACAAGTGCGATGGCTCAACGAACAAGTAGCCAATGGGGTGGACCGAGGAAATATGGTCCTGTGGAACACCGTCCGAGACAGATTTGTAGCCGCCTACTTCGATACGGCGGAACGAACCAACGCCCGTAAATCCCTTCAGACGCTTACCATGAAAGGGGAAGACATCGACACGTACATCGCCACGTTTGAAAACCTTGTTATCAAGGCCGGGTACAACCCCGATGAAGCCACGACCCTCGACATTTTCCAAGACGGACTACCTAATCAGTTAGTCATTAATGCTATCCGCTTCCAACATCCCGTCAATTGGGAGCAGTGGAAGGCGGCCGCACGACTTCAGCAGGCTGAATACCTTATTTTAAAGGATCGCCTGGGCAAGAACAAGACATCGCGCGGTCGAAAGGGTGGACACAGCCGAGAGCAGTGGGTCCAGGCCCTCAACAGAACGCGCGACCCGAATGCCATGGATGTTGGACGCGCCAGAGCCTCCGTGGCCCTTACCGACACCGACAAAGCCCAACTTCAAAAGGAGGGACGATGTTTTAGATGCCGTGCTCAAGGGCACATCTCGCGTAACTGCCCACAAAAAGGCGTGCGCGTGGCTGCAGCCAGCGCTGCCATGGCGCTACCCGCCACTCCCTCAAGAACTGCGCTCCCCCCTCCCCCGTCTGCAAACGTATCAGCTCCCACCCTCAGTACTATCGCCATATCAGCTAATCGCGTCCTTTCGAATGAGGAGCAGGCAGACGTACAGATCGCAGCGATGAAGGCACAATCTCAGGAAGTGCGCGACCTTATGGTCGAAAAATTGTTTGGAAGAGAGGATTTTCTCGACGCTTGAACCCGGCGGCCTGGGCTAGAGCTTTAAACTTAAACGTGTACACTAGCAGATACCGATCCATGCGAATTCCAGTCCTGTTTAAATCTGCACACGCAACGGCCGAACGACAAGTCCTTATCGACTCAGGAGCAACAGATAACTTCATATGCTCCACGCTTCTTAAACGACTCCAGATTGGAACTCGGGACGTCACCCACCCTATCCGCATCTGGAATGTGGACGGCACCCATAACCAGGACGGTGCCATCACTCAGTATACGGACCTCACCGTAAAAACAGGAAAGGAGGAAAGAACGCTTCGCTTCCTAGTCACGAACCTAGGAAGGGACGAAGTTATCCTAGGATACCCTTGGTTTACGGCCTTTGAGCCGAGTATCAAGTGGGGAGATGCAACGTTGAATGAAGAGTTTCAACCGGTTGTGGTCTCGAGCCTTCACTTGTCAGACGAAGCCACGCCCATGGAGGCATCCATTCGGGCGTTGGAGACGTATGAACTTGACGAGGAAGCGTGGGAACAACTCGTAGACGACGAGTGCGAACCTCAGATCGCATTTTTGCGAAAAACGACGACTGCGTCGGAGCTAGCACAGCGAGAAGCGGCGAAGAAGGAGCAACGGACGTTCGAAGAGATGGTCCCGGCGGAGTATCATCGTCACCGAAAAATATTTGACGAGGAAGCATCCCACCGATTCCCCCCGTCACGTATTTGGGACCACGCTATTGACCTGCTTCCTAACGCTCCCGCCGCGCTCGACTGTAAGGTCTACCCCCTCGCGCAGAACGAGCAGGAAGCGCTCACGACGTTCCTTACGGAGCAGCTAGAAAAAGGATATATACGTCCATCCAAATCACCTTACGCGTCTCCGTTCTTCTTTATCAAAAAGAAGGACGGTAGGCTGCGACCCGTGCAAGACTATCGGCGGCTGAACGAAATAACCGTTCGAAATCACTACCCCCTCCCCCTTATCCCTGAGTTGGTGGACCGTATACGAGGAGCACGCCTATACTCCAAGCTCGACATCAAATGGGGTTACAACAACGTACGGGTCAAAGGAGGAGACGAGTGGAAAGCGGCGTTTAAGACTAACCAAGGACTCTACGAACCCTTGGTCATGTATTTTGGCCTCACAAACTCGCCCTCGACGTTCCAGGAGATGATGGACACGATCTTCCGACCCCTTGTCCTCACCAACGAAGTAATCGTCTACATGGACGACATCCTAATCGCGACCGCCATCGACTACCCTCATCATCGCGCAGTGCTCCATGAAGTCCTCCGCCTATGTGAGGAGCACGACTTATACATCAAGCCGGAGAAGTGCGAGTTCGAAGTCCTCGAGGTGGAGTATCTGGGACTGATCATAGGCCATGGAAACCTGCGTATGGACCCTGTTAAAGTACGGGGCATCCAGGAGTGGCAAGCCCCGAAGACCCTCCGGGAGGTGCGCGCGTTCCTCGGATTTTGCAACTTCTACCGCCGGTTCATCCGAGGATTCTCCTCACTGGCACGACCGCTCCACAACCTCACGCGAAAAGACGCACCATGGAAGTGGGGGCTGGACGAACAGGACGCGTTCACAAACATCAAACGGTGTATTGGGCGTGAACCAACGCTACTATTCCCCGACTTCTTAAAACCATTTGAACTAGAAGTAGACGCCTCGAACGTAGCCATTGGAGCCGTGCTGAATCAGCTCGGCCCGGATCAGAAATTACACCCCGTCGCATTCCACTCCGAATCACTCAGCGCAGCGGAACGCAATTATGATATCTACGACCGAGAACTCTTGGCCGTCGTAAAAGCACTGAGAGCCTGGCGAACGTACCTAGTCGGGTCTCCACACAAAATCATCATCCACACCGACCACGCTAACCTTCAGTACTGGAAGGAACCACGGAAAATTAGTCGCCGAGTAGCACGCGAGTTCTTAGAACTATCGGAGTATGACTTCGTATTGAAGCACGTCTCTGGAGTAAAGAACGGTCGCGCAGACGCCCTATCAAGGCGAGCGGATTACACAGTCGACGAAGAGGACAACAACAATGTAATCGTCCTCCCCGCTGAACGATTTATCCGCGCTACCGAGATGTCAATGCACGACATGGACATCTGGACCCAAATCTCACAGAATCTTGACGAGAAGGACGTACTGCGTTGGATTGAACCCCACAACCTGAAGAAGGTGGGGGGGCTATGGTGGAAAGGCGATGCCTTGGTTGTCGTGGGCGACAACGATCTTAAACGGGGGGTAATCACCTTTTTCCACGATACTCCCGCGATGGGACACCCCGGAATCGCAAACACTTTCGAGCTCCTCCGTCGCGACTACTGGTGGCCCAACATGCGCAAGGACGTGGAAGACTACGTCAAAGGTTGCGCAACATGCCAAGCCAACAAAATCAACACACACCGACAAAAACCACACCTCTTCCCCATCACCACCGACCCAAACGCCGAACCCTTTGAAGTCGTGGCTATGGACTTCATCACGAAGCTCCCAGTGTCCGACGGGTATGACTCGATCTTGACGATCACAGACCACGATTGCTCGAAGGCAGCTATCTTCATCCCCTGTCACGAGTCAATAACCGCAGAAGGAGTGGCACGACTCTATCTACGTCACGTATACCCACACTACGGCATCCCCCGAAAAATCATTACGGACCGAGATCCCCGATTCACCTCCGCATTTATGAAAAACCTCTGCAAAGTCCTTGGTATTCGCCAAAATATCTCTTCCGCCTACCACCCACAGACAGACGGACAATCAGAACGCACGAATCAGTGGCTGGAGCAGTATTTGCGACATTGGAGCAACGTGCAGCAGGACAACTGGGCCGAAGCACTACCAGTCGCACAATTCGCACACAACGCGTGGCCAAACGCGACCACAAAGGAATCCCCCTTTTCCCTCATCATGGGCTGGGAACCACGCACCATGTGGACGCCAAAGCCTACAACTTCCCCATCCGTCGAACAGCGCCTAGAAGAGATGGTCATCAGACGACAACACGCGCAAGACTGCATCAAGCATGCGCAAGACTTGATGATGAAGCGAGGAAAGACGCGCTTCGTTCCGTATCAGGAAGGAACCCAGGTCTGGCTAGAGGGAACGAACCTGCGAACCTTCTACCCAACTGCCAAACTTGGCCCGAAGCGCCACGGACCTTTCCGCATTAAGAAGGTTCTATCAGACGTCTCTTACGAACTGGAACTCCCCGCTACATGGAAGATTCATCCCGTGTTCCATGCCAACCTTCTCACCCCATATAAGGAAACGGAACTACACGGCGTAAACTTCACACGACCTCCACCTGACCTCGTCGATGGAGAAGAAGAGTTCGAAGTAGAGCGTATTCTCCAGTCGAGGCTGCACGGACGAGGGCGTAAACTTCAATTCCTGGTTCAGTGGAAAGGATTCCCCATAAGCGACAGCTCATGGGAACCACTCGAGAATGTGCAACACGCCTCGGAACTTATCGCCGACTTTTATCACCTAAATCCTACCGCCGATGGGGCTGGACGAAAGATATAAATGACGTCCCCCCAACGCTCCTCGCTCCCCATCCCCACTTCTACCATGACTTCCACTCCTATCGTCTCCATTGTTCCCGCTCGCCGCCCAGTCGAGATCATTCTCGAAAATCTAACTGTACCTTCGCAGGATCTTGGTGTCCCGTCTGAAGTAGACGGTCGTACGCCGCACTCGGTGATTCTCAGCCGCCCCACATCCCCTGTCCTTGCCCAAGTCACGACGGCCCTTGCTAAGCTCCATGAACCACCTACTCCCATACTCCCCCCTCGTCTCCCCACCATCCCAACTATCCAACCCTCGCCAGCCTCACCTCCACCAGTCGACACGCCCGTTGCTGTGCACGACGTGCCGGTCCCATACTCCCTTACACCACCACCTCCTCTCGAGTCATCAATAGTCGACGCAGCCCATTTTCCCACCTCGACATTCCCCGCAGGAATTGACCACATCCCGACGCCTGTTCCCCAACTACGCATCGCCGAGCCAGACCCCGCCTTGGCCCTCCTCGATGATGAAGATGAGGAGGGAGACGCGATCGACCCCGGCCTCCCCTTCTTCCTCAACGATGCCACCTCCACCACCTTCTTCCCACTCCTAATCGGCGGAGTCGACTGCCCACTGCAGACCGCCCGTTTCATCTATTACCGAAAAAGTTATCAGGAGGTTGTCGGGACCATGGGGAAGGGCCACCCCTGCTACATCTCGCAGGTCTTCCTTAACACGGTCTACGGAGACCAACTCCCCCAGCACGTTACCAACAACCAGCTAGACATGTTCCACCCCCACGACCCCCGTGCAATTGTGCTCGACGAGGTGCTTGCAGAGTTGCGAACCCCCCGTCTCCATGCCGAGGTATCCCGTCTCCGCGAGTGTCTGATGCGTAGGGACGCAATACAGACGCGGGCATCGGACCTTCGACGCCTCCAGTCCGAACTAACCAAAGACGAGTTTGGGCTGGACATGGACCTCGCTGGTGTGCGTAAGAGACTGCAGTACGCTCGGGCCATCCCCCTTATATCCAACAAATACGCAGAGCTTCACGCGAAGCCGGCGCGTCCCAGGGGAACGCCTGAACGGACACCCCTCCTCCCGCGAGTGGGAGGGCCCTGCGAGATGCCGCGCCTTCAAGGGGAAGGCCGTCAGCGGCAACGCAAATGCTTTCAGTGTAAGTCCACCGAACACTTGGTGGCGCAGTGCCCGGACCGACGAGAGCGCGAGCCATGCAGATGGTGCGGCAGTCGAGTTCATCGGTCCAACACCTGCCTGATTCGCAGGCTCTCTCCCATGTCCCCCGCATACGTCGACCCAGACAGTCGCCCCAGGTGGTGCGGCAAGTGTCTGCGACACGACGCGAGGCATGAAGAGATCAAGTGCCCGATGTACGAGCAGTGTAGGGATTGTGGTGAGCGAGGACGTTTCTTATTCCTGCGTCGTCATACCTGTCCCCGTACTCCATCCCCCACGCCCACCAACGTTGCGCCGGAAGAGGACTGTTATTACACTAGTGACTAGTCGAAGTCGTGGCGACTTCGAGTCTGACAGGGGGGTAATGTTACGAACTTGAAGTGCTGCTTATCTTTTCCTCTATTGTGTTGCCTCGCGTTCGCGTGTACTTTTACCCATGACCCACTTCTTCTACTTCTTCAGCTTCCATCTCGCACCTACCGCCTGACCATTACGATACCGGGTTTACGATTCTTGGGGTCCGCGGACGCCAACTGACCTCCGCGTACCCTCGCGGGATTCGCTTGTTCCATTTACGGACTTCCCTTTCATATTACTTGATTAGCTCGCTAGGGCCAGTACCCTAGGATCGCGCCATATGTTTGCGACTCGCAAACATCCTGTACTAGTATATAAGTCACGCCCTACCTAGCTTGTACGGTAGACTTGACTTCTTGTGTAATACCACATCGTCTTTGCCTCACGACCCCTGCTTGACTCGCCCTTGCGCTTGAGTCTACACCTTTGCTCGCCTTTGCGCTTGAGCCCTGCTTCCCGCTATTACTCTAGTGCCCCTGGGAGGCCTAGCAGTACTTGTTCATCACCGAACTAAGTCTTAACCGACTTGCGCCTTTCCGATCCCGTTTGACTTGCGAAGTACACGTCGTACTTAACGCCCCCGTGGTGGCGTTACACTCGCGCTGAAGGGCTGCCACATGGAAGAGAGACGGGAAAAGAAAGGAGTCGATATCCCCTGGTTTGTTCGGACCAGGGACAATGGCACCAGGAATGACAAACTTTTTCTTGTAACGAATCTCGGGTGGAAGGTTGTGGACTATCCAGACAAAAACCCAAGCCTCAGAGGGCTGGTCAGGACGAAGCTGCGCGCCATCTATCGAGAGCTGCAGAGCTACATCAGACTTTCGAAAAGACCCAGACTTCCAAGCGTCGAGTAGGTCCTTGCCACAGGACGTGTCGTCATATCTGTCCAGTCGGCCTCCGTTGCGCTGTGCACAGGCTATATTTGCAGCGAGACGCCCCTCCAGGTAGTGCATCTTCTCGGCTATGTCGGGAGAGCCATAAAAGGCCTGTATCACCGGCCCAATAGGTATTGTCGCAAATCGTTTACGAGGGGTTGTGGTACCTGGGACATAGCGGGATGTACCACAGCGCGGACACGCATCAAGTTCGTCGTAAGGCCCAGTATACGCAATACACGATTTGATACACATGTCGTGTTCCAGTGGCACAACCCCAGATAGCCAGCGGAGACGGCGCTTTGCTTGATCAAACGACAGAAATACTCCTGCTGGGTTATCGAGCAGCTCAATTTCTCGAATGTTGTCATAATGAGCCCTAGATGAGTTGGCATTATTGATAAAATGCCGCAAACTTCTCAAGAGAGGGGATGACTCCTCGAGATCGACTGGACCAGGGTCCCGCAAACTCTCGATGTCTTCAGGTAGCATGGCAGAGTTCTCCAGAGTAGCGGCTCCAAGCAGTTGAATAAAACGCTGCGTCGTCTGCAGGTCTGGAAGGTGTATGTCATTTGTATGGTCTTCTTCTGCGTCCTCCTCCTCGACTTGGAGTGGTTCTGGTTGTATATGACTTTGATGCTCGGCCTCAACGCCAGAAGTGTCCTGGTTTGCACCAGAGAAGTCCCCAGTATCCAAGTCATTCTGTGAGTCGCCATGAGTTTCCGAATCGGCTGGACCGTTGGTAGCAGCAGAAGTACTGGCAGTAGGCTCCCCAAGAGACTCAGAAGGCTGACTTGGTGTCGCGTTGTGGTCCTGCCAAGTACGAGGCCAAAAGCTGGTCAATCCACAAGAAAATACAACACACGGAGGTATAAGACCTGTCTGCGTGCCGATCCCTGAGAAACTTGACGCCCGCGTACAGATGATTCCCTAGCCCGAGAAGTGTCTGGATCGTCCCCAATAGCACGCAGGTAATTTGCGAGCCGATACCCTTCGTTTCGCTCAAGTACTGAAGTGCGCCTTGGCATTTGATGGAACTTGGAAGTAGTCCTGTGCACCAGCAACACCAAAACTCGTACGCATACATTGGAGAAAAAATGGCATAGATTGTGTCGATAGAATTCGATTTCAAGTCTTAGCGAGACACTCCGAGTCGAAATGGTATTATGTAAACTACACAAGCCGAGAATAAATGAAATTATCTACGGACTTCCCACTGGGACTGACTATTGACCGCTCCCTTGGCAGGGAGTCATACTAGGATCGACCGAACCGCAAGCGCTCGGTGTTTGACGCAATTTGACGCGCGGCTTGACATGTTTGACAACCTGACAATTTGTCATGGCGACTCGGATGCTTTCATAAGTCATTCATTTTGCATTGCTGCGCCTTGCGTTGCGCGGTGGAAAAAAGGGACTCGACTCGACGTGTAGACCCCATCCCCTAATTACACTGTAAACGATTGCAAGAAACGATGAATATGAAACGATGAATATCGATGAATATCGGACGTTAGACGTTTGTGTGGACAGATCGCGGTAGTTCAAACTGATTCAACCCCAATCGCTGACTGCGCCCAACCCAATAGCATTAGCCAAGGGTGTCTCACTTCAGCGTCATCCTAGGCCAAGGCGAGTCGACTCTAATTGTGCGTTCTGTCCAACGTTCTGTCCGTCCTGCATGCTGATCACACGAAGCACGTGGCCAGACTCCGCAATCAAGTACCGCATGTGTGCCTCTGCCTCATCCCTAACCCTCATTACTATGTAATTACTCGTCCACTGAAACCTGACGAACTTCTTCGATAGGTTCCTACGACAACCTGCCCTCCGCCTCCCGATCTACAACGCGCGCCCCGACTCCCCGAGAGCCCAGCCAGCACACCCTGCTTGTTGCACGTGCTACGGGCCTCCTACGCCGATGGAAAGAACTAGCTAAAGGAAGTGAGAGATCACGCCGTTAAGGATGAGTGCTTCTTTGTACCCCTTGTTGACGTCCTATCCACTAAAGGAGGGCAGCTGTGCGTCCTCTGCTTTTCTCTTTGCTTCACATGCTGATGCGCCTCGCTCTCCACGAGAGCTACGGCCTACCACCACAAGCTCACGCACGCACAACCGCTGCTAGTCCCCTCCCACAGGCGACTCACCCTGTCGTGCTTGACGCAATTACCACGGCCCTGTCCGACACAACCACTTTTGACTTTAGCCAACTTTCTCTTCCAGATAGATGTGGCCCCTGCGGTGCAAGCACACCGGCTGTTCCCACAACTCTGGACGTTCTTAAGTAGTGGGCTGGGCGGCCTGCACCCCTTGGAGCACTCATCCGTGGAAACCACCGTGGAATACGGGCGACCCAAGTTGAAAGGATTGTCGATGGTAAGCACAGTATCGACTTCGCAAGATGCTCGGAGCTGTTTCAAAAAGCGACCCAAACAATCAGCATCACAGACACTGTCGAAGCAGAGAAGATAGCGACGGCTACCAGGGTGTGCGCAGAGGCTTCCACGTCACTACCAGGCACGCTCATTAGTCAGCTGTGGGTTAAGGCGAAGATCGTGTTTCTTCGCTCGGTTTCCCACTCTACTCAAATTCTTTCCATGGTATTTTACTTCGTAATAAGACTGTATGTACAGAAGATGAGAAATATATTGAATAATACCAGTATAGTAATATCAACGACCCAACATGAATATATGCCGCACACGCACATAAGAGATTAGGGACGCGTCAAACGATATCATACGGGCAATATGAAGGGCATGGAGGGTGATCGATGATCTCCTGTATGTTCTGCATCTGGTTCCGGCAGCGAAGAACTGGCAATGGCTACGTCTGATCGAGCGACTGGTGGCAGCGACAAGGATCAAGGTAGGAAGTCTAGGGTCGTAGTGTTTGCATGGATTGCGTGATTCACCGGGGCTGTGTCAAGAGCGTCATTCTCCTTGTGAGAACCAGGTTTCGGGCTACCATTGTCCTCGGTAGCAGTATCCAGATAGGATGCGGAGGTTGACCATGGCGGGTTTCTGGGAGCAATGGTAACTATTAATGAACGGTGAGATTCTGGGCGTGACGTGAGTAGTCAGATCGGGTCATGGACGGGCATGAAGACGGCGGCGCACCTGTAGGGAGAGTACTGTTAAGAACTGGATTGGAAGGCGTCAGGAGGTCGGAATTGTGCTGGAGGGCAACGGCAGTGGACAGTGATGTGGAGGAAAGAGGGGCAGATGTCGAAGTAGCGAGAGTGGTGTGGGGAATTGTCATACCAGAGGTGACAAATACATCGACGCGCGCTGGATTTGGTGAGGTAGCTGGGATGTAGACGCCTTCCATGTTTGTCTGATGAGAGAGGTGGAAGTTGTCGAGCGGTGGCACATCCCCGGGGCTTTCACCGACATGAAGTGGGGCTGGCATGGTTGAGGAAGGCGCATCAGGGCTGGAAGGGGAAGCAGGGGCCGGCGCAGCTTTATTATGCGGGACAACGCGGGCAAAGGTGGTGGAGGTAGAATCGTCGTGAATATGGCCGGCAACGCTGCACACTGGATACGAGGACGGCTCCGACAAATCATCCGAATTTCCCGTAGAGGGGAAGACATGTATGGGCGCAGAATCGGTATCTTGATGAAGAGAGGTGTAAACGCCGCGAATCTGTCTGAGAATATACCATGCCATAGCCCGAACGGTATCTTTCTGTGCTTTGAGAACGATTTTATTCCAGAGAGCACAGAACTCGTACTGCAGATCGGATGACGTATCTTGTGCGTTGATACTGGAAGTTGTTTCTACGAGAACCTTCGACAACTCGTACGATGGCCAAGACCGTTCGTGGAAATGGCCAAATTGTTGGCGAGCGACGTGAATCAAGATGGCAAGTGAAAGGCTGTCACCGTGTGCGGCGTACTCTCGAAGTATGGGTTCTCGGACGCCCAGTTCATGGGAGGCGAGGATAAACCAAGAGTCATCGTGCTGTTGCACCCTGGCGACAGTCGCGCAGACCGTAGCCACCAAGTTAGTGTCATTTCCCCTATTATTTCCCCATCCACTCATAACCCGTACAATTTCGGCGGACATCGGACCACTATATCGGTATCTGGTCAAAATCTTGTCAAAGACACCAGATACCTTGGGAATGTACGCGGGATCAGAAACCTTTGCGCAGATGATGGCCCTCCGGTCTTTAACGGGCTCGGGCAGTAAATCTGATGAGAAAGTGAGCTCCAATAACCCCATTAATACTGTTGAAAGCTTCCACTTTTGCTCTCCAGTGAGAGCAGGTAGAGGATCGTCAACGACTTTCGAGCTGCGGAAGCCAGGTACGCCAGAAAAGAAGCGCTCCAGTTCGTGGTCCTCGTCCAAATTGTCGAACGTCCACAGAAATGCGCGAGTGTCGATCTCCGAAGGTGAATTCAGAGCAGTTCTCTCCACCGTTTTCTGCATTCCCTGCAAGAGTAATTCGCAGTGTCTCTCCTCCCAGGATTTGAAGAGACGATAGGTTTTTTCAGCAAGGCGATCGAGAGAAAACGGCCCAAAACAAAGGCACGGATAACAAAAAGCCATAAACATGATGAACCACCGAAGAATCCGAAATGTGGCAAATGATGTTCCAGCTACAATGTACGATGCTGGCAACGAAAGTGGGGTGTGGTATGGAGAGTCATGGCGAATGATCGGGACGAATGTGATGCATCCGTACAGAGCACTGCAAACGCCGATCCATGACACCACCGACTTGAAAATCGTCAGGTTAACGTTCCATAGGAACACGGAGATGCCGGCAAAGAACAGGAAAAGGGAAACGTGCAGCAGTGTCGGCAATGCTTCAACTGCCCACGGGAGGAGGAACTTGCCGACACCTTCGAAAAAGAACGCACGGATCCGTGCTCGCTTGTGTTGACTGTAACGTGGCTGAGTGACCTTGAGGTATCTTCGTGCCCACTGCTGAAGCAGCGTTGCGAGTAGAGCACAGCTGATACTGATGACCAAACTCAAGAACAAAAGTGTGTTCACCCAAACAGCATAAATTGGTGGAGAAAAGGGGGGTGGGGAAGCGGGGAGCGAACTCGAAATGTTAGATCCAGGGTCGGCAAGAGTCTGATAAATATTTGCGAGGTAGAAGTTGGAAGTGTCCTGTGGGTTTGGTCGAATGTCCTGGATGGACACCGAGATCAACGATGCGACAGCAGCAGAGAATAAACCAGTCTACGGGACAAGTCTGTAAAACGGTGCATAGCATTGGGAGATAGTGACGTACAAAGATGAGAATACCATCAGCATCCGCTTTCCATCCTTCGACCATCTTCTTATCTTCTTCCGTCGCCATTTCGAGATACATGGAGAAAATAGGGCCAGACCCATCGATAAAGTTAGACGTACCCCGCAGGTGGTCGCCTATGGAGGTGGCAGTGGTGGGTGAAAACGGTGAGGATGCAGCCCAATGGGAGTAAGTTAGTACCTCTGCCCATGTCTATGTCTTCTCCAGTCACATTGACACCCTGGAGAGCTTGGGACATTGAGAGTGAGTTGGTTACAGGAATACGATGTGTGAGTTGCAATGACCACGACGACGCGCAACGGGGTTAGCCGAATCGCAGGGTCTCGGTCTCGATCTTGTTTGATCTTGTTTTGCCGAGGTCAACACGTCAGTCAACCACCCGACTTCGCGACTTCTCATGTTCTGTTTTCGATCTACAGTATTTCTTTCGATTTGCGCAATAAATGATGTTCGGTTCCGGGCTGTTGAAGGAGCACCATCTCACTGATTATCGATATCGATTATCCCTCGTCACTTGAGCACGTCGCTGAGGTTACAATGACCACAACTCATTGATTAATCAGTTATAGAGACAAGAGCGCGGGAAGCAGGCTGTCTTGGATACTGAAGCTTATGGCGTGCTACTGTCAGTGGCGGTCAGTCGTCAGTCGACGACTGATGAGAGTAATATTATTTGGCTTTATTGTTGTTCAGGGTCTTGTTGACGAAGTCGATCCACAGCCGCGACTACGCAAGAAATAGCAAAAACAAGTTGCCATGCTCGCAGAGGATACTTTGGGGTGTAGGCCACAGATCGGTGAGCTCGCGGCACGGGCAGATCGGAACCAGACGGAACCAGAACGTGCACCATGTCCAATCAATTCAACAGATGCTGGTGGTCAAGGATGGTCAGACGCCTATATCTGGTGATGTTGCGAAGCGAAGCGAGGCCTTCTCTGTCGTATTTTTGGAGATGTCAGGGAAGGCAACGGCACTGACCACTATGCGTGCCAAAAATAAATAAATTCTCACGACCTGCCATCTTTGCAACAGAAATCGAAGAACTCTTCAACTTTTTATGTACCCACATCTCAACGAACTGCACATGCTGCAGGTCTCCTGCGCCGACATGAAGAAGTGGGGGATCGTGCCTTCAAGAGCGCTGTCTGGGTACGCCTCACCTGGAGGGGACGCTCATCGGCCCGCACTCCATTGAGTCTACACTGATTTCACCTCAATGCGAAACATTATCAGTATAGTGACACTGAGAACCCAATAGTATGCGCCCTTATCTCACACGCAAATATAAGAGATTGAGAGAAGTATTAAACGATATCATATGGGTGTTGCGAATGATGTGGCGGTGACGGAGGTTGGGGTGGAAAATCGGTGACCATAGTGTTCGCGAGGATTGCGCGATTCAACGAGGGGTCAATGGTGCCATCTTCCTCGCGCAAACCAGGATCCTTGGTGCCACCGTCCTCGACAGCAGCACCCAGACCAGGTGTGGAGGTTGGTCCTGGAGAAACGCTGGGTGAAACGGTGTCCATAATCGGGTGACAGGACCCTGGGAAAGACAGTGAGGGGCAGAATCGGGTCATCAATGAGAGTGAAGGCAGCAGCGCACCTGTAGGAAGTATATTGTCGAGAACCGGATTAGAAGCAGCTAAATGTGGGGGATTTGGTGGGTCGGAAGGCGCCAGGGGGTCTACGTCGCGCTGGGGGGCGAGGGCAGTGGATGGGGAGGTAGAGGAAAGAGAAGAGGCGGATGTCGAAGAGGCGGATGTAGGGCGGGGTATTATTATACCAGAGGTGACGAATTCATCAGATGTCGCTGGATCTGACGAGGCGATGGGAATGGAGAGGCTCTCGGTGATCGTCTCATGAGCAGTCTGGGAGTGGAAGTTGTCAAGCGGTGACACATCCGTAACGCTGTCGTCGGCATGAGGTGGAGCGGGCACGGACAAGGGTGATGCTTCGGGACTAGCGATGGAAGCAGGGACTAGCGAGGCGATGCAAGAAGAGGACGTGGAGGTAGAGCTATTGGGGACATGGGGTGTCGAGTCCAGACGATGGCCAGGGACGTTACACAATGGATATGAGGATGGGTCCAACAGACCCGCACCTATTGGGGCAGAATCGGGTTCTCGATGTAGTGCGTTGTAGACGTTTCGAATCGGTCCGAGGATAAGCCGCGCCATCTGCCAACTGCTGTCGATCTGCACTTTGAGAACGATTTGATTCCAGAGAGAACAGAACTCATGCTGCAGATCGTGTGACGTATCTTCTACATTAAATTTCGAAGCCGCTTCTAGAATTTCCGAGAACTCGTACCACGGCCAGGGCCCTCCCAAGAAATGGTCAAATTGCTGGCGAGCGACGTGGATTAAGATGGCAAGTGACAGGCTGTCACCGTATGTGGCGTAGTTTCGGAGGATGGGTAGTTGGATGCCCAGTTCGTCGGAGACGAGGATAAACCAAGAGTCATCGCGCCTGTGCACTTTCGCGACGGTCATGCAGAACGCAGCTGCCAAATCAGTATTACTGCTCCCGTTCTTGCTCCATCCATTCATAATCTGCACAATTTCGGCAGACATTGAACCACTGTCACGGTATTGATATCTGGTCAAAATCTTGTTAAGAACAGGAAATACCGGAATGTGTCCTGGATCAAGAGCCTTCGCGCAAATAATGGCCCTCCTATCTTTGACGTGCCCAGGTAACAGATCGGAAGAGAAAGTGACGTCTAACAACCCTATTAATGCGGTCGAAAGCTTCTCCTTTTGCTCTTCTGTGAGACTGGGCAGAGGATCAACGACGACGTTCGAGTTGCGGAAGCCAGGTAAGCCTGAAAAGAAGCGCTCCAGTTCGTGGTCTTCGTCCAAACTATCGAACGTCCACATCAAGGCGCGAGCGTCGATCTCTGATGATGAGTTCAAAGCAGTTTTCTCGACTGTCTTCTGCATGCCTTGCAAGAGCAATTTGCGATAACTTTTCTCAATGGATTCAAAGCGACGGTAGACTGTTTCAGCAAAGCGCATAAGAGAAAGGGGCCCAAAACAAAAGCACGGAAAACAATAGACCGTAGACATGGTGAATGTAGCGTTTACCACGAACGCTTGCCTGACTTAGGCTTCAGAGTGAGTGGCGATCCTCTTGATGACGTAGTTGCGGTTGACTCTAGCTTGAGGGAAGTCGACTGGGTGTACTTGCAGGGCTCCGTTACGGTCTTCGTAGCCGTGTAGGTCGTCGCCTATAGGTAGTAACGGAGGTGGGGCAGCAACTATGCGAAGGTCTTCCCAGGTGTCGTGATCGACGACGTATAAGTGGGTGTAGGGGGATGCGACTCGTGGGTTGAGGTAGAGATAGACGCGATGACAGATGCTGCCGACGGGGTAGTTGTCCACTACGGAGGGACTAAGTCACGAGGGATCCCCTGGTCTAGAGGGATATGTCGGACGACTCACTTCAAGGGGGAGGTCCCTATAGAGCGAAGAACTGGTAGTGGTATTGGAAGAAGACCAAGATGCCGTTCTTGGTCTTCGCAGTCCTCTACTTATACAGATTAGTGATGGGAAAGTTCGAACCGTTTCGGATTTGTGTCCCTTTTTGCCAAACCCCAAATTGAACTATGGATTCAGTTTGGGGTATGTTTTGATCTAGCCAAACCTCTGAACAGAATGAACCCCTGAACAGACCCTCAGTCCAGCTTGAGGCTGAGAAAAAAAGAGCAAAAACCCGAACTGAACCGAACTTTCCCATCACTAATACAGATACGCGCGGGCTTTCAAGCGCCGCTCCAAGAAGTACTAGCCAATAGCGTAAGTAGAGCAAACCCTAGTACAGCTACCCTAGTGTGAGTCACATCGAGTCATGATCCGATCCGTTATCGTACACAATCACATGCGCCGGAGCTTACCCGGCTGACTGATCCAACAAGTCCATGACGATATACTGCTGACGCGGTGTCATACCCTTGACGTCAGTGTCCACTTCCGAGCCAAACGTAACATCACCCCCTTTTCAGGATCGGGCCCCAGACCGACCACGCATGATCTCCTCCCTGAGCGTGGCAATGCGCTGTCCTTCCTCCGCTCCCGGACGGTAAGAGTCGCGCTCGTCTTCGATGCGCTTGATGGCGTTGGCGCGCTGTAAGCGGAGCACGCACTGGCGGCGCATGCTTCCAAGCTTGTCCAGCTCGGCGATCTTCTTCTTCAGCTCCTCCTCCTTGGCCTCGTAGCCCGCTTGCAGGCACCGGTACCGATGTACCTCGGCCGTGACTGTCAGGTCGTTCATGGCCATACAGGCCTGGTCGACCGACTGTCGGTATGCGCTGTTCTGGTCTAGAAAGACCAGGTCGTCGTTGGTGTAGGTGGGGGATGGTTCGTCGTATTGAGGTTCGGCGTGCACCGACTTGCCGTACTGCTGGTCGCTGCCTCGTCGATAGGCGAGGACAAAGGGGTCTGCCGTAAAGACAAGCTGCGTATACCGAGCTGGGTGCAATTGCCCTTGAGCGTCGCGTATCTGGAAGGGGATAAAGTGGACTCCCCTGTTGTGTTTGAACCCGACCGGTGGCGGTGTTTCCACCCTCTGTCGGGAAATTGGACTGTGTTCCTCTGCACGGAAGAGGCGCCTTTGTGCGGATTGTTGACTCGGCGGCAAGACCATCGGCTCTCCGTCTGTGGAGCATAGCGGCGGGGTTTCGTCGTGAGTAGTGGTGAGGTGAGTCCCATACGTGAGGTGATCGTTGAGGGGACAATGCTCCTCCGACAGGTACCGGTCGTATGCTCGATCTTCTTGTACCTGAGTCTGGTCTTGACGGGACGGAGGTCGGGTCGGAATGTAGCCTTGCGGAGACGAGCTGCGTGTGCTGACTGCTGTAGGTGTTGGTGAAGGAAGAAGGGATGGTACGGGGGTAACTGGACGACTGGGGCTTGGTTGAAGGGGCTCGGGAAGCGACATGGGTGACGGTGGCGCGTTCTGGATGATAACGGTAGGCTGGACTGAGATGGGGAGTAGGTCGTCGAGGACATAGTGGACTTGGACTGGGGATTGGGACATGAGTAGATGGGAGTGTGTGAGTGGGAGATGGGGACGTCTCTTGGGAATGTCCTGTGCTTATATGCACTTCTCTGGCGGGGTTTGAACGTTTGAACTCCCGAATGGCTTCGTCAGCGAATACGTCATCCTTCGAGACCCACTGATTATCGGAATCAGGATATCCGCGCCACTTGACCAAATACTGCAGTTTCTTTGTCCTGCCGAAGCGCCGGGAGTCTAGAATCTTCTCGACTTCGTATTCTTCTTCGCCATCAATCAAATCAGGCGGTGGGCGCTGATAGTTGGGTCCATGTGTGGGAGTTTCGCGATAAGGAGTCAGAAGGTCTGTGTGGAATACTGGGTGGATGCTCCACTGCGTGGGAAGTTCTAGGCGATAATTGACTGCGGACATCACCTGAGTGACCTTAAACGGGCCGTGTCTTCTGGGCGCAAGCTTGGTGGTTGGCTGGTTGGTACGTAGGTGGCGTCCTTCTAGCCATACCAAGTCCCCTATCTGGTATTTGGGCGTATCTTTGTGTTTGATCCACCCCTGCTGCGCTTTGATCATCAGTTCCTGGGCGCGCGTTCTGGCCTCTTGGAATTGTTTGATGCGGAGCGCTACCTGTGGTATAGGGGAAGGGCGATCGGTCCAATCAGCGCGGGGATTATATCCCATGAGGACGTTAAAGGGGGACTCCCTGGTAGATTCATTGGGCCAGTTGTTGTGCGTGAATTCGGCCATGGGTAGGTAGTGTGTCCAATCGTCTTGTCTCTCGTTGACCCAGAATCGTAGGTATTGTTCTAACCACTGGTTGCTGCGTTCCGACTGTCCATCCGTTCGCGGGTGATAAGCCGTGGATATGTTCTGTTCGATGCCCAGAATCTTGCATAGTTCGCGTGTGAATTTTGATGCAAATCTGGGGTCTCGATCGCTGATGATGCGCGCCGGTAGTCCGAATCGGGTAAAGACGTGTTTCACGTACAGGGCCGCAGTTCCTTCTGCGCTTATCTCTTCCAGGCACGGGATGAATATTGCCGCTTTGGAGCAGTCGTGGTCCGTTACTGTCAGTATGGAGTCACAGCCGTCCGCTTGTGGTAATTTGGTGATGAAGTCCAGTGCTATGGTCTCGAACGGCATCGCTTCCTTTCTGGGGAAGATGGGGTGCAGTGGTGCGCGTGTGGGGCGGTTGTTGACTTTGATCCTTTGACAGTCGGCGCAGCCTTTGACGTAATCCTGTGTTTCCTGTCGTAGGCCTGGCCACCAGTAGTATCGTTCTACCATTTTGATTGTCCGGTTGATCCCGGGATGGCCGTGAACTGGCGGGTCGTGGTGCGCTCGTATGATGTGTTGTCGTTCGTGTGCGTCCCCTGTGACCACGCGTCGTCCATCTTTGTACCACGTGCCTTCGATTTTCTTTAGCTTGTGGGGGTCTACCCATCGTTTCACCATGGTCTCGTCTTGGATGTATACCGGGTTGGTGGGCTCCATTTCTATGACGTTGATGGTATGTTGCGTGCGTGTTGGGTTGTCTGTTGTGTCGATTTCGGTGGCTCTGATGAACACGTGATCTGGGAGTACCGTGACTTGTTCGTTATCGTGTTCTCCTTGGTCGTAATCTGGCCGTCTTGATAGTGCATCTGCGCGTCCGTTGGCTGTTCCTTTGATGTGGTGAATTTCTATGTCGTATTCAGCCAGTTCTAGTACTTCCCTTGCCACGCGGCGACTAATCTTCTGAGGGTGTCTCCAGTATTGTAAGTTCATGTGGTCGGAGAAGACTTTGATTTTGTGTGGTGATCCGGCGAGGTATTGCCTCCAGTTTCGCAGTGCTTTTACGATGGCTAAAAGTTCTAGGTCATAGATGTCGTAGTTTCTTTCCGCTGCGTTGAGGGTGTTTGAGTAGAATGCGATTGGGTGTCGTTTGTTGTCTGGTCCCTTCTGGAGAAGTACTGCTCCTACTGCGTACCCAGATGCGTCGACTTCTAGTTCGAACTGCTTGTCTAGTTCTGGGTGTTTGAGTACCGGTTCTTCAGTTACCAATGCCTTGAGCTTGTCGAATGCTTGCTGTTGTTCTGTTCCCCATTGCCAATCGGTGTCTTTGCGCGTGAGTTTGTTGAGAGGTCGTGCATGTGTGGCAAAATTTCGGATGAAAGCGCGGTAGAAGTTGCAGAAGCCTAAGAATGATCGCACTTGTTTGACGGTTTTTGGTATGGGCCAATCGGTTATGCCGGAAATTTTGACAGGGTCCATGCGAATCACCCCCTTTTCAATGATTACCCCCAGGTAATCGAGGGAGGAGGAGTGGAAGGTGCATTTCTCCAGTTTGAGGTAAAGGTCGTGCTGTTCTAACAGGTCCAGTATGTCGTGCACCGCTTCCGAATGTGCTTGTTCCGTGGTTGACGTTGCAATGCCGATGTCGTCCATGTAGACTCGAATGATGGTCCCCTTTTTTCATGGTGGTCGATGAGGGGTTGGCAGATGGCGTTCATCATCTCTTGGAAGGTGGATGGTGAGTTGGTCATGCCGAAGTACATTACAACTGGTTCGAAGAATCCGTATTTGGTTTTGAATGCTGCTTTGTACTGGTCGCCGTCTTTAACCAAAATGTTGTTGTAACCTTGCCGGACATCGAACTTGGAGAATATCCATCCCGAACTAAGGCTTGCGATGAGTTCTGGTATGAGGGGGAGTGGGTATTGGTTGCGTATGGTCCATTTGTTGAGTGTCCTATAGTCCTGTACCGGGCGTAGTTTTCCGTCCTTCTTTTTCACGAAGAAGAATGGGGATGCGTACGGGGATTTAGAGGGGCGTATGTATCCTTTTGCCAATTGTTCGTCCAAGAATTCCCGCAGCGCTTTGTCTTCGTCTTGATTTACGGGGTATACCTTGCAGTCGAATGAGTCGGGTGCCTCTGGTTTGAGTTCAATGGCGTGGTCCCAGGGTCTAGAAGGTGGGAGGCGTTGGGATTCTTCTTCGCTAAATACCTTGGCGTGTCTTTTGTATTCCTCGGGTATCTCCTTCTTCTCCGTGTATTGGTGTGCTGCTATTGCCATGTCTGTTGCCGTTGTTCGTAGGTGTGCCGGTAGGGATTGTTCTTCCAGTTCGTGGAGGGCTTGCCGTTTGTTTTCTTCTTCGACTTCTACTATGAGTCGTCGAAGTTCTGTGAGTCCAAATGGTTTGAGCGGGTTAGTGGTGCGGATGACGATGGGGTACTGCTTGGTGTCGAGGGTGGCTGTTGCCCATTGGATTCTGGGTTGGAAGGTTGCGAGCCATGGGTATCCCAGTATGAGGTTTTCTCCTCCTACGTTGGTGACTAGGAAGCGGATATCTTTGAGCTTTCCGTCAGTTTGTACGTTAAGGTCAACGCAGTGAGTGATTTTCCCTCCTTTGTTGTGTGTACCATCTATATTCCAAATGTTGCGGGGACGTTCTAGTATTTTGGTTCCTAGATGCATCCGTTTGACGAAGTCCGGGTGTATAAAGTTGTCGGTGGCTCCGGAGTCCACCAGTGCTTTTCTTTCGGCCATGAAGTTACTCGTGCGGATCGAAACTGGAACATGCATAGATCGATAGCGCGTTATGAACGACGAGTTACAATTGACTGCCCTCACCCAGGCCGTTGGGTTCAGGCGCTTGGAAAATCCTGGCTCCCTGCCATATTTCTAGCGAACATTTCTCTTCCCTCCTCCGGAAGTTCTGCGATTCTCCCCATGATATCCTCCACCTGTTGCGCTGACGTGGCGCCGCGGTTGGCTTGCACCGGTTCGTCGAGGTCGATGAGGGGTTCCCCTACGACGCTCTGGGGAGCGGTGGGTACTTCCTCGATGTACGCGCTTCTACCTTGGGGTGGTCCCTGACGCGTTTGACGCGGTTGCTGGCATTCTCGTGAGAAGTGACCTTTCTTTCCGCAGTTATAACATGTTACGTCCCTTGTGTTAAAGACGCCTCGTCCTCCTCTTCCTCTGGCGAGGAATCCTCCACGAGGGGGGAATGGGGGTCTTCCCTGTGTGTAGTTTCTCCATTCCTGAGGGTTGTTTGGGTTTGCTTCTTCGGACCCTGCGACTCTGGCGCGAATTCTCCCCGGTGTGGTGTCCATAGCGTCGGGGTGGTTGCGGTATTGCTGCCACCCTTGGTTCTGTCTTTGGGGGGGTTGGAACCTTGCGGGTTGTTGCTGCTGTTGTTGCTTGGGGCGCTGCGTTAGCTGCCTTCCGAATCCATCCACTCGTGCCTTCATGTGGAGATATCGCTTCTGTTGCTCGATTAGAGCGTTCTTCCACTGGTGGTAGGTTACTGGGCTGTGGAATTGGTATGCATTGCGGTATAGGTCGAGGGGTACGCCTCTGGTGAATTTGTCGAGTACCAGGGGGTCGTCCAGGCGGTAGTCAGCCTGTCGAACGAGCTTTTCGAACGCGGTTACGTAGCTATCAATGTCTCCTCCCGTCATTTTGAATCCTTTGTCCAGCTCTAGTCTGGCGCGTTCTTGTTCCATGTTGTCTCGGAACTGCCGTTTGAAGGCGAGTTCTACTGCGCTCCATACCCATGGGTCGGTTCTGTCTGGCCTTGTTTCGATCCATCTCTGGGTCTCTGCGGTCCATTCGTCGACGAGGGGTCCTTGGATGTAGGTGAGGAACATCATTGCTTTGATATAGGGGCTCTGCAGGCTTCGGTTGGCTATGTTTACTTGGGCGAACCGGTTCCATTGGGATAGGAAGGCTTGTGCTTTGTCTCGGTCGCCCGTGAATATGGGTGGTTCTTTGCCGATGAATCTGTCGGTGAGATGGGGAATGTCTGCAAATCCGGGGTGTGGGATGCCTGCTGCGTCTCCTCCTCCGTCGCCTCCGTCTCCATCGCCTTCTCCTCCTGGGTTGTCAGCTGGGTCTCCTCCGGGCGGGTTTCCTTCTGGTTGTCGTGGCTGGTCTTGCGGGGTGAAGAGGGCTGTTCTGATCTGGGCGGGTGCTTGGGTAATTGTGGATGTCATGACTGGGATAGACTTAGCGATGTTTTCCAATGCTAGTTCCTCTGCTTCGTCTTGGTGAATGTGAATGTCTTCGGGGTTGCTTGCGAGTGATGGAGATGGTGCTGGTGTCTTTGGTGTAGGAGATCGTGCTGGTTCTTCGTATTGTCCGTCGATGAGGCCCCACTGGTCTCTAGTGACTACGTTGCTGGCTAGGATGTCTAGACGGAGTCCTCCTCCTGCGGGTCGGAGTACTTTGTATTTGTTGTGGAGGTCGTCCCAACGGATTTCTGTCCAACAGGTATTTTCGAAGTTGAATTCTACTGGGATGATGTGTCGGTTGCCTGATCGATCAAAATAATCGGTGACATAGCCTGGTATTTCCGCGTCGTCCTTCCAAAATGCGGCTTCCAAGTATCTCTTTGGTACGTTTCGCTCTCCTCGTCTATCGATGTGATATGGTCTGAATGGGACCCAGTAGTCCTTGGTTGTCTTGGTAGGATTGGCCACGGTTGGGATCTTGGTCTTAATGTAGCGTTTACCACGAACGCTTGCCTGACTTAGGCTTCAGAGTGAGTGGCGATCCTCTTGATGACGTAGTTGCGGTTGACTCTAGCTTGAGGGAAGTCGACTGGGTGTACTTGCAGGGCTCCGTTACGGTCTTCGTAGCCGTGTAGGTCGTCGCCTATAGGTAGTAACGGAGGTGGGGCAGCAACTATGCGAAGGTCTTCCCAGGTGTCGTGATCGACGACGTATAAGTGGGTGTAGGGGGATGCGACTCGTGGGTTGAGGTAGAGATAGACGCGATGACAGATGCTGCCGACGGGGTAGTTGTCCACTACGGAGGGACTAAGTCACGAGGGATCCCCTGGTCTAGAGGGATATGTCGGACGACTCACTTCAAGGGGGAGGTCCCTATAGAGCGAAGAACTGGTAGTGGTATTGGAAGAAGACCAAGATGCCGTTCTTGGTCTTCGCAGTCCTCTACTTATACAGATACGCGCGGGCTTTCAAGCGCCGCTCCAAGAAGTACTAGCCAATAGCGTAAGTAGAGCAAACCCTAGTACAGCTACCCTAGTGTGAGTCACATCGAGTCATGATCCGATCCGTTATCGTACACAATCACATGCGCCGGAGCTTACCCGGCTGACTGATCCAACAAGTCCATGACGATATACTGCTGACGCGGTGTCATACCCTTGACGTCAGTGTCCACTTCCGAGCCAAACGTAACAGTGAACCATTGAAGGAGCCGAAATGTGACAAAGAGTATTCCGGCCACAATTTGCGATGCCGGCAATGAGAGTGGGGTATAGTATGGGCTGTCATGACGAAAGATCGGGACGAACGTGATACATCCGTACAGAGCAGTGCAAATCCCGATCCACGACACCACCGACTTGGAAATGGTGAGATTGACGTTCCATAAGAACACAGAGATGCCGGCAAAGAACAGGAAAAGGGAAACGTGCAGCAGTGAGGGCAGTGCTTCGACCACCCACGGAAGGAGAAACTTGTTGACACCTTCGAAAAAGAATGCACGGATTCTCGCTCGCTTGTGCTGGCTGTAACGTGGTTGAGTGGCCTTGAGGTACCTTCGTGCCCACTGCTGAAGCA
This sequence comes from Lactarius deliciosus, assembly GCA_021525775.1. Classification (NCBI taxonomy): domain Eukaryota; kingdom Fungi; phylum Basidiomycota; class Agaricomycetes; order Russulales; family Russulaceae; genus Lactarius; species Lactarius deliciosus. The sequence goes on along the minus strand of JAKELK010000035.1, from coordinate 383,775 downwards.
ACGTCGCGAGTAGAGCACAGCTGATACTGATGACCAAGCTCAAGAACAAGAGCGTGTTCACCCAAACGGCATAGTTTGGCGGAGTAAATGGGGGCGGGGAAGTAGGGAGGGAGCTCGAAACATTGGATCCAGGATCGGCGAGAGTCCGATAGATATTTGCAAGGTAGAAGTTGGAAGTGTCCTGTGGGTTCAGTCGAATGTCCTGAATAGTTATTGAGATCAAGGACGCGACAGCAGCAGAGAATAAACCGGTCTATGAGAGATGAGTCTCGGAGGCACTGCACTGCATCGGAAGGTAGGGGACGCACAAAGATGAGAATACCATCAGCATCCGCTGCCCATCCTTCAGCCATCTTCTTGTCCTCTTCTGTCGCCGTTTCGAGATACATGGAGAAAATAGGCCCTGAACCATCGACAAAGTTAGATGTTCCCCGTGGTTCCTGAGTCGGCGCGGACTGGGGTGGATATGAGTGGTTGCCTGGAGACGGCAGTGGCAGATGAGAACGGTAAGGATGGAGCAAAGCGGGATGAAAGGTAGTACCTCTGCCAAAGCCGATATCCGCCCCGGTTACATCGAAACCTTGGGACATGGTGAGAGTCTATTACAAAGAGTGAGAGGACCGGTGACTGCTTCCAGTCAGTTCAGTTGCAATGAAAACGACTGTAACGGGGTCTGCCGAACGGAATCGCTGCTCTGCTCATCGGCGTCTCCATACTGTTTGGTCTTGTTGTGCCGAGGTTTAATATCAACATTCACAGAGGAAACTTTGGGAACTCGGGTGTGTGCATTTAATTTTGTTCTGCGTCTAATTTAATGGCGGAGTACAGGTCACCGAGCTCACAGGAGACCCCTCCCGTAGACGACCAGAATCGAAATGTGCATCTTCGGTTCAATCGATTCGGCAGAAGCTCGTAGCCGAAGGTCAGTCACCTATATCTGGTAACGTTGCACGATGAAGAGATGCCCCTTCTGGTGTATTTTGGGACATCAAGAGGCTAGGTCTGTGAGAGGGCACTGACCACGGTGCGTGAATAACTTCTTTTTTTTCTTTTTTTCCCATCGACTCAGACGCTTTCGTTGCACTAATGTCTTGCAACGAAGATCGATTGAGAATTCCTCACGCTGTCATCCATGCACATATTAAGTCCCTGGCCTATATATTCCCCAGAAGTAGCCCTATCTTCGCATCTGCGATCACAGAGTTCGTGCTCAAATACCGCATATACGTCCCTGCTTTATTACTCGTTCACTCAATAAATTCGCACGTTCCCACGACGACATTCCTCACGTCCCCAGGTCGACAAAATGCTCCTGGACCTCACCACTGAGTCACCAGCATAACCCATGCGTTGCAGTGCTGTAGATACCCCCTCCCGCCTTAATGTCAAGAGCTGGCCGAAGGAGAAGAGAATACACCCTCAGAGAAGTGTGATCGTTTGGGGCGCCTTGTCGACACTTTTAGAAATCGGGGCAGCCGTACGTCCACCACCTCTTTACTCTTGGCCTGGCCTGCTAACGCGCCTCGCTCTCCGTGCAGAGACATGGCCTACCACTTCAAACTCGCGCTCGTCTGCTCACTAGAACCCACATTGCAGGCGACGCAGCCCGCCGCGCTCGATCTGATCACCACGTTCCTGTCTCACCCAACAATCTTAGTCTTCGACTCGCCTTTCCAGCTCGACGCTGCCCCCGCTGCGTAAGCGAGATCGCTCTTCGTGCACCTCCGGATACTCCCGAGTGACGGACTGGACGACCTGCATACCTAGCACCACCCATACATGAATATCACCGGGGAATACAGTACGTGTCTACGCCTACCAAACCCTTTTCTTTTATTTCTTTCCGGGGATTGACCCCATATTGGTGCTGTCATAAATAATAATATACTATCTGCGCCGGATTATAATGGCCAGGCTCGTACAGCCTGGACTGACATTGCGTGCATATTCGGTCCGCAGCACTGAGTGCTGTCGGTCAAACACCTCGCGGCGTGCTCGTTTTTATCGCTTTCGCCCTGTGTCGTATCGAAGAAATCACGCTGGCGCCGGCACCAGATCAGTCTGGGATTTATATGATGGGAATGTGTGTCCCCGTCGGTTTCAAACGCGCGATGGCAGTGATCTCTCGGCCACGTGCCATGTATACGCCCGCTTATACACATTGACCCGGTAGCGGGTCTGGATCGCCGGCGTTCTGGACGTGGAAGCGCTTATACGGCGCTGTAACGGGGCAGTCATGGTGGCAGTAGGACAGGCAACGATATAGTCTCCACTCCTGCGGTGAGATGGTGTTCCCACATAGATTTCGAGCACATACATGGATCTTTGATGTCGACGCCAGCAGCGTTCTTCATGCCACGTGCACGACCACTCGTACTTGACCGGCTTGACCGTTTAGGTAACCTACTAGTACGAGTGCCCTGTAACCCCCACTGGCCCTACCCTTCTTGCAACTTGGCTGCCATCATCCTCATCCCTCATCTTAAAGTGGCTCCATCGTATCGGCTACGAGATACTCGGCTCTTAACAAGAGAAACTATTGAACTTGAGGACAGAATACAGACATGAGGAGAAAAGGTAATGAGTGTATCCGTATTACATTGAGGGCCCAACAAGAATATATGCCCTATCTCACACGCACAACCAAGAGATTTGGGGACGCCTTTAGACGATATCATACTGGCAATGTGAGGGATGCGGAGGGTGATCTCTTGTACGCTCAGCGTTTAGTTCCCGCAGTGAAGGAACCGCAACAGCTACGTCCGAGTCGAGAACTGATGGGAGCGATGGAGACTGTGGTGGGTGATCTAGGGTGGCCATAGCGATTGCGTGGTTTTCCCGATTCACCGAAAGGGTGTCAAGGGCGTCCATTTTCTTGCGCAAATCAGGCCTCTGGCCACCACCGTCTTCGGCAGCAGCACCCAGATCAGGTGCAGACGTTGGAGCGACGGTGACCCCGACCGGGCGACGTGATCCTGTGAAATACAGCGAGGTAGGATCAGTTCATGGGTAAGGGTGAAGAGGCCAACGCACCTGTAGGAAATATATTTGGGGTAGAAGCTGATGGTGGGAGGTTTGATTCCTCGGAAGGCGCCGGGAGGACATCGTTGTGATGGAGGGAAAAGACAGCGGGTGGTGAGGTAGAGGAAAGAGGTGGGATGGATATGGAAGTTTCAGGAGTGGAGTGTGGCGTCGTTATTCCCGAGTTGACAATGTCCTGTGCTGCGCCACCGGTGGCTGGATCTGGTAGGGTAACAGGAGTGTGGGGACTTTCGATGATTGTCTGATGAGCGGAGTGGAAGTTGTCAAGCGGTGGCACATCCTCGAGGCTTTCGTCGACACGAGGTGAGGTGGGTATGGACGAGGAAGGCGACTCTGCACTGACAGGGGAGGCAGGAACTAGCGCAGCGTTATCATGCAGGGCAGTGCGAGCAAAGGTAGTGGATGCAGAGTCGTCATGGATGTGAGGTACCGAGTCTGGATGATGGGCGGGGACATTACACAATGGATATGAATATGATGTCCACAGTGGCCAGCCAAATTGGGCAGAATCAGTGCCATGATGTAGAGCGACGTAGACGCTTCGAATCGGTCTGAGGATATCCCGCGTCATATGCCGATAATCGTAGTCAAATATGATACTCTGCGTGTCATTCTGCGTGACACTCCCCGCTTTGACTTTGAGAACAATTTGGTTCCAGAGAGCACAGAACTCGCGCTGCAGTTGAGGTGACGTGTCTTGCACGTCGAATTTCGAAGCCGCTTCTATAGTGGACGAGAAATCGTAATCTGGCCAGGACACATCCCCGAAATGGGTAAAGTGCTGGCGAGTGATGTAGATCAAGATGGCGAGTGACAGGCTGTCACCGTGTGTGGCGTACTCTCGAAGGACGTGTTCTTGGATGCCCAGTTCTTTGGAGATGAGAGTGAACCAAGAGTCATCGCGCTGTTGCGTCCTTGCGACAGCCATGCGAACTGCGGCTACCAAATCAGTATTATTGCCCCATCCACTCATAATCTGCACAACTTCAGAGGACATCGGTCCACTATATTGGTATCTGGACAAAATCTTGTTAAAGACACCGAATACCCCGGGAATGTGTACGGGATCGGAAGCCTTTGCACAGATGATGGCCCGCCGGTCTTTGACAGTGTCAGGCAGCAAACCGGATGAGAAAGTGACGTCCAATAATCTCATTAGTGCCGTCGAAAGCTTCCACTTTTGCTCTTCAGTGAGACGGGGCAGAGGATCGTCGACGACATTTGAGCTGCGGAAGCCAGGTAAGCCAGAAAAGAAGCGCTCCAATTCATGGTCTTCGTCCAAATTGTCGAACGTCCACAGAAAGGCATGAGTATCGATCTCCGATGGTGCTTTCAGAGAAGTTTCCTCAGCTGTCTTCTTCATGCCCTGTGCTAACAGTTCACGATATCTGTACTCCAGGGATAGAAAGCGAGTGAAGTATCGAGTACAAAAATAGGGCGACATTGTGAGCCTCCAAAGAGCCCGAAAAATGACATATGATATCCCAGTGAAAATGTACCATGCTGGTAATGAGAGTGGGGTGTGGTATGGGCTGTCGTGACGAAAGATCGGGACGAACGTGATGCACCCGTACAGAGCAGTGCAAATCCCGATCCACAACAGCACCAATTTGAAAATCGTCAGATCAACGTTCCACAGGAATACGGAGATGCCGGCAAAGAACAGGAAAAGGGAAACATGTAGCAGCGTGGGCAGTGCTTCGACCACCCACGGAAGGAGAAACTTGTCGACGCCTTCGAAAAAGAACGTACGGATCCGTGCTCGCTTGTGTGGACTGTAACGTGGCTGAGTGACCTTGAGGTATCTTCGTGCCCACTGCTGAAGCAGCGTTGCGAGTAGAGCGCATGTGATACTGATAACCAAGCTCAAGAACCACAGTGCGTTCACCCAAACAGCATAGTTTGGCGGAGAAAAGGGGGGTGGTGAAGCAGGGAGAGAACTAGAAATGTTGGATCCAGGATTGGCGAGAGTTTGGTAGATATTTGCGAGATAGAAGTTGGAAGTGTCCTGAGGGTTCGGTCGAATGTCCTGGATGGACACCGAGATCAACGACGCGACAGCAGCAGAGAATAAACCAGTCTACGAGAGATGAGTGTGAAGCAGTGCAAAGAATAGAAAGCCAGTGACGCACAAATATAAGAATGCCATCAGCGTCCGCTTTCCATCCTTCTACCATCTTCTTGTCCTCTTCCGTCGCCATTTCGAGATACATGGAGAAAATAGGCCCTGAACCATCGACAAAGTTAGACGTTCCCCGTGGTTCCTGAATCTGGGCCGACTGGGGTGGATACGGGTGGTCGCCCATGGGGTGGCAGTGGCGAGTGAGAGTGGTGAAGATAGTGACAGGGGAGCACGGTACCTCTACCTGGGCCTATATCCGCCCTGGTCACATTGACATTCTCGAGAGCTTGGGACATTGAAGCTATATTGTAGGGTTATGGAGCGAGTTGGTTGTGGAGAATAAAATCTGGGAGGGTGGAACGCGTTAAGATTGACTACTCTTCGTCAATGTAAGCTGCAGTACGTATACCACGAACGCACCACGAGGCCACGGGAGCAGCCGAATCGCAAGCGCCCGACGATCGACGGATCTTCATTGCGAAATTGTTTACGCTTTCATCCACGCACATATCAAACCCCTGGCTTATCTATTCTAGAAGCTTTATCTTCGCACCCACGATCGCAGAGTTCGTGCTCACAAATACCGCACATACTTCCCCGCTTTATTACTCGTTCATTCAATAAAATTAACAGGTCCCCACGATGACATTCCTTACGTCCCCATGTCGACAAGATGCTACTGGACATCACTACCGAGTCACCAGCATAACCCATGAGGTGCACGAGCTGTAGATATCACCTCTCATTTTAATGTCAAGAACTAGCTGAAGGAGAGGGTGACTGCACCCTCAGAGAAGTGTGATCGTTTGGGGCGCCTTGTCGACACCTTTAGAAATTCGGGGCAGCCGTACGTCCGCCACCTCCTTACTCTTTGCCTGGCCTGCTGACACGCCTCGCTCTCCGTGCAGAGACACGGCCTACCACTTCAAATACGTCTGCTCACTAGAACTCACATTGCAGGTGACACAGCCCGCCACGCTCGATCCGATCACCACGTTCCTGTCCCACCCAACAATTTTAGACTTTGACTCGCCTTTCCAGCTCGACGCTGCCACCGCCGCGTAAGTGAAATCGGTCTGTGCACCTCCGGACACTCCCAAGTGACGGTCTGGACGGCCTGCACACCTTGCACCACCCATATACGAATGTCACCAGGAATACAGTACTTGTCTACGCCTACCAAACCTTTTTATTTTATTTCTTCCCGGAGATTGACCCCGCATTGGTGTTGTCATAGATAAAAATATATCTGCGCTGGATTATAATGGCCAAGCTCGCACAGCCTGGACAGACATTGCGTGCATATTCGGTCTGCAGCAGTGAGCGCTGTCGGTCAAACACCACGCGGCGTGCTCGACATTATCGCTTTCGCCCTGGGTCGTATCAAGGAAATCACGCTGGCGTCAGCACCAGATCAGTCTATGACTTATGCGGTGCGAATGTGTCCACGTCGGTTTCAAACGCGCGATGGCAGCAGTGATCTCTCGGCCACATGTCATGTATTCGCCCGTTTATATTCGCTGACTCGGTAGGTCACCTACTATGGGCGCCCTGTAGCTCACTCTACCTCCCAGCAACGTTCTTTCCCTCATCTTAGAGTGCGCCATAGGATCGATTCTCCTAGACGCTATACTGCTCTCAGCAAGAGATCTAGGCAGGCATTATCGAAGCCAACGAGATAGAGATAATATGTCATACATATGCATAAGAGATTTCGGGGCGTGTCAAACGATATCGTACGGAAAATGTGAAGGATGGGGAAGATGATCTCCAGTACGCACAGTGTTACGCTCCGGTGGCGAAGTACCTACAATGGCTACGTCTGAGTTGGTAACCAATGGCAATGGCGAAGATTGAGGTAGGAGATCCAGGGCCATAATGTTTGCGTGGATTGCGTGATTTACAGAGGATGAATCAAGAGCGTCGTTTTCTATGCGAGAACCAGGTCTCGGGCTACCATCGTCCCCGGTAGTGGCACCCAGATTGGCTGCACATGTCGGCCGTGGAGGGTTTACGGGAACAGTGGTAGCATTCAACAAGCGACGAGATTCTGGGCAAGTCGGTGGGAGGCTGGATCGGCTCATGGGTAGGTGTGAAGATAGCGGCGCACCTGTAGGGGTGCGTGCGGAGGCTTTCCGCGTCACTTCCAGGAACGCTCATCAGCCCGCAGCGAGTCAAGGGAAAGATTGAGAGTTCTCTTTCACATTTCAAGTTCTCCACTATTCGAGTTTACATATTTCATGAGTGTAACGCATAAGATGATATATGCATAAGGCGAGAAAAGTGTTGAATAGTATCAGTTTGGTGGTATCGAAAACCCAACAGGAATATATATATCATATCGCACATGCACTTCTATGAGATTTGGGGACCCGTTAATCGATATCATACCAGCGGTCTGAAGGGCGAGTCGGATGATCCGAGTCTCCTATGCGCTCGGCGTTTAGTTCCTGTAGTGGAGGACCGGTGATGGCTACGCCCGAGTCAGTAACTGACGTCAGCGGCTGGATTGCGGTGGAAGATCTAAGGTCGGCATAGTATTTACGTGGGATTCATTGACACCCAGGGGTTGTCAAGAGCGCCTTTTTCCTCGTGCGAACCAGGCTTCGGGATACCATCGCCCACAACAGCAGCATCCAGATCGAGTGTAGACGTCGGCTCAGGAGAGGCGCTGGGAGCAGTAGTGACGATCACCGAGCGATAGGATTTTGGGTAAGACAACGAGAGGTCCGATCGAGTGACGGGCGAGCGTGAAGACGGTGGCGGACCTGTAGGGGGCATACTATCGAGAACTGTATTAGAAAAAGTTGGAAATGGGGAGTGTGGTGATGTCAGGAGATCCGGGTTGCGCTGGAGGGAAACAGCAGCAGGCGAGGAGGCAGGTGGGGATGTTGGAGGTTCGGGAGTAGGGTGAAGCATTGTTGTTCCTGCGATGACAATGTCCCGTATTGAACGGGCGGTGGGCGGATTTAGTGAGGTAACGGGAATGCGGGGAGTTTCGGTGATTGTCCGATGAGCGACGTGGGAGTCGTCGAGCATTGGGACGTCCGCGTGGCTTTCGACAATATGAAGCGATGGGGAAAGTACCGACGAGAAAGGCGCATCGGCACTCGCAAGGGAAGCAAGGGCCGGCGCAGCGTTATCGCGCAAAACAGTGCGAGCAAAGGGCGTGGAGGTAGAGTCGTCGTGGATGTGAGGTGCCGAGTCCGGACGATGGCCAGGGACGTTGCACAATGAATATAAAGATGGATCCCATGTAGTTGGAAGAGAATCTGTCTCTTGATGCAGAGCGACGTAGACGTCTCGAATAGCTCCGATGATATACCCTGTCATCCGGAAACTGTTGTCGCTCTGCGCTTTGAGAACGATTTGGTTCCAGAGAGCACAGAACTCGTGTTGCAGTTCAGGTGACGTATCTTGCACATTGATATTGAATTTCGACGCTTTAAATTCTAGGATTTCTGCAAACAGGTGATATGGCCAGGGCTCTTCCCATAAATGGCTAAACTGACGGCGAGTGATGTAAATCAAGATGGCAAGCGACAGGCTGTCACCGTGTGCAGCGTAGTCTCGGAGGACGGATTCTTGGACGCCCAGTTCGTCGGAGGCGAGAGTAAACCAAGAGTCTTCGCGCGTTTGTGCATTCACGACTGCCATGCCGACCGCAGCTGCCAAATTAGTATTACCGCCCCTGTCCTTGCCCCATCCTCTCATAATCTGTACAATTTCCGCGAATATTGGACCACTATATTGGTATCTGGACGAAATCTTGTTAAGGACACGAAATACCCTGGGAATGTGTGCTGGGTCGCAAGCCTTTGCGCAGATAACGGCCCTCCGGTCTTTGACAGGCTCGGGTAGCAAGTCGGACGAGAAAGTGACATCTAACAACCCCACTAATGCCATCGAAAGCTTCTCCTTTTGCTCTTCAGTGAGACGGGGTAGAGGGTCCTTGACGACTTTTGAGCTGCGGAAGCCGGGTAAGCCGGAAAAGAAGTGCTCCAGTTCGTGGTCTTCGTCCAAGCTGTCGAATGTCCACATGAAGGCGCGAGTGTCGATATCTGACTGAGATTTCAGGGCAATTTCCTCGACTGTCCTCTGCATGCCCTGCCTAAGTATTTCGCGGTAGCATCTCTCCAGGCTCAGAAAGCGATGCCTAGTTCCATGACTAAAGTACCGAAAACGAGTGAACCACCGAAGGAGCTTAAATGTGACAAATGACATTCTAGCAACAAGGTGCCACGCTGGCAAGGAAAGTGGGGTATGGTATGGGCTGTCATGACAAAAGCTCAGAACGAACGTGATGCACCCATACAGAGCAGTGCAAACGCCGATCCATGATACCACCGACTTGAAAATCGTCAGATCAACGTTCCATAGAAACACAGATATGCCAGCGAAGAATAAGAACAGGGAAACGTGCAGCAGTGTTGGCAGCGCTTCAACTGCCCACGGAAGGAGAAACTTGTCGACACCTTCAAAAAGGAACGCACGAATCCGTGCTCGCTTGCGCTGGCTGTAACGTGGTTGAGTGGCCTTGATGTACCTTCGTGCCCACTGCTGAAGCAACGTCGCGAGCAGAGCGCAGCTGATACTGATGACCAAGCTCAAGAACAAGAGCGTGTTCACCCAAACGGCAAAGTTTGGTGGTGAAAATGGGGGTGGAGAAGCAGGTAGGGAACTAGAAATGTCAGATCGATTCGGGTCGGCGAGAGTCTGATAGATATTTGCGAGGTAGAAATTGGAAGTATCCTGTGGATTCGGTCGAATATCTTGGATGGTAACCGAGATCAACGACGCGACAGCAGCAGAGAATAAACCGGTCTATGGGGCATGAGTCTGTGAAGCAGTGCAGAGAATAGGAAGACAGTGACACACAAAAATGAGAATACCATCGGCGTCCGCTTTCCATCCTTCAACCATCTTCTTGTCTTCTTCCGTCGCCATTTCGAGATACATGGAGAAAATAGGTCCTGAACCATCGACGAAGTTAGACGTTCCCCGCAATTCTTGAGTCAGCACCGACTGGGGTGGATACGGGTGGTCACCTATGGGGGTGGCAGCGGCGGGTGAGAACGGTAAGGAAGGAGTCGGGAATAAGGTAGTACCTCTGCCTGGGCCTATGTCCGCCCCGGTAACATTGACACTCTTGAGAGGTTGGGTCATGGAATCCGGAGAGAGTCGATTACGAAGAGTACAATGTATGGGTGACTTTCTCCAGCCAGTTGTAACTTGAGTTGTAATGAACCGTAACGGGGGTCAACGGGGTCAAGATATTGTTTGGCCTTGTTGTGCCGCGGTCTACGTGCAAACACCAAGGCAAACACAGACGCCGTCGCAATATCAACAGTCGCAGAGGGATCTTAGGTGTGTGAGTTTTTGTTCTACATCTAATTAATGGCGGAGTACAGGTCGACAAGCTCGCTGTGTATACCTCGCTGAGTAGACCGCAACCGGAACGTGCACTGATCCAATCGAATTCGTCAGACACCTCCTAGGCTCGTACTGATGTTTCGCAGCGAAAAGACATCCATTCTGTCGGATGTAAAGAGGCTATGCTTGAGAGAGGGTACTGACCGCGGTGCGTGCATAGTTTTTTCTTCTTTATCCCATCGACTCTCTCGTTGCACTGCCGCCAGAAATTGATTTAAGAATTTCTCAACCTTTCGTCCACGCACATAACCTTGGGCCGATCTATTCTCCATAAGCCTTTCGTCACATCCGTGACCGCACACTTGGTGATAACATACCCCATATACGTCCCCGCCTCATTGCTCATTCGCTTAATGCTTCAAGCTTCAAGCTTCAAGCTTCAAGCTTCAAGCTTCAAGCCCAGTGAGAATCCCGATGTACCGAATTGAATGAAAGTGAATGAAAGTGACTGGGATTGAAATGGCCGCGTGGAAAATGAATTGTGTTGGTTCCGTTGGAATAATATTGCGTTGAGATTTGAATTATTCAATAATATTCAATGCGAATGAATAATCTTGATTTCGGCTGCATCCACAGATGCGTCGCTCGTTGCGCCGCCCTCGTTGTGAAACATTGCACGCGTGAATATGTGAATGCCACACTCGATCTCTGTGAGCTGCAACACGTCTGAAACGAGCATCGAGTCGTCGTTCTCTTCTGGCTTCTCGTCCCGTGTATCTTGGGCTCCGACTCCCATCTCGACCCTGGGCTGCTATCTGAGTCTACTGCATTCTCCTGGCTGTGTATCGTGTTTCTGGTGACCTCCTGGCATTGTCCCTCTCCACGTCTCGATCTGCTCTAGGTTGACCTGATGCCGATCTCGCGTGATCCACGAGCCTACAGATGTGGGTGTTCAGAGTACTGCAAGATACTTCGCCCAGTCTCGAAGTCGACATATTACGGTCATGCGAAGTATCGCAGGCTCGACGATGGTAAGTTGAGCATATTGTCCAGTTTCTCGCTCTCATGCTCACTGGATCTCGCGCATGTAAGAGCCTTATACGTCGTTTCCTAATGGCCATCCGGCGTCAGGACCATCAGCTCGCACTACGGAGACTGGGTCACGCTCGCGTTCCATGGCAACCGGGAAGCGCACTCGATTAGAGTCGGATCACAGTGCTCCGGAGGAGCAGCCTCCCGACGACCACGTACGCGGAGATGACCACGCAGAGAGCGATCACCCTATGCAAGACGACGACACTGCACTAGGTCCATCGGAACAGGGGCCACCCCAGCTGGGGACTCGAAACAGAGACAGCGACACCGAGTCCTCTCAACGTGAAAACAATGAAGACATAGGCATACCCTCGCCTGCACGGCAGGGTTCTTGGGGCGATCACGATGCCAATCGTGCGCATAGCCCCCTCTCGGACGACGAAGGCAACCAACAGGGGGGTGGGAGTGCATACGACAGGCGTGATGCGCAGCCTGACGACCTCCCTGGAGGCCCGAACGACTGGGATCCTGACACCATCGTACCTCATCTCGATGCGCTCCGCACTTCTATGGAGTTTATCAATGGTCTCTCGCGCGCCTCCTTAGACGACGATCCCATTCCTGCCGACGTCCGTGAACGGTTGCGCTCTCCTCTCGCAGAGGACATTGGCGTCGACGAGGAGCTGAAATTCAGTGTGAAGCTCTTATTGGGGACCATAAACGGGTCTCGGGCAACTTATGAAAGTGTTTGCGCTACCGTCAAGGGCTACGTTCCCGGCGCAAACATCCAATCTTATGATCGCATGAAGCGGACAATCACCGAACTGACAGGGGTGGTCCCGATTATGACTGACATGTGCTATGCATCTTGTGTGGCGTTCTCTGGACCGTTCTCGGACCTTCGCACATGCCCCGAGTGTTCTTCGGCGCGATACCAGTCTGTCACCCGAGGGACACGCGTCGTGACTGTACCTCGTAAGCAAGCACTTACGATACCTGTGGGACCCCAGATACAGGCTCAATATCGATCGCGCGAAAGCGCATGGAGGATGGGGCACCGACGTCGAGTGATGGAGCCCTTGCTGGCTAGGTTGCGTGCTGGTGGTTCTATCGACGTCTACGACGATGTGTACTGTAGCTCGCTCTTGCTCGACGCAGCAATACGCGGCGATCTCTCGGCCGACGACACCGTATTGATGCTCTCGATTGATGGTGCGCAGTTATATCAGAGCAAGCAATCGGATTGTTGGATCTACATCTGGGTTCTACTGGATCTGGCACCCAACTTACGATACAAGAAGAAATATGTCCTTCCTGGTGGCTTTATTCCTGGTCCAAACAAACCTAAGAACCTGGACTCGTTCGTCTACACCGGCTTGCACCATCTTTCGGCGCTCCAGAGGGATGGACTACGCGTGTGGGACGGTTCCACAGGGCGTATCTTCACGTCGCATCCGTTCTTCTTCTTGGGTACCGCGGACGGACCTGGACTAGCAGCGTTGCACGGACTGGTAGGACACCACGGCGCGTATGGGTGTCGCGAATACTGCGGTTTGAGAGGGCGTCACAAACCTGGGGGTCCCCATTACTACCCCGCACTCCTCAAGCCGTTGGACTATAAGCTTCCTGGATGCGATCATGGCGACATCGACGCTTTCTGGCTTCCTCAGGCCTCGTCTGCCATGTATCTTAAGAACTTGCGCAGACTTCTCCAAAGCCACACTGACACGCAGTTTAAAGATAATCGGAAGGAGACTGGCCTGTGCAAACCAAGCATCTTCCTGGGCCTGGATGCGAAACACTCGACTGGTCTCCCTGGGTGCCTGGCTATCAACCACATGCACATCATCGCAATAAATCTTCCCGACTTGCTCATAAGCCTCTGGCGCGGGACCATAGACTGTGACAAGAAGGACAAGAAGGATCTCTGGGACTGGGTCGTACTCGTCGGCGACACTTGGAAAACGCACGGCCAGGACGTAGCGCGCTGCCGTCCGTACTTGCCTGGCTCGTTCGATTGCCCTCCTCGAAACCCTGCCGAGAAGATCTCCAGTGGCTACAAAGCCTGGGAGTCTTTGGTCTACGTCTTTGGGTACTGCCCGGCATTACTCTATGGCATACTTCCGCGACGCTACTGGCTGAACTTCTGTAAGCTAGCGTCAGCTGTTCGGCTCCTCCAACAGCGTGCGATCTCGGTCTCCCAGCTTCAAGCGGCTCATCGGCTTGTGCTCGAGTTTACCGAGGAATATGAAGCCCTTTATTATCGCCAAATGACATCGCGACTTCACTTCTGCCGACAGAGCATCCATGGACTCTCTCATCTCGCTCCGGATGCCATCCGTCTGGGACCTGGTGCCTATTCATCTCAGTGGACCATGGAGCGTACTATTGGCAACCTGGGTGAGGAAGTCAAGCAGCCTTCAAACCCATATGCAAACATCGCAAACTGCGGACTGCGTCGTTCACAATTATCCGCGATCCACGCGATCCTGCCCGACCTAGAGCCAGACGCGCCCAGCCTACCACGAGGTGCCATCGACCTCGGTGGTGGCTATGTTCTTCTTAGGGCTCGGGACGAGACTGGCGTCACTCTCGTAGGAGAACAGGTGGATACAATCCGCGCGTTCTTGTGTTCGGACTCAGACGAGGGCCAGGTACCCTTAGACTGGCAGCCAAAGTACATCCGATGGGCTCGTCTTCGGCTTCCTAACCTGCAAATCGCTCGCTGTGCGTGGAAGGAGGTTGCACGGACACAATCCGCCGAGAGTGTCCGTCGTTCCCGCAACGTAAAGGCGAGTGGCATTACCATGAAGATGACATTCGCGTCTTATTTTCCTAGTTTACTACGATGGAATCCTTCCTTATCGGCGAGGTACAATTCTACTTCCGAAGCGACCACTCCGGGGTAGAGCGCGCGTATGCACTGGTCTCAGTTTGGTCTGAGCCAGACAAGGAGTTACTTGAAGAATCTTCGAATGCGGTATATTCATGTGCATACCAGGGTCAAGCGGTCCTGCGAGTTGTAGATGTGAAGTATATTGAGTCCGTCGTGGCTATGGTGCCCATGACGCCGCGTGAGGGAGACCGAAGCACTCGATATTTTCTCCTCGAGAAGCCCGGACTAGATACAGCAGAAGTAGAAGATGTTCTCGATGAATGAAAATGAATTGTCACTGTGCTCACACGCGCCACGGGTCAGAGCGACATGCCCAACAGCGGTACTAGATCGATCGGGGCGTGTCGGTGGATCTTTCTTATTACACGCGCAACGGAGATGGAACGGACGACATTGTATTCATGCATCAAGACGGTACGTAGGTACATGCGATGTCGAATCAGAGGGAACGGGGGGAGCGAGGGGTATGGATTATGAGATAGAAACTCGACGGCAGACGAACACGTGGGAAGTGGAACTGGTGCAGGCAGTAAGATACGTCTGCGTCGACGAGAGAGACCGGGTAGGGACGTACGCATGGCACGAGGGAACGACCGAGGCACTATGCCACGCAGCGTTAGCCTCCACTCCATAGCTAACAACGGACACGAGGCGCGGAGGGGCCGTAGATGGGGCCATGGAGTCTTGGATGTAGCCAGGGGTGGCCGTGCGCGCGTTTGCTCGTGTTGATACAGAAGTCCCAGTGGACTGTGTCGGTGAGGTAGACAAGGACGAGTACGAGACAGAGACAGAAAACAACAGTATAGAAAGGCAGGGACAAGATGGCGAGACAAGAAGTCGACGGGAGTGATACTGCGGGTGGCTGAGGTAGGCGGTAGCGATCACACAGGCAAGTGCACCAGTTCGAGGGACAGTATAACAGCGATCAATTAACGTGGTCGTTTTACAGCACAATGTAATTACTCGATTTTCCTTTTTTTATTTGTAGAGTCGCTACTCTCCGCACGGATTTCGGGGTCGACGTCGGCAAGCGTGGTATCGGGGTCGGGATCAGTACATTGATCGTCAGTCTGTACGCATTTATCGAAGAGACGCCGCTGCATGAAAAGTCAGTCACACCAGTGGGAACGTTGGCGAGTACTTACGTCCTCAGGGAAATGCAACCAAGAATGTTTCTTGACATGATACCTGCGGATACCGTCGGGCGTGGTCGCATAAGGTGGGGGGGAGGGTGGCGGGCCATACAGGTAGTCGACCTCAGAGAATTCGAATTCCCTGGCGCCGAGCTCGATTCTTGATACGACAGCAGATAAGACAAGACCCATAGCAATGTGAGTCTCGAGGCGAATTACCGTTCGCGCATTAATATATTTCGCTCTGCGATGATTCGGAACATCGCTTGGTTCTTGCATCGCAGCAGGTCTTGCAAGGTGGCCTCATGGATAAGCGCCTTGTTCATGTCGCGGGCTCTCTTGGCTTCGATGACCTTGATAGCCTTTGGAGTCGGGCCGTCGCCAGAGGGAGCGTCACCAGAAGACATGCTAGAGAGTGCGTCGCCAGTAGACATCTAGAACTAGAGAATATAGAGGGCGCATTCACGTCTGTGATGTGATGTGAGCAAGTGGCTGAATGTGGCTTAACTGTATAGTTTTCGGGAGCAGCCGAAATAGACGAGAAAGGACACAAGTCGTAATCCCCGCCGACCGCATAGCATACACCTTCTCCCTGGTTCTCGTTCTCGCACGGCTTTTACGTTTTCCTCTCTGAGTTTCCTCCCGGCTTTTACGTTTCTGGTCGCTACATTTCCGCTCTAAGACGAACCGCCCTGCAAATCAGTTCAGACTCACACCTTGCACACGATGTCATTTACACCTGGTCCCATGACTGGTCCCATGACTGATCTGCTCCACTCTCAGCTAGGCGACGCGCGCTTCTCAGAAGCCAATTCTTCTAGTTACCATACTAGGGAGGCCCCTTGTTCTGTGGATCCATATATGCTTGGTCGCGACCCGCATACTCAGTCGTACCACCACCCGCATCCGTCTTCACTCTGGTCGCCTTTCCCTGGCTCAAAGGACACTAATACCCCCCACACAGAGGCCTCGCACGGTCAAGAATCGGTCAACGCCTCTGGTTCGATCCACATGAGATCTCAGGTGAGCGCGAGTCATCTTATTTCCGTTCTATGCATCTAACCGCGATTGTCTCAGGAAAAAAACCGCCTCCTCTCCCAAGCAACACACGAGGACCTCCTCGGTGCACAAAACCCCGTCTACATGCACCTGTACACAGAGAACATCAAACTAACCGCAAGCCATGAAACTCTCGAGTACGTCCGTCGTTATTCGTCAAGCAGCTGACCATACGTACAATATGCAATAACAGGAAAGCGTTTCAGGCGCTCGCGTCTAGTGGCCCAAACCCATCTGCCGCGACTATCGACGAGATCGACGAACCCCCCGCCGACCAGGATCCCGCGGCCTACCCCGGTATCAAGTACTGGTTCAAACACATGCGACACGCGGAATTTAATAGACGAAAAGAGTTCTCAAATGGTCGTGCACGCAGAGGGCCAGCGCCCACTGGCGAAAACCGTGAATTTTGGTTCCTCGAGGACAAAGACGGGAGGATGTTGGATGGTCATGAGGTGGGCAAAATAAGAGCCGAGTCCAGAACCATCTGGGATTCTATGTGCAAGAAATACGGACGGCTTGGGCTGCCATGGGGGAGGGTGGGGGCGGCGCGCCATCGGGAGTTCTGGCGGAGGATCGAAGCTAAGTTCCCCATTCTTGTCCTCTGCAACTCCCACTACAAGGCCAACTCTATCGCAACAAAAGACTACACTCACTGGTACCAAGCAAAATACTTCGGCACCGCGAAGGCCCAGGCTAGCGGTCAGAAACGCTCGCGTACTGCGAGCCCAGTGTTGTCCCGGAAATCACGCCGGCGCGGTCTTCGCTCGGGTCCCGGGTCACACCAACAGAACTCCGACGAAGAAGTGGAGGAGGACTTCGACTTCGATAAGGAAGAGAACGCCGACAACGACGAAGACGAGGCCGACGAAGACGAGTCCGACGATTCCACTCCCTCTGTCCCGACCCGACCCCCCCCTCCAGTGCGACCCAAGGCGCGGCCTGTCACTCGGCGCACGCGTGGCATGTCTTCCACGTCACCGCGCACTTCTCGTTCGACTCTCGACACCCCGCCCGCGCCCTCGTCCACCGCCCCTTCCACTCAACCTGCACCTCTCAATGTTCCCACAGAAGGTGGCAACATGCCGGTCCCGCGCGAGGATGAGAACCCCACGGCATCTTGTCCCCCCGATGGTCTGTCGGGACCGCCCGAAACTCAGCACGGTGCTGCGATGACCAGTGGCCGTAGCACAGAGGCGTCCATTGTACGTCCACTCTCTTCCCCCCGCTTTCTACGTGACTGACGACATCCTATCACCAAGACCATCCCGAACCCGCTGTACGTCCCTGCGACCCCACACGCGTGAGTGTCGCTAACTTGATTCCCAGCGCCGACATCGTCCGGAGTACTCCTACTCCAACCACCTCTTCGGTACCGCCACCGGAAGGCGCCAGCATTCAAGCTCATGAAGGTAAGCCGTTTACCCCATCACAACAGCCATCGATCTCAACCCACCAGGACCTGGCCAACAACACAACTCTGCCGACACAAACGACGACGCGCCGGTCGCCCTGTTGGACGCAACAGCAAGCACTCCCGTCCAAGTCACCGAAGGCACACTGTCCGAGTCGGCAGCCACCGACGACGTCCCCGTAGGACCCGGCCCCCAACGCTATCCAAATTCCACCACCACAGCCAACGACGCGGCGACGACACCCACAGATGTGGTGACAAATGCCCCGACGCCTGACGCAGCGTCGACCAGTGGTCCCTCGGAGGCGACCACTTCAAAGCCGGTTAGCAAGAGTGGCCCGAAGACCAAGGGAAAGAAAGCGGGCCTCATGCGTCCTGGGAAGAGCACAACGGCAAGGTGTGTATCGGTCGTCACTTCAACCGCTCGTCCTGACACAATCCCTTACAGGAACCTCTTTGCAATGGACTTCCTCAAAGACCATCCAATGACGTGCGAGGAATTTGCGAAGGTATGGAACGACTTGGACGAAGATACCCGCACGGTGAGTCGTCTGGTTATCGCCTGACACGATCTAACACTCGATTGCATTTACAGACGTACACCCGACGCGAACACGAGGAGAAGAAGAAATCCGCTGGCTCGACGCCAGCTTGAAGAGTTCGTCAGTACCTCAGTCGAGTCGACTTGTTGCTGGTTTGGAATTTGGCGGCTCCTTGGTAGTGTACAATGAATTATCTTGTCGTATGTTGCAGCGAAATGGACGCGATTCAATTAAATGCAATGTAATTCAATTGTCTGCATCTCTATCTATGATTCAATAAGATTCAACGGTATTCAACGGACGTCATTAAAATTCAACGGGCAAAACCAATCACTGTGCAATCGCATCCAACAAATATCATTGATATTCAACATACAATTGAATCTGAATGGATATAGTCCAAAATTATGAATTCGATTGAATAAATTCAATCAAATTCAATCGCATCCATTTTCATTAATCGGGATTCTCACTGGGCTTCAAGCTTCAAGCTTCAAGCTTCAAGCTTCAAGCTTCAAGCTTCAAGCTTCAAGCTTCAAGCTTCAAGCTTCAAGCTTCAAGCTTCAAGCTTCAAGCTTCAAGCTTCAAGCTTCAAGCTTCAAGCTTCAAGCTTCAAGCTTCAAGCTTCAAGCTTCAAGCTTCAAGCTTCAAGCTTCAAGCTTCAACCTGCTCTTACATGCAGACTCATTCTTTTCCACGTCGATCTTACCACCGATTGCGGCCTACCCGCGCACCCCGAAACAATCTTCGGCATGAGGCCCGGGCCCGCCCTCCATAGTCTCCAACACACACATAGCGCTGCGCCTCGCTTGTCGCAGCACCCTGTCGACACCCACTATGCATTTCGGCCACATGCTCTCCTAGTATACGTGCACACTCTTTCACCTTCGCTCTGCATTCCGACCGCCGACTCGCGCCGGTAAAAACCCGCAACGTGCGTACAAGCACCGTACGCAAAGACTGGTGGAAATCACGGAGCGGGCACAGGAGGCTTAGGAAGCACATCACGGCGATGGCGATGTCGGTGGGACGAGTCAGCCTCATCACCGAGCGGGTCCGAGGCGGAGGACGTGGTACTTTCGCGCGTGGGACTTGGACTTGCTCGCGTGAGTTGCTGCCTCGGTGTTTCGGCTCAATGGTTTACTGCCCACAGGAAGGGCGTACCATAACCGTGCCCGACAGCCGTCAAATGTTGATCCACATTCGCGGCGACAGCATTAGTACAGCTATCGTTCGTGGGACAGCCATAAATAACTAATCCCCCAACTTGAGGAACTGCGATTTGCACATTCGGCTTGGTTCCGTGTTGCGTCTTCACCTAGTCCATTCTTGCAACTTGGGTAGTCACTCGACAGGTTCTGCCTTGGGTTCTGCCAACGGCGCCGCAGACCGACTTCCCTACCTCTCTCAAAAGGTTTCGATGTCTTCGCATTTCTCAATTGCGTTGCACATACTCGCTGTACGATAGGTAGGTATCTTATGAGAAATTCTAGAGGAAAGTGCCAGAACGACAATATTAGATTTGACAGATCCAAACCCTATTGGACGAAGGGATGCTTTACATCATACCATACTGGCCATGTCACAGGTCCGGAGTATGATCTCCAGTATACTCGGCATCAAGAGAGCGCTGTGAAGGACCCGTGATGGTTATACCAGTCGTTGGTTCCGGTGACGACGAATGTGGTGGAGGATCTGAGGTCGGCGAAGGAGGGTGAAAGGCATCCTTTCCCTTATGTAAAGTAGCACTCGCGCCACTTTCTCCCTCAGTAACAGGTAGCCGCGGACAAGATTGGTCGGGAGGAGCGGCCGACGACTGTGATTCTGGAAAAGATGCGCGGTCAGACCCAGTCACGGGAGAGTTCGAAGACTGTTAACAGCGGACCTGTACGAAACGTATCATCGAGAACCGGAGCGGAAGGTGACAATGGAACGTCTGGAGCATCCGAAGAAGTGCGGCGGTTTTCTGAGTGTTGAACGTCAGCGACACCAGATGGATGGATCCAGGCCTTTGGGGCAGAAAGGGTGGACACTAAAATATCTGGGACGGAGAGGGGTATCGCTCCTGTAGAGGTGTTGGTGCCGTCTTGTATTATGCGGGTGGTGAGTGAATCCGGGGAGGTGACAGGAATGCGGGCGTCTTTGATGGTCGTCTGAGAAGCATGAATTGACTCTGGAACATATGTATCGTCCTCTAGCGGTGGTACATCAAAGCTTTTGGCGGCATGAGGCGGGGGAGGTATGGACGAAGGTGGGGAGGGATTGGAAAGGGAAGCAGGGACAAGAGCAGAGCTATCATGCATGTTAGTGCGAGTAAATGATGCGGAGGCAGAGTCGTCGTGAATATGGCTAGTGACATTGCACAACGGATATGAGGGTGACAAAAGGAGGTCATCTTGATCACTAGTCGAGGGGAATCGCGTTGGGGCGGAATCGGCGTCTTGATGTAGATCGACGTAAGTGTTGCGAATCGGTCCCAAGATAAGGGACGCCATCCACTGGTCGTTGTCGTTCTGCACTTTGAGAACGATCTGATTCCAAAGAGCGCAAAACTCGTGCTGTAGTTCAGGTGACGTTGTCTTGACATCGAGATTGGAAGCTGCTTCTAAGACGAACGAGATCTCAGATCGCGGCCAGAACGGCTTCTGGTAATGGCTGAATTGCTGGCGGGTGATGTGAATCAAGACGGCAAGGGAGAGGCTGTCACCATTTGAGGCGTAATCTCGAAGGACAGATTCCGGTACGTCCAGTGCATTCGAGGCGAGAACGAACCACGAGTCATCACGCCGTTGCGCCCCTGCAACGATATTGGTAACGATAGCTTGCGTAACCAATGCGGTCCCTTGGTTTCCACCATTTCCCCAGCCGCTAATAATACGGCCAAATTTGCTCGTTTGCAGCCCCCTATATTTGACTCCGAACATGATACTACC
Source organism: Lactarius deliciosus (assembly GCA_021525775.1). Lineage (NCBI taxonomy): Eukaryota > Fungi > Basidiomycota > Agaricomycetes > Russulales > Russulaceae > Lactarius > Lactarius deliciosus. The sequence continues at coordinate 362,226 of JAKELK010000035.1, read as the reverse complement.
CATGACCTGCTGGTATTCGTAGGAAAACAATTGTGGATCAAGGGCCCTCGCGCAGATGATAGCTCGCCAATTTTTGACCGACTCGGGAAGCAAATCTGAGGAGAATGTGCGGTCAAACAACCCCACCAATGCCGTCGAGAGCTTCGTCTGTTGCTCCCAAGTGAGACTGGGTAAAGGATCGTCGATCACGTTCGAGCTGCGGAAGCCAGGTAAGCCAAAAAAGAAGCGCTCCAGCTCGTGATCTTCATCCAAACTGTCAAACGTCCACATGAAGGCGCGAGTGTCGATCTCTGATGGTGAATTCAGAGCAGATTCCTCGACTGTCTTCTGCATGCCCTGCGCAAGCAGTGTTCGATAAGTAACTTCCAAGGATTGAAAACGATCATAGGTGCCGAAACTAAAATAATCTAAGAAAGTGAGCCTCCGAAGAACCCGAAGTACGATATATGATACTCCGGTAACGATGTGCCATGCCGGTAATGTGAGTGGTGTATTGTATGGGCTGTCATGGCGAAAGATAGGCATTAATGTGATACATCCATAGACGACCGCGCAAACGCCGAACCACGACAGCACCAGTTTGAAGACGGTGAGATTGACATTGCATAGGAACACCACCAGACCAGAAAAGAACAGGTACAGCGAAACATGTAGCAGCGTGGGCAGCGCATCGACGACCCATGGTAGGAGATACTTCTCGACTCCTTCAAAGAAGAATGTACGGATCCATGCTCGTCTGTGCGGACTGTAACGTGGCTGAGTGACCTTGAGGTATCTTCGTGCCCACTGTTGTAGCAAAGTCGCGAGCAGAGCACAGGTGACGCTAATCACCAAGCTCATGAACCAAAGCGAGTTCACCCAGACCGCATAATTTGGTGGGGAGAATGTGGGTGGGAAAGAAGGGAGGGAAATATTCGGTCGATTTGGATCAGCGATAGCCTGATAGATATTTGCGAGGTAGAAGTTGGAGGTGTCCTGTGGATTCGGCCGGATATCCTGAACGGACACCGAGATCAACGATGCAACAGCAGCAGAGAATAGACCGGTCTACGATCACTGAGTTGGTGCGAAGCACAAAATCGGAAGATAGAGACACACAAATATAAGGATCCCGTCGGCATCTGCTTTCCAGCTTTCGACCATCTTCCGGTCTTCTTCCGTCGCCATTTCCAAATACATAGAGAAAATAGGCCCGGAGCCATCGACAAAGTTAGATACACCGTGCGGTGGTTGATTTTGCGCGGACTGAGGTGGGTACTGGTTGCTTCCTTTGGTGCGGCAGGGACAGTGTGAGAACGGGAAGGAGAGTCATATGGGACTAAGGTGACTATACCTATTCCTGCTTCAGGTGCGTGGATAGCCTCGTGAAGAGTTCGTGACATCGAAGGTGTGTTCGTTAAGAGCGTAACAACCACTAATACAGTAGGTTGCCTCAGCCAGGTGGCTGTGTCAGAGCGACGCGTAAACAAGAACAAAGGGAGTGGTCAACCAAAGTCTTATTCCAGTCTTATTCCCCCAAAAGGATCCGCTTTTCATCTCCCGGTTTACAATGTGCTCTTAGACCTCGCCTGCACAAACGACGAGCTGCACGTGCTGTAGGTCTCCCGCGCCGACGTCGAGAAGTGGATGAAGGAGTGGGCAATGGTGCTTTCCAGACCGCTTCCTTGGAGCGCCTTGCGACATCTTATCTAAAGCGGAGCAGCCGTACGTCCTCTACCTCTCTCTCCGTGCAGAGACGCCGGCGGCCTCGCAGTCTACGTCTACCAGCTCACACACGTCGCTCACCAGCCCCCCGCATCGCAGATGACGCAGCTTTCCGTGCTCGACGCGATCACCACGGCCCTGTCCGATTCGAATTCGACGTCCTTGCTACACAAGTATACCCAATCTTCGCGCTGCTCCGGATATTCCTAGATGACAGGCTGGACGACTTGCACGTGTCCACGACCCAAGACTGGTGCTAGGTCATCGATGACGAGCTTTTCCCCCTCCACCCACCCTACCAAGCCCTTTCCTTTTTCTTTCTTTCTGGAGAATGACCCCGTGTTGACGCTGTCATAAATAAAAAACGATCCACACAGGCTTGTTAATGATCAAGCTCGAGCACTCTGTGCAGCGCGTTCGGCCCGCATCATGCGCCTGGCAGGGTGGGCGACCGGGCGCCGCGCTTGGCTCTCGTGCATTCTCGACGTCATCACTTTCACCTGGCGCAGACACGAGGCAGTCCCAGTGGTGCCGGAAGAGAAGCAGTCCATAGCTCGGACGGGATGATGTGCCCAATGTCGGTTTCAAACGCGCAGAAGGACCTGTCATTCTCGATGTCGACTGCAGCGGCGTCCTTTCGACTACAAGCCATGTATATGTCTACTATCAACCCGTCAGATAGCTTCCCTCGACTACCATGTAACTCCCTTCTGGAAGGAACTTGTCACTCATGTTCCATAGTGCCATCTCGGAAAAATGCTCGCCGCTGCTCTCAACACAAGACCCAAGTAGCCGAAGCTGAGATAGAGATTGTTACCCAGGAGAATGTAGAGGTCACGCCTCGCCAGGAGGGACGCTCATCAGTCTGCGTTCTACTTGCGTGTACACATATTTCACCACGATGCGAAAAAGTATTCAATAGTATCAGTATAGAACCCGACAGGAGTATCACACGCAAATATGAGAGACTGGGAAGCGTTAAACGATATCATACGGGTATTGCAAAAGAAGCGGCGGTGACGGAGATTGGAGTGGAAGATCGGTGACCATAGTGTTAGCATGAATTGCGCGATCCAACGAGGGGTCAACAGCGCCGTCTTCCTCGTGTAAACCAGGCCTCTTGTTGCCACCGTCCTCGACAGCGGCACCCAGATCAGGTGCAGAGGTTGGTCCTGGAGAGACGCTGGGAGAGACGGCGACGATTATCGGGTGACAGGATCCTGGGAAAGACAGTGAGGGTTAGGATCGGGTCATCGGTGAGAGTGAAGGCAGCGGCGTACCTGTAGGAAGTATATTGTCGAGAACTAGATTAGAAGCAGCTAAACGTGGGAAATTTGGTGGATCGGAAGGCGCCAGTGGATCTACGTTGTGCTGGAGGGCGAGGGCAGTGGATGTGGAGGCGGAGGAAAGAGGAGAGGCGGATGTCGATGTTGCGGATGTAGGGCGGGGTATTATTATACCAGAGGTGACAAATACATCAGAGGTCGCTGGATCTGGCGAGGTGAGAGAAATGGAGAGGCTCTCGGTGGTCGTCTCATGAGCAGTCTGGGGGTGGAAGTCGTCAAGCAATGCATCCGTAATGCTTTCGTGGGCATGGGGTGGAGCAGGCACGGACAAGGATGATACTTCGGGATTGGCATCGGAAGCAGAGACTAGTGAGGTGATACGAGAAACGGGCGTGGAAGTAGAGCCATTGTGGACATGGGGTGTCGAGTGCGGATGATGGTCAGGGACGTTACACAATGGATATGAGGACGGGTCAAACAGATCCTCGCCGATTGGGGCAGAATCGGTCTCTCGATGTAGAGTAATATAGATGTTTCGAATCGGTCTGAGGATAAACCGCGCCATCCACCAACTGGAGACGTTCGCTCTGATAACTGTTTGATTCCAGAGAGAACAGAACGCATGCTGCAGATCGTGTGACGTATCTTCTACATTAAATTTCGAAGCTGCTTCTAGAATTTCCGAGAACTCGCCCACTGGCCAGGGCGATAAATGGTTAAATTGTTGGCAAGCTACATAAATCAAGACGGCAAGTGACAGGCTGTCACCGTATGCGTAGTTTCGGAGGATGGGTTCTTGGATGCCCAGTTCGTCGGAGGCAAGGATAAACCAAGAGTCATCGTGCCTGTGCACTTTCGCGACGGCCATGCAGAACGCAGCCGCCATATCAGCATTACCGCTCCAGTTCTTGCCCCATCCATTCATAATCTGCACAATTTTGGCAGACATTGAATCACTGGATTGATATCTGGTCAAAATCTTATTAAGAACAGAAAATACCGGAATGTGTCCTGGATCAAGAGCCTTCGCGCAGATAATAGCCCTCCAGTCTTTGACATGCTCAGGTAGCAAATCGGATGAGAAAGTGACGTTCAACAACCTCATTAATCCCACGAAAAGCTTCTCCTTTTGCTCTTCAGTGAGATGGGGCAGAGGATCCTTGACGACTTTGGAGCTGCGGAAGCCAGGTAAGCCGGAAAAGAAGCGCTCCAGTTCGTGGTCTTCATCCAAACTGTCGAACGTCCACAGAAATGCGCGAGTGTCGATCTCCGAAGGTGAATTCAGAGCAGTTTCCTCCGTCCTTCTCTGCATTCCTTGCATAAGCACGAAGCGACACCTTTGCTCCAAGTATCCAATGCGAATGTAGGCTTCAAAAATAATGACCGAAACAGGGTGGTGCCGAAAAGAGAAGTGTAGAATATATCGTATACCAAAGGTGAGCCATCGAAGGACCCGAACTGTGACAAATGGTATCCCAGCAACAATGTTCCAGGCTAGCAATGAGAGCGGGGTGCGGTACGGGCTGTCATGACGAAAGATCGGGATGAACGTGATGCATCCGTACAGAACAGTGCAAATCCCGATCCACGACACAACCGACTTGAAAATCGTGAGATTAACGTTCCATAGGAACACGGAAATGCCGGCAAAGAACAGGAACAGAGAGACGTGCAACAGTGTCGGTAATGCTTCGACCACCCACGGAAGGAGAAACTTGTCGACGCCTTCAGCAAAGAATGCACGGATCCTTGCTCGCTTGTGCAGACTGTAGCGCGGCTGGGTAACCTTGAGGTATCGTCTTGCCCACTGCTGAAGCAATGTCGCGAGTAGAGCACAGGTGATACTGATGACCAAGCTCAAGAACAAGAGCGTGTTCACCCAAACTGCATAGTTTGGCGGAACAAACGGGGGTGGGGAAGTAGGGAGGGAACTCGAAACGTTGGATCCAGAGTCGGCGAGAGTCTGATATATGTTTGCGAGGTAGAAGTTGGAGGCGTCCTGGGGGTTCAGCCGAATGTCCTGAATGGTTACTGAGATAAAGGACGCGACAGCAGCAGAGAATAAACCGGTCTATGAGAGATGAAGGACTGCACTGCATCGAAAGATAGGGGACGCACGAAGATGAGAATGCCATCAGCGTCTGCTGCCCATCCTTCGGCCATCTTCTTGTCCTCTTCTGTCGCCATTTCGAGATACATGGAGAAAATAGGCCCTGAACCATCAACAAAGTTAGACGTTCCCCGTGGTTCCTGAGTCGCCGCAGACTGTGGTGGATACGGGTGGTCGCCTGGGGGTGGCAGTGGAGGGTGAGAAGGGCGAGAATAGAGACAAGCGGGAGTAACGTACCTCTGCCAGAGCCTATATCTGCCCCAGCCACGTTGACAGTCTCGAGAGCTTGGGACATGGAAGGTTATGGAGTGAGTCGATTACGATGTGTGGGTGACTTGGGGGATCGCAAGCGCTCAACAAGTCGATATTGTTTGTCTTTGTTGTGCCGAGGCCTTCACGAGTTCTACACGTCCGCAACTGCGCGAAATAGCAAGAACAGAAGAACAGACGCCGTCGCAATATCAACGTCGCAGAGGGAACTTGAACTTCTGAGGACTCAGGTGCGTGCATTTAATTTTTTTCTGCGTCTAATTTATGGCGGAGTCCAGGCCGCCGAGCTCGCAGGGTGCACCTTGCCGAGCAAGTCGCTGAGTAGACCAGAACCTCAATGTGCACCTTTGGTCCAATCGATTCGGCAGAAGCTCGTAGTCGAAGAAGGACAGACTCCTGTAACTGGTGATGTTGCGGGGAGAAGCGATATCCCTTATGTCGTATTTGGGGAGGTCAAGGGGCTAGGCTAAGAGGGGCACTGACCGCTGCGCGTGCATAAGTTTTTTTCTTTTCCCTTCGACACTTTCGTTGTACTATCGTCTTGCAACAGAGACTCAAGCTTATTATTGGGGGATTCCTCGGCTTTTCATGCACCTACATATTAAACCTATGGCCGATCTATTCTCCAGAAGCGCTATCGTCACATCCGCAACCGCAGAGTCCGCGATAGAGTACTGCATATACGTTCTCACAGACGTTTCTTAGCCCTCATTTCTTATCCGCTTAATATGAATTTCTCCAATACGCTTCCTCGACAATATGCCCTCAGTCTCCAGGTCGGCAGCGCGCTGGACCCGTCTTGTGGCGAGGAGTGGCCGAAAGAGAGGGAGATCTGAGAAGAGCGCTTGTTGGTGCACCTTGTTGACACCCTTAGCAGTTTGGAGCCGCCGTACGTCCGCCTCCTCTCTTCGCTTTGCCTGCTGACGCACTTCGCTCTCTATACAGTGTGACACGGCATACAACTACCAATCCGCACACATCCTTTCGCTAGAAACTGCATTGCCGGCGACACAGCCCATCGCGCTCGACGCACTACCCATTTCCCTGTCCGACCCCATCGTCTGCGACTTTGGCCAACTTTTCCAGCTCGACATAGTCCTCGCTGCGCAAGCGTAGTCACTCTTCGCGCTCCAGATACTTCTAGGCGGCGGACTGGACGACCTGTTGTAGATAGTTGTGCGAGTATAAGGTGAAAACGTCGACCCAAGGGAGAGACGTAGACAAAGACAGAGAGAGACGATAATCAACGAGTCACGCGGTAGTGACTAATCGATGACCGGATCGGGAAACGGTTCGGAGGCAACACACACGGAAGTAGAAGAGGATAAGATCAGTCCGAAGGCTGATACCGTTTCTGAGACCAGGCTTCAAGCCTTATATACAAGCAGTGTACGTATTAGAGGAGGCAATATAGGGAGCCGATGCGTGTTAGAGGGTGACAGCGAGGCTTGGTGGCGTTGGTGTTGACGCTGAGGTGGCTGAGGGTCCGTAGGTGTCGGGCGAGCGTAGAATAGTACTGATCCTTACATCCGCTCGGGGGTGAAATTTTGACCGTCCCCGGTCAAGGGTTTTCTTCGTTCTAAATCCATTCCCAAACCCAAGTAAATCTCTCCGTTCTGTCCTGAGTCATCCACGTGTGATCCTTCCGCTTCTGAGCACCCTTCCTTGTGTCTCTTCTCCTTCGGTTTCCACGTCCGGGTCTTCATCGACGGGGTCTTCGTCCAGGTAGATTTTGATGAGGTCCTCGCGCTCAATAAGTCGCGTGACCGGGATCGATGTTCGGGAGCGCGTGTGGTATGGGACCAGGCGAAAGGCAGCGAATCGGAGTTTTGAGACTGCGCCGTCAAGCTCCGTGAGTCGGTATGAACCGTTCGGGGTGCGACGGACTACGACCATGGGTCCATAATACCGCGGCTTCGTCTTGCGCCCGAGGTCGGTTTCGATGCTCGAGTCCCTTACAAGGACGAGCGCGCCAGGTTTGAAGTCATGGTCGTGAATGGTGGCTGCGTGCATCTTCTCGAATTGTCGCGCCGACTCGAAGCGGCTGCGAAGCACGTTGTCTAGGATCGCCGCGAGGTCACTCTCGCGCTTTTGAAGCTGCCGCGCACGGATAGCAATGAGCTCCTCCGTCGGCAGCGGCTTGGCGATGTCTGGGACGAGGAAGGTTGCAAGCATGAGGTCGAATGGGAGAGTAGGCTCGATCCCATGCGCCATGTAAAAGGGCGAATGCCCAGTAGCTTTCCTGGTAGTGATACGGTCAGCCCAAAACGCGTGCGGGGCCACAACGGGCCACTTAGTGATATCGCCTTCGCATGCTTTCACTATTGATTCTCTGATCGTGCGGTGCTGCCGCTCGACGATCCCATTTGCGCGTGAATTGTAAGCTGATATCCGAATGTGCCGAATACCATATCGATCTGCGAGGTACGTTAGCGCTGCTACGAATGCTGAGCCATTGTCTGAAACGATCTCTTCAATGGCTCCCCATCGGCATAGGATGTCTTCAAATATGAAGGCGGCGAGAGTGCGGCCGGTCTCCGTCCTGAGAGCGCGCCATTCTGGCCATGCGGTCAGCGAGCATCTTGCCTGCACAATATACCGGTATCCGCCTGCTGGGGGCATGAACATTGTGTCGATGTACGCTTTGCGGAACAGAGGCGCAGGGGTGGCGACTGTCGGCGGGATGCGGACTTTGGTTGTCTGTCGTAGCTGGCACTCGTGGCAGGTGGTGATGTGGAGCTTGACGTCTTGTGCGAGCGTCGGCCACCAGAAGCGGTCGAGGAGGAGGCGGAGGGTGGGGTAATATCCCTTATGGCCGAGGTTGTCGTGGGCTTCATGGATGGTTGCACTCCGTTGCAGGGGTGGTAGGACAAGTTGGTGTCGTCCTTGTGCGTGTCGCCTCCATAGTCGGCCATCATTCGCGAAGAACGATTTTGCTCGCTTGTGTAGGTGTTCACGTTCGTCCATGGTGAGGCTACCTTGAGTGGTGTTGGTTAGGTACTTACGGACGCGCTCCAACTCTTCATCGCGCGCCGTAGTTGCCGAGGTCGTGTCGGTTGTTGTCGGAATGGTAGATTCCATGGCCAGGGCTTGAAAAATTTTGGTGGTGGGGGCTTGCGTGCATTGCCAGGAGTCGACCCAGATCCCGAGTGAGAGGATGTTGTCGATCCACTCTTCCGGGTCGTCGTCTTCATCGTCTTCGCCAGGGACTGGTTCGCGACGCGAGAGGCCGTCAGCGCCGAGGTGCTTTTCCGCGGGGACATGTACCAGTTTGAAGTCGAAGAGGCGGATAGCTGCGATCCAGCGGTTCATCGCCGCGTTCGGCTGCACGTCGGGGTTATTGATCATGCCGCGTACGAATTGGGCATCCATTTCTACGATTAGATTAGCGACGCCGACTATGTGAATACGGAGGGCACGAAGAGCCCTGAAAAGGCCATATAGTTCTATCTTTGGCTGCGAGTAACGACTCTCGCGCTCGTTCCATGGGATGGACCCGAAGCGCGAGGGCCGTCGTTGGCCATCTTCACAGTGCTGGGAGAGGATCCAGCCAACCGCGCGCCACGACGAGTCGATGGCGAGGTAGACTGGGTGTGTTGAGGAGTAGTTGATTGGGATAAGTGCGGACGAGTTTGCGATCTCCGTTTTGAGTTTTTCCATAGCTTCTTCGTGGTGTGTTGTCCAGACGAACTCGGCGTCCTTTCTTGTGAGGTTCACGAGTGGCCGGGCTATGGTTGAAAAATTCTTGATCCATATGCGCATTGTGCCCGCAGTTCCTAAGAAGGCACGGACATCAGTGACAGTTTTACAAGCAGGCCAAGAGCGAATTTTAGCCGTTTTTGAGTCGTCCGGGATGCGGCCTTCGTATGTGCATTTGTGGCCGAGGACGATGACTTCAGGTGTTGCGATGAATAGCTTTGGGGCGGAAGCGGTGGCGCCAGCGTGTCCGAGGCGGTGGAGGATGCGGTGGACATCATTGAGGTGTTCCCAGATGAAGCGTCGAATTCCCGTGTTCTCGGGAATTGTCTCATATCCCCCTTCCGGGGTCTCATACCGTGACGCTGGGCCCTTGACGGCTATGTCGTCCAGAAATGGCTTGGCAACGTCGGGGATTTCAGGGGTGAGAATGAAGGTCACGTCGCCGTGGAATATTGCGACGGCGTTGGTGGCGCCCTGGGGGAGGACAGTGCATCGAAACGCGCCGAGGGGAGTCTGGAAACTCGTGAGATCTCGTGAAGCAACGTCGAGAGTGCGATGATCATATCCCACGAAGAGATCGATCATGGCGTAACACGATCGCGCGGCCATGCCCTCGACGAATTGGTCGACGAACGGGGGCACGGCGGCATTGCGGATGGTGACCGCATTGAGAGGCTGCAGGTCGTGGACAATCCGCAGGGTGCCGTTCTTCTTTTTGACGCAGAACCATCGGGACCGGTATGACGCATCGGATGGTTCGTAGACTCCGGCCGCGATCTTCTTCTTGAAGATGTCGATGACTTCGTCTTGGATGCCTGTTGGAATTGGGATGTTCTTGTGAATCCAAGGGGTGTGTGCGATGGTGGGGATCTTGACTGGCGAGACGTAGTCATCCCGGAATCGGCCACGCTCCGCCTCAGTCCAGGCGAGCGCGTATTCGTTGGTTTTGAGGATATGTTGTGCGAGCTTGATTTCTTCGGGCCAGAGGAAGTCGTAACGGTTGATGTTGAGTGCGTCAAGACGCTCTTGTGTGAGCCGAGATCCTGGGGAGAAAGGAGGCGGGTCAGTTGGGAGCGGTGGTAGAGAAAGGAGGGGGTCTTCGGGAATGCGTCGGATAATCCGAAAGTCTTCTGGTAGCGAGGCCGCTACTGGGTGGACTTTCTTCGCTGCTTTCTTGTATGCGAGCGCGAGGGTGGGTGGTGTGGGTCCGGGAAGGAGTTGTCCAAGTAGAACGTTGCAGGCGGTAAACGCCATGTAACGTTCGGGTGCCGAGAAGCAGGGTGGGGCTGGTGTGGACTGTAAGGCGAAGGTATTGAGGTAGCCGGTTTGGATTTGGCGTGCTCGGGAGTGAACTGGAATGGGGTGGGTCGGGTTTGCTGGGTCGCGGATCGTAATGTCGACGCGACCGTTGGGGAGGTCTTCGAGTCGGCATCGTAGGTGGTGGTGGAAAGGTCGCCCCAGCAGGAGGCGGAAGGGCGACGTTTCGACGACGTGTGCGTGTACCTGGAAATCAACGCTGCCTATACGCATAGGGAGGTTTTCTGCGCACCCGAGAGTCCAGCTTTTGCTACCGTTCGCTCCTTCCATCTCCAGGCGCCGTCTCGTGTTGATGGTTGCTCCGATGTCCCGTGCGAGGTCCGCTCGGATGACGACGATTTGTGAACCTTGGTCGAGGACTCCGGGCTCGGTCACTTGGCCGTTGATGAGGACGTCAACCTCCTGGAGTGGGAGGGCGAACTCGGCCGATTGTACGACCGACGTCCCGAGCTCCTCAAGTACTCCCGCTTCTACGCGTCGTGGGCGTAGGCGTTCCGAAAGCTCCTTTCGGATGGGGGCGCTTGCGGCTAGGATGTGGGCCGGCGTCGTCTGGGTTAGTTTACCTTCGAGGAGCATTGCAAGGAGTTCGGCAATGAGCTTCTGGTCTTCCACGTTTGACTGGAATCGGTACTGCGGCGCTCTTGAGTGGCCCAGGTTGGGTGGGGTTGTCGCGGGCTTCGCAGTTGGTACGGTTGTGGGTGGTGGAGGCGGTGGCTTTGCAACATCCGGGAACTTTGATGATCTTGAGTCGCGTTTCTTCTTTTCTGCCATCAGAACTTCATATAAGCCGTCTTGTTCGTTCCAGTAGCTGAGGTCGTCGTCTTCATCGCTGTCGTTGAAAGTTTCGCATTGTAGGACTTCGAGAGAGAGGGAGACGTGGGGCGGGAGGTCACGCTGGGGGGCTGCTGTGATCTGCGGCTGGAGGATAGCTGCGGAGCGCTCACCGAGGTTGGCGTTGTTAGCCGCCTGCCATGCATCGATGCCCTGCTTTATTCCTCTGCCACTTCCGTCGTTGGGAATTGCCGAGCCGTTCGGTAGGTAGAGGCGGTCATTTTTAATGATTGCTCGGCCGGTGCGGACGTACTCGTGGGCGGCAGGACATCCGCGGACTCGGTGGCCTGGCTGGGCGCAGAAAGCGCACCCTTCGGTTCGCATCTCCCGGAAAAACGCTGTCAGTTCCGGCACTGAGGATTGGTCATCTTGCTGTGGCCAAGATTGACGTGCCAAGGTTGGGGGCTGGGTGATTGGCGGCTTTGCGGGGGCTTGGTAGGTAACTGTCGCCGTGTTTTGGAATAGGTCTGGGATTCTGAGTTCTTTGGCGACGTCGGGGAAGCGACGCTTGCATTCCATGTACAAGACCGTGTATTTCGGGTCGGCTGTTGGCAGTCCTCCCATCTTTGTGAGAATGCCCATGAGTCCATCGTTCTCTTGGTTTTGCCTCGCGTCTTGGTCTGGGAGCCGGACCGTCCTTGTTTCATATTCAGAGCGTCGGGCAGGGTTTTGGAAGCGTGGGTCAATGTGTCGGCACGAGTCTTGGTCATCACCTTGCTGCCTCATCCGGTAGTCGGATGTTGCTGGCTGATCTTCGGCGCCGTTGTCGTAGTTGTTGCGGTTTCGGCGGTGGGCGGGCTGGTAGAATAGATCTCTTGAAAAATAGTTTTTGGCCGTAGAGAGGACGTCCTTGAAGGGGAAGGGCTTATTAGTGGGGTGTTTGGAAAACAGGGAGAGGAATTGGGTTGCGAGGACTTCGCGGTCGTCCGGGTGAAATCCGTGAAAGAATTCCGTGTTTCGGTCGTCGTCTGAGAGGCGGCTTGAGTTGAATAGGTGGTTGCTCATCTCCAGGAAGCGACGATGGTAGGCGATCACGTCGTCCTCGTTCCGCATGCGTTTCCGGGCCGAGGCGTCGATGAATTCCTCGAGAGCCTTTTTGGTGTATCGGGAAGCTGCTGAGTTGTCTGAGTACAAGCCCTTTAGTTCATTTTGGAAGGTCGCCCAGCTCTTTATGCTATAGCTGTCCAGTGTTTGCCAAAAGGTGCGTATGTCAGGAGGGACGTAGCGCGTGATGGTTTCTACTTTTTCGCTCCCAGAGAGGCCGTTGGTGTCGGCCAAGATGTCATATTCGAGCAGGAAATCAACGAGAGAGTCGTTTGTTTTTGCAGCAAAGAACGGGGCCTTGTTCGAGCGTGGCCCCGGCATTCCGGCTATTCCAGTGGTCGCCATAGTGCAGGGAGTTGTGTTTAGTGTTGGTGGCGGTGCGGGTGGGATGTTAGGGGGCTGGGTGTGGGATCTGAGAGGGAATAAGTCGGGGAATAAGACCGGGATTGAAAGATGGTGCGGTAGGTGAGATGTCGAGTAGGAGCGGTTCCTCTGGCTGCGGCGAGGAGTTGGGTCTAAGTCCGGGAACTGGGGGCTTTCGTCAGTCGGGGTAAGCCGGCCTAAGCTTTCGGATTTTGTTCCTGATTCGTCCGAGTCCGATTTGGGAGATACAGATCCGAGTCGGAGGGATGCGAAGCTAGAGAGCGAGGTGTCTATAGAGTCTGAGAAGCTACCAGGGAGGTTGGGTTCCGAGTCAGTCAAGGATTCGGGGACTACAGGTAGACACGAGGAAGAAGCGACAGCAGAAACGTTGTCGGCAGATATCTGGGTTGGGGCACAGGTACTAGGAGGCGGTGTAGCGAGGAAGTTTGGGGGCGGGACGGGTTTAGTACTAAAGCGACCTTGTTTGTCGCGAGGTGGTAGCTGTGGCGTTTTGCTCATGCAAAACTTTTTTTGGGGATTGGTAGGTAGCAACTTAGTGGGTATCACTTGTTGCACCAGAGGAGGGGGTTTTGTCTACTGACTTTCCCTCGCGGTGGGCTCCAGTTGTAGATAGTTGTGCGAGTATAAGGTGAAAACGTCGACCCAAGGGAGAGACGTAGACAAAGACAGAGAGAGACGATAATCAACGAGTCACGCGGTAGTGACTAATCGATGACCGGATCGGGAAACGGTTCGGAGGCAACACACACGGAAGTAGAAGAGGATAAGATCAGTCCGAAGGCTGATACCGTTTCTGAGACCAGGCTTCAAGCCTTATATACAAGCAGTGTACGTATTAGAGGAGGCAATATAGGGAGCCGATGCGTGTTAGAGGGTGACAGCGAGGCTTGGTGGCGTTGGTGTTGACGCTGAGGTGGCTGAGGGTCCGTAGGTGTCGGGCGAGCGTAGAATAGTACTGATCCTTACACTGTACACCAGGCACCACCCACACGAACATCACCGCGGAATACAGTACGTGTATACGCTGAGTCGTGCACGCAGGTGGCTGTAGCGACTCGTGGTGTGGCCGGCAAGACAATTGGGGGTCAGGGCAACCCAGCTTCCCAGCAGGAGATTGGGTGCGTAGTGCTTTGATCGGTACTTCCGCCTGTGGGACAAGCTTGCGTGTCCGTGTCTTGCTTCTATGGCTTAACGGTTCCCAGAAAGGCATGGCCCGGCACTGGCGCACCCTTCACCGTGCATGTCAGCCGTCTTGATCCATATTCGTGACCACGGCATCGCTATCCCTATAATATCGTGGGTGGGGCAGCCGCAGCTGCATCGGTACCTCACACGCTGCACACTTTTCATCTTGAGCTCCATGTTCTGTTCTCGACCGATCTACTTCCTTCGATCCCCGCAAGTGAGTCAAGGTGTTGATAGAGGGTCGTCTCATTCGTTATATTTGTGACTTGAGCACGTTTCTGAGGTTAAACCGGCCATGGCCCGTCGATGAATAGATCAGTTGAATGGCGGGAGAACAGGAAGCAGAGTGTACCAGCGAAGAGAAAGGGTGCAGCGTCTTTCTGCTCGTTCGTCTGACCACAGACAGTCTTCTACCCCACGCCACGAACTAATCGTGCTCAGGCCGACTCTACGTCGGCCCTTCAATTTCTCGTGGCCCATTCACTGTTCCTTCAGCATACAATACCTACAAACCCGCTTCCAGCCGGTGCGACACAACACCGGAATTAGTATGACTCAAACGCCCGATTTTGCCTTAGACAGCACGGTAATTCACTGACTAGTACCCTACCTCTCTCAAAATGGATTCTACTGTTGGAGAACTCAAGTGAGGTTTCGTTTCGTAACTTAAGTGAGTTGACTGCTCGGTGATTCGTTCCCGTTACTATACAGCTCGGATATTCGATTGATGAGGTGACGTCGTGCAAACACGCGCGATGTCTACGTATTTTGTATCTCTGACTTTCTGCCTCGATCAGTTGTGTCATGTGTTTCCACGGGCTTGAAGCCCCAGTTCGTTACTGTACGCGTTTTAGTATAAAACCCTCTCCGTTTCGTAGCGTAGTACCTCAGTCTCTGTCGTTTGTGTGCGCAGATACTGAGGTATGTTTGTTAGTACTTTATTTGTCTAGCCTGTACTCATCCGCCCCAGTTAGGCGTCGTCTTGTTGTACAGGTGAATAAATAGTCTCTGTCGTTTGTGTGCGCAGATACTGAGTTAGGCGTCGTCTTGTTGTACAGACATCGCCCGCGCACACGTTTATTCACTCACATACTTTATATTCCTATATTTCCGTATACAATCGTCCAAGCCTTTCTATATCTACATCCTCGCATTTCTCGTTTGCGGTACATAGACTCGCCGCACTAGATATTGTAAATATATATCAGAAAGTAAGGAAAGTACCAGAATGTCGATATTGACAGCCTGATCTAAACTCTCCCGAACGAAGGGACGCTTACACAATATTATACTGACCATGCGAAAGGTTCTGAGGGTGATCTCCGGTATAGTTAAGAGAGCGCCGCGAATGACCTGCGATGATAGTTACATCAGTCATTAGTTTCGGTAACGGTAACTGTGGTGGAAGATCGGAGTTCGTCATAATGTCTCCGACAATCGGCGAAGGGTTGGGAGCGTCATTTTCCTTGTGAAAAACACTCTTCGCCCTACCTTCTCCTTCAGTAGTAACAGGACTTAAATCAGGTACAGATGACAGTCGCAGACGAGATAGGCTGGCAGAAGCGGGAGCTAGCACCGACGAATGAGATTCTGGCGAAAATGTGTGGTCAGATCCAGTCAAGGGAGAGTTAGGAGACAACAGCAGACCTGTAAGGAGCATACCATCGAAAACCAGAGTGGGAGAAGGCGACAGTGGATCGTCTGGATGGCCCGAAGATGTGCGGTGGGTCTCTGCGTGATGAACGTAGGCGGCACTGGTTGAATGAGATGAGTCCTCCGAGGTAGGAACTGTGGACGCGAAAATGTCTGGGGTGGAGATGGGTATCATTCTTGTAAAGGTGTCGGTGCCGTCTCGCATCACATGAGCGGTGACCGGATCCGGAGAAGTGGCAGGAATGTGGAGGCTTTTGATTGTTGCCTGTTGAGCGGGGCGGGAGTTGTCAAGCGGTGGTACGTCCGTGAGGATTTCGACGACACGAAGTGGGGCGGGTACGGATGAGGAAGATGGACCGGGACCGGCGGGGGTAACGAGGGCCAGAGCAACGTCGTCATTTGGGACGTTGCGAACATAGGTTGTGGCGGCAGAGTCGTCGTGAATATGACCAGCGACGTTGCACACCGGATACGAGGACTGCCAAAACAGAATGTCATCCAAATTACCAGTGGAGGCTGAGAATCGTTTTGGGGCAGACTTGGTACCTCGATGTAGAGCGATATAGATCTTGCGAATCGGTCTGAGAATATATACCGCGATCGCCTGATTGCTGTCGTTCTGCGCTTTGAGAACGACTTGGCTCCAGAGAGCACAGAACTCGTGCTGCAGTTCTTGTGACGTATCTTGTACATCGAATTTGGAGGCCGTTTCTAGAATGAGCGAGAACTTGATCCCCGGCCAAGACGATTTCCCGAAATGGTCAAATTGCCGACGAATGATGTGAATCAAGACGGAAAGTGACAGGCTGTTACCGTGGGCGGCGTAGTCTCGGAGGACAGATCCCGGGACACCGAGTTCATCGGAGGCGAGAATATACCAAGGGTCGTTGCGCCGTTGAGCTGTTGCGACAATACTGGTAAGTATGGCTTGTATAACCAATGCAGCGTCTTGATTTCCACTCAGGCTATTGTCCCAGCCTCTCACGATACGGCCAAATTCTGCAGTCCGCAATGGCAGTCCCTGATAATGGTCTCCAGACATGATGCAATCGAGGATCCACTGAGATGCGTCGGGAATTGCTGCCTGGGGGATGGCCTTGGCGCAGATGATGGCTCGCCGATTTCTGTCTGACTCGGGAAGCGAACTAGACGAGGATGTGCGATCAAGCAGTCCCATGCATGCCACTGAAAGACTTTCCCTTTGCTCTTCGGTGAGACGGGGCAGAGGATCACCGACCACTACCGAGCTCCGGAAGCCAGGTAGGCCGGAAAAGAAGCGCTCCAGCTCGTGGTCTTCATCTAGACTGTCGAACGTCCACACAAATGCGCGAGTATCAATCTCCGATGATGAGCTCAGGGCGGTTTCTTCGGCTGCCTTCTGCATACCCTGCACAAGCAATTTGCGATAACTTTCCTCCAAGCTTCCAAAGTAATGCAAGGCCCCATCATGAGAGTAAATCGACCAGGTAAACCACCGGAGAACCCCAGTGGCCATTTTTCCGCAGGGAATCACGTCCTCAAAAAGGAAGGTGCCAAGAAAGTCACGTTTTCTCTGTCATCACAAAACGGGCATCCCCGAACAACATTCGAGCCCAGTTTGTTTTACTCTTAGTAAGCGAAAGTAAAACAGTCTCCTTTTATAAAAACATATTTCCTTAATTGTACACATGGTCTTGGTCAGCTTCATATGTTTCATAAAAATATTCAAACGACTTAACAAAACATTTAATATATTTTTATTATCTAATGTAATCTACATCTATTTTTTGTCTAAGTCGTACTACAGCGTGTGAAAACGGGGTGCATGTTACGTTCCTTCTGGACATATCAATCCGACTTGGATTTGGGACTGGTTTGCTGAGTATACGCGTCGGAAGTCTTCAGTATCCCGTAGGCAACGGCTAGGGCGATACGCAAGGCGTGACCAAGGTAGGCAAGGCAAAGGATGATGATGGTGAAGTCGAGTATGATGAAGGAGAAGTCGGCGATGTGCACAACTTATAGCAGGGAGCTGATGACAACGAAGAGTATGCACACAGGACAAGGAGCTTTAAGGTGCAGGGAAGGGAAGGTATTCCTCAAGATATCAAAGCTAAGGGGTTCGTACACGAACGCCCCTCTACTTATACTACTAGGGCTGGAGCTTTCAAGCCCAGCAACCCTAATACACAGCCGCGAATCCTAATATCACAACCCAATCAAAGGCCATACAAGTCAGCAGTCACATCAGTCACATATCACACTTTGATCTGGGCGCAAGCTCATCCGGACCCTTCTGCATCTGTAAATGCAGTAGGTGTTTGGAGCTGTTCAGAGCTGTTTGAGGACACTCCGAACAGCTCCGAACAGCTCTGAACACCTAGTTGTGTCTACAGATGTGGACCAGCTCTAGGCGGGTCACGTGCCAGGTTACGTGACGGCCAGCTCTCCTCCCTCTAAGCTGATGGGAAACTCGCCTCGATATGCCTCCAAGCGTCATAGTGCTCCTGAGTCATAGATCCAAACGCGCGGACGTCGTCCTCTTGAAGGAACTCCTCGGGCATCTCGGGCACAAACGCAACAGTGCGGGTGCGGTAAACGTGGGCACACGGAGACGGCACCGGCCCTGCTGCGCGACACGTAGGGAGGCGGGAGGCCTCATGCGCCCCTTGCCGCGCAAATGGGGCGCCACGGGATGGGGCGGCTTGCCCCTGCTTGCCCTCGCTTGCCCCCTGTCTGTGCGTACAGAGCGGCGTGGCCAAGGGGAAGGGGTGTTGTGCCCCCCGTGTGTGCCCCTCCTGCACGAATGGGAAGGGTGGGGCTGGGGGTCGCATGTGTCACGATCACGTGACATTTCCCACGTATGTTTCAGTTTTGGTTTCTCAGTTCTTGACTCGGCCCGGACTTGTTATCAAGATCAGTATCAGATTGTTCTCAGAGTATTCTCGGAATGACAGCGCGACTGCCAGCGCTTGCCTCATGTTTGGTGACTCACTGTATGCCAGCAGATGCGCCAGCACATAGACTCACTGGCACTGACGCGTCCCTCAGAAAATAGTGTAGAAAGTCACAGACAGTACAGTATATAAGGAGGAGTCGTCTAGCTTGTATTCAGTATCTTGGTCTTTTCAATAATCTATCCCATCCCTTGTCTTGCCTCTTGTCCTTCAAGTCCGACGCTTTTCGCTTAGATAAGCGACCCGGCCCGGTTGACCCTCTTGCGCGTGTTCGCTTGAGGAAGAGTCCCTTGGACTGTAAACGTCGCAGAGTCTATAAACCGTGGTTGTGTACACTTGTGAACGATCCGGGTGATCATAACAGCATGCCCTTCCGTGCCCCTTTCCTGCGCGTACAGCGCGGTGCGGTCGAAGTGGAGGTGCTGGGTGTAGCGTTTACCACGAACGCTAGCCTGACTTAGGCTTCGGAGTGAGTGGCGATCCTCTTGACTGTGTAGTTGCGATTGACTCTGACTTGAGGGAAGTCGACTGGGTGTACTTGTAAGGCTCCGTTACTGTCTTCGTAGCCGTGCAAGTCTTTGCCTAAGGGTAGCGATGGAGGAGGGGTGACGACTATGCGAAGGTCTTCCCAAGTATCGTGATCGACGACGTATAGGTGGGTGTAGGGAGAGGCGACACGGGGGTTGAGATATAAGTAGACGCGATGACAGGTGCTGCCGATAGGGTAGTTGTCCACTGTCTGCAAAGGGGCTAAGTCACGAGGGATCCCTTGGTCTAGAGGGATATGTCAGACGACTCACTTCAAGGGGGAGGACCCTTGTTGATAAGTGACCCGCGCGCACTTAGCGGCTCGTATGGACACGCAGCTAATGGACTGCTTTAGATAAGATATATTGGACTTCTGTAGATTAGATTATGATCTGTACAATCTCGGACTTTCTTATCTATGACATCACTGTACAATGACATCATGGACTCCTCTGGACTCCTATTGTATTTCGTCCTTGTACTCGTCCCTTTTGTTCTATCTTTATTGTGATGTCACTATGATATCATAGTCTAGCCTTTCTATTGTTCTTTACGCCTTTGTTCTCCTTCAGCACACTCCTTTGTGTCCCCTTGTAGAACAACGCTCCTTGTATTGTGTGACTCTGTGTTACCTCTGTTGTATTAGTGTCACCCCTCTGTATAGTATAAGTAGAGTACTCTGTACGCTCTGGCACCACACCAGTTTCCTCATCTGTTGTGTGCCAGACCACCATCTGCTTCACTTGCTAGATCTTACTCTGTTGCTGCTTCCAGCCACCTTTGATATCTCACCACAGTCCTCTTGTCACTGTGAGTATCATCCCTTTATGTGCGCTGTTCATCAACCCTATAGAGCGAAGAACTGGTAGTGGTATTGGAAGAAGACCAAGATGCCGTTCTTGGTCTTCGCAGTCCTCTACTTATACAGATACGCGCGGGCTTTCAAGCGCCGCTCACGAAGTACTAACCAATAGCGTAAGTAGAGCAAACCCTAGTACAGCTATCCTAGTATGAATCACGTCGAGTCATGATCCGATCCGTTATCGTACACAATCACATGTGCCGGAGCTTACCCGGCTGACTGATCCTAACAAGTCCATGACGATATACTGCTGACGTGGTGTCATACCCTTGACGTCAGTGTCCACTTCCGGGCCGAACGTAACATCACCCCCTTTTCAGGATCGGGCCCCAGACCGACCACGCATGATCTCCTCCCTGAGTATCGCAATGCGCCGTCCCTCCTCCACTCCTGGGCGATAGGAGTCGCGCTCATCTTCGATGCGCTTGATGGCATTGGCGCGCTGTAAGTGGAGCACGCACTGACGGCGCATGCTTCCAAGCTTGTCCAGCTCGGCGATCTTCTTCCTCAGCTCCTCCTCCTTGCCTTCGTAGCCCGCTTGCAGGCACCGGTACCGGTGTACCTCGGCCGTGACTGTCAGGTCGTTCATGGCCATGCAGGCCTGGTCGACCGACTGTCGGTATGCGCTGTTCTGGTCTAGAAAGACCAGGTCGTCGTTGGTGTAGGTGGGGGATGGCTCGTCGTATTGAGGCTCGGCGTGCACCGACTTGCCGTACTGCTGGTCGCTGCCTCGTCGATAGGCGAGGACAAAGGGGTCCGCCGTAAAGACGAGCTGTGTATACCGAGCTGGGTGCAGTTGGCCCTGAGCGTCACGTATCTGGAAGGGGATAAAGTGGACTCCCCTGTTGTGTTTGAACCCGACCGGTGGCGGTGTTTCCACCCGCTGTCGGGAAACTGGACTGTGTTCCTCTGCACGGTAGAGGCGCCGCATCTCGGATTGTTGACCCGACGGCAAGACCATCGGCTGTCCGTCTGTGGTGCATAGCGGCGGGGTTTCGTCGTGAGTAGTGGTGAGGTGAGTCCCATACGTAAGGTGGTCGTTGAGAGGGCAATGCTCCTCTGACAGGTACCGGTCGTATGCTCGATCTTCTTGTACCTGAGTCTGGTCTTGACGGGACGGAGGTCGGGTCGGAACATAGCCTTGCGGAGACGGGCTGCGTGTGCTGACTGCTGTAGGTGTTGGCGAAGGAAGAAGGGATGGAATGGGGGTAACTGGGCGACTGGGGCTTGGTTGAAGGGGCTCGGGAAGCAACATGGGTGATGGTGGCGCGTTCTGGATGATGACAGTGGGCTGGACTGAGATGGGGAGTAGGTCGTCGAGGACATAGTGTACTTGGACTGGGGATTGGGACATGAGTAGGTGATGGTGTGAGAGTGGGAGATGGGGACGTCTCTTGGGAATGCCCCGTGCTTATATGCACTTCTCTGGCGGGGTTTGAACGTTTGAACTCCCGGATGGCTTTGTCAGCGAAGACGTCATCTTTCGAGACCCACTGATTATCGGAATCAGGGTATCCGCGCCACTTGACCAAATACTGCAGTTTCTTTGTCCTGCCGAATCGCCGAGAGTCTAGAATCTTCTCGACTTCGTATTCTTCTTCGCCATCAATCAAGTCTGGCGGCGGGCGCTGATAGTTTGGTCCATGTGTGGGAGTTTCGCGATAAGGAGTCAGAAGGTCCGTGTGGAAAACTGGATGGATGCTCCACTGCGTGGGAAGTTCTAGGCGATAGT
Organism: Lactarius deliciosus; assembly: GCA_021525775.1. Classification (NCBI taxonomy): domain Eukaryota; kingdom Fungi; phylum Basidiomycota; class Agaricomycetes; order Russulales; family Russulaceae; genus Lactarius; species Lactarius deliciosus. The sequence continues at coordinate 340,685 of JAKELK010000035.1, read as the reverse complement.
TGACTGCAGACATCACCTGAGTGACCTTAAACGGGCCGTGTCTTCTGGGCGCAAGCTTTGTGGTTGGTTGGTTGGTACGTAGGTGGCGCCCTTCGAGCCATACAAGGTCCCCTATTTGGTATTTGGGCGTATCTTTATGTTTGATCCACCCCTGCTGCGCTTTGATCATCAGTTCCTGGGCGCGTGTTCTAGCCTCTTGGAATTGTTTGATACGGAGTGCCACCTGTGGTATAGGGGATGGACGATCGGTCCAATCAGCGCGGGGGTTGTATCCCATGAGGATATTAAAGGGGGACTCCCTGGTAGATTCGTTGGGCCAGTTGTTGTGCGTAGTGTTGGGGAAGTTCGGTCTCAGACCGATCCAAACTTGGTTTGAACCCAAACCCAAACTGTTTAAACGGTTTGGGTTTGAAAATTCTAAAAAAAAACCAAACCACTCGGTTTGCAGTTTGGGACCCCCAAACCGATACCAAACCGTTCCAAACCGATTAGGAAAAATTATTAAAAATTATTTAAATTTGTTAAATAATCACTCAATAAATGGTTTCAAACTTGGTTTGAACCGAGTTTGAACTGAGTTTGAACCAAAACAGACAGTTAAATTTATTATTATAAGAAAATATTCATGTTTTTGGTCTATTAACTGGTTTGAACTCGGTTTGAACTCGGTTTGAACTGAACCAAACCGATTAAGAAGCAATTTAAAATGTCTTTTTTTAATCGGTTTGAAACGGTTTGGAACGGTTTGGAGCGGTTTAAACCGGTTTGGTCCGGTTTGGTTTCAGTTTGGCAAAAATTAAATGGTTTGGTTTCCGGTTTGGCCCAAACTGGCCCAAACCGAACCGAACCGAACTTCCCCAACACTAGTTGTGCGTGAATTCGGCCATGGGTAGGTAGTGTGTCCAGTCGTCCTGCCTTTCATTGACCCAGAACCGTAGGTATTGTTCTAACCATTGGTTACTGCGCTCCGACTGTCCGTCCGTTCGTGGGTGATAGGCTGTGGATATGTTCTGCTCAATGCCTAGGATTTTGCATAGTTCGCGTGTGAATTTTGATGCGAATCTGGGGTCTTGGTCGCTGATGATACACGCTGGTAGTCCGAATCGGGTAAAGACGTGTTTCACGTACAGGGCCGCAGTTCCTTCTGCGCTTATCTCTTCCAGGCACGGGATGAATATTGCCGCTTTAGAGCAGTCGTGGTCCGTTACTGTCAGTATGGAGTCGCAGCCATCCGCTTGTGGCAACTTGGTGATGAAGTCCAGGGCTATGGTTTCGAACGGCATCGCTTCCTTTCTGGGGAAGATGGGCTGTAGTGGTGCGCGTGTGGGGCGGTTGTTGACTTTGATTCGTTGACAATCGGCGCAGCCTTTGACGTAATCTTGTGTTTCCTGCCGTAGGCCTGGCCACCAGTAGTATCGTTCCACCATTTTGATCGTTCGGTTGATCCCGGGATGACCGTGAACTGGTGGATCGTGGTGTGCTCGTATGATACGTTGTCGTTCGTGAGCGTCTCCTGTGACTACGCGTCGTCCGTCTTTGTACCATGTGCCTTCGATTTTCTTCAGTTTATGGGGGTCTACCCATCGCTTTACCATAGTTTCGTCTTGGATGTATACTGGGTTAGTGGGTTCCATTTCCATGACATTGATGGTGTGTTGCGTGCGTGTTGGGTTGTCCGTTGTGTCGATTTCGGTGGCTCTGATGAACACGTGATCTGGGAGTACTGTGACTTGTTCGTTGTCGTGCTCTCCTTGGTCGTAATCTGGCCGTCTTGATAGTGCATCTGCGCGTTCATTGGCTGTTCCTTTGATGTGGTGAATTTCTATGTCGTGTTCAGCCAGTTCTAGTACTTCCCTTGCTACGCGGCGACTGATCTTCTGGGGGTGTCTCCAATATTGTAAGTTCATGTGATCGGAGAAGACTTTGATTTTGTGTGGTGATCCGGCGAGGTATTGCCTCCAGTTTCGTAGCGCTTTTACAATGGCTAAGAGCTCCAGGTCGTAGATGTCGTAGTTTCTTTCTGCTGCGTTGAGGGTGTTCGAATAGAATGCGATTGGGTGTCGTTTGTTGTCCGTTCCCTTCTGGAGGAGTACTGCTCCTACTGCGTATCCGGATGTGTCGACTTCTAGCTCGAACTGCTTGTCTAGTTCTGGGTGTTTGAGTACCGGTTCTTCGGTTACCAATGCTTTAAGTTTGTCGAATGCTTGCTGTTGTTCCGTTCCCCATTGCCAGTCGGTGTCTTTGCGCGTGAGTTTGTTGAGGGGTCGTGCATGTGCGGCAAAATTTCGGATGAAAGCGCGGTAGAAGTTGCAGAAGCCTAGGAACGATCGCACCTGTTTGACAGTTTTTGGTACGGGCCAGTCTGTTATGCTGGAAATTTTGACGGGGTCCATGCGAATCACCCCCTTTTCAATGATTACCCCCAGGTAATCGAGGGAAGAGGAGTGGAAGGTGCATTTCTCTAGTTTGAGGTAGAGATCGTGCTGTTCCAAGAGGTCCAGTATGTCGTGTACTGCTTCCGAATGTGCTTGTTCCGTGGTTGACGTTGCGATACCGATGTTGTCCATGTAGACTCGAATGATGGTCCCCTTTTTCTCATGGTAGTCAATAAGAGGTTGGCAGATGGTACTGGTTGCCGTCTTTAACCAAAATGTTGTTATATCCTTGTCGGATGTCGAACTTGGAGAATATCCATCCCGAACTAAGGCTTGCGATAAGTTCTGGTATGAGGGGGAGTGGATACTGGTTGCGTATGGTCCATTTGTTGAGTGTCCTATAGTCCTGTACCGGGCGTAGCTTTCCGTCCTTCTTTTTTACGAAGAAGAATGGAGATGCGTACGGGGATTTAGAGGGGCGTATATATCCTTTTGCCAGTTGTTCGTCCAGGAATTCCCGTAGTGCCTTGTCTTCTGCTTGGTTTACAGGGTATACTTTGCAGTCGAATGAATCAGGTGCTTCTGGTTTGAGTTCGATGGCGTGGTCCCATGGTCTGGAAGGTGGGAGACGTTGGGATTCCTCCTCACTGAATACCTTGGCGTGTCTTTTGTATTCTTCGGGTATTTCCTTTTTCTCCGTGTATTGTTGTGCCGCTATTGCCATGTCCGTTGCCGTTGTTCGTAGGTGTGTTGGTAGGGATTGTTCTTCTAGTTCGTGGAAGGCTTGTCGTTTGTTTTCCTCCTCGATTTCTACTATGAGTCGTCGGAGTTCTGTGAGCCCAAACGGCTTGAGTGGGTTGGTGGTTCTGATGATGATAGGGTATTGCTTGGTGTCAAGGGTGGCCGTTGCCCATTGGATTCTAGGCTGGAAGGCTGCGAGCCATGGGTACCCTAATATGAGATCTTCCCCTCCTACGTTGGTGACTAAGAAACGGATGTCCTTGAGCTTTCCGTCAGTTTGTACGTTTAGGTCAACGCAGTGGGTGATTTTCCCTCCTTTGTTATGTGTCCCATCTATATTCCAGATGTTGCGGGGACGCTCTAGTATTTTGGTTCCTAGATGCATCCTTTTGACGAAGTCGGGGTGTATGAAGTTGTCGGTGGCTCCGGAGTCCACCAGTGCTTTTCTTTCGGCCATGAAGTTACTCGTGCGGATCGAAACTGGAACATGCATAGATCGATAGCGCGTTATGAACGACGAGTTACAATTGACTGCCCTCACCCAGGCCGTTGGGTTCAGGCGCTTGGAAAATCCTGGCTCCCTGCCATATTCCTAGCAAACATTTCTCTTCCTTCCTCCGGGAGCTCCACAATCCTCCCCATGATATCCTCTACCTGTTGTGCCGATGTGGTACCGCGGTTGGCTTGTACCGGTTCGTCGAGGTCGATGAGGGGTTCCCCTATGACGCTTTGTGGAGCGGTGGGTACTTCCTCGATGTATGCGCTCCTCCCTTGAGGGGGTCCTTGACGTGCTTGGCGTGGTTGCTGGCATTCTCGTGAGAAGTGGCCTTTCTTTCCGCAGTTATAGCAAGTTACGTCCCTTGTGTTAAAGACGCCTCGTCCTCCTCTTCCTCTTGCGAGGAATCCTCCGCGAGGGGGAAAGGGTGGCCTTCCTTGCGTGTAGTTCCTCCATTCCTGAGGGTTGTTAGGGTTTGCCTCTTCAGACCCCGCGACTCTGGCGCGGATTCTTCCTGGTGTAGTGTCCATGGCGTCGGGGTGGTTGCGGTATTGCTGCCACCCTTGGTTCTGCCTTTGAGGTGGTTGGAACCTTGCGGGTTGTTGTTGTTGTTGTTTGGGGCGCTGTGCTAGCTGCCTTCCGAATCCATCCACTCGTGCTTTCATGTGGAGGTACCGTTTTTGTTGCTTGATTAGAGCATTCTTCCATTGGTGGTACGTTACTGGACTGTGGAATTGGTATGCATTGCGGTATAGGTCGAGGGGTACGCCTCTGGTGAACTTGTCGAGTACCAGGGGGTCGTCCAGGCGGTAGTCAGCCTGTCGAACGAGCTTTTTGAATGTGGTTACGTAGCTGTCAATGTCTCCCCCCGTCATCTTGAATCCTTTGTCCAGTTCCAATCTGGCGCGTTCTTGTTCCATGTTGTCTCGGAACTGTCGTTTGAAGGCGAGCTCTACTGCGTTCCATACCCACGGGTCGCTTCTGTCTGGTCTGGTTTCAATCCATCTCTGGGTTTCTGAGGTCCATTCGTCGACCAGGGGTCCTTGGACGTAGGTGAGGAACATCATTGCTTTGATGTACGGGCTTTGCAGGCTTCAGTTAGCTATGTTTACTTGCGCAAACCGATTCCATTGGGATAGGAATGCTTGCGCCTTGTCTCGGTCCCCTGTAAAGATGGGTGGTTCCTTGCCGATGAATCTGTCGGTGAGGTGGGGAATGTCTGCGAATCCGGGGTGTGGGAGGCCTGCTGCGTCGTCTCCTCCGTCGTCACCCCCGTTGCCCCCTTCTCCGGGGTTACCATCTCCTGGGTCTCCTCCCGGTGGGTTTCCTTCTGGCTGTCGGGGTTGATCTTGCGGAATGAACAGGGCTGTTCTGATCTGCATAGGTGCTTGGGTGGTGGTTGTGGAGGTCATGACTGGGATAGACTTAGCGATGTTTTCCAGTGCTAGTTCTTCTGCTTCGTCTTGTTGAATGTGGATGTCTTCGGGGTTGCTTGCGAGTGATGGGGATGGTGCTGGGGTCTTTGGTGTAGGGGATCGTGCTGGTTCTTCGTATTGTCCGTCGATAAGGCCCCACTGGTCTCTGATGACTACGTTGCTGGCTAGGATGTCTAGGCGTAGTCCTCCTCCTGCGGGTCGGAGTACTTTGTACTTGTTGTGGAGCTCGTCCCAACGGATTTCCGTCCAACAGGTGTTTTCGAAGTTGAATTCTACGGGGATGATGTGTCGGTTGCCTGATCGGTCAAAGTAATCGGTGACGTAGCCTGGTATCTCTGCGTCGTCTTTCCAAAATGCGGCCTCTAGATATCTCTTTGGTACGTTGCGTTCTCCTCGTCTGTCGATGTGATATGGTCTGAATGGGACCCAATAGTCCTTGGTTGTCTTGGTAGGATTGGCCACGGTTGGGATCTTGGTCTTAATGTAGCGTTTACCACGAACGCTAGCCTGACTTAGGCTTCGGAGTGAGTGGCGATCCTCTTGACTGTGTAGTTGCGATTGACTCTGACTTGAGGGAAGTCGACTGGGTGTACTTGTAAGGCTCCGTTACTGTCTTCGTAGCCGTGCAAGTCTTTGCCTAAGGGTAGCGATGGAGGAGGGGTGACGACTATGCGAAGGTCTTCCCAAGTATCGTGATCGACGACGTATAGGTGGGTGTAGGGAGAGGCGACACGGGGGTTGAGATATAAGTAGACGCGATGACAGGTGCTGCCAATAGGGTAGTTGTCCACTGTCCGCAAAGGGGCTAAGTCACGAGGGATCCCTTGGTCTAGAGGGATATGTCAGATGACTCACTTCAAGGGGGAGGACCCTATAGAGCGAAGAACTGGTAGTGGTATTGGAAGAAGACCAAGATGCCGTTCTTGGTCTTCGCAGTCCTCTACTTATACAGATACGCGCGGGCTTTCAAGCGCCGCTCAAGAAGTTGATGAACAGTACACATGTAGGACATACTCACAGTGACAAAGTAGACTGTGGTGAGATATGAGGGTGGTACCTGAAGCAGCAACAGAGAGATCTAGCAAGTGAAGCAGATGTGTAGTCTGGCACACAACAGATGAGAACTGGTGTTTATACAACAGAGGGAGACATACCTGGCACACAACAGATGAGAACTGGTGTGGTGCCAGAGCGTACATGGTACTCTACTTATACTGCTACAGGGGGTGACGGTGGTAACACAGGTCACAGTAAATACAAGGAGCGTTGTTCTACAAAGGGACACAAAGGGGTGTGCAGAAGGAGAACAAAAGCGCAAAGAACAATAGAAGTCTAGACTGATGATATCATAGTGACATCACAATAAGGATAGAACAAAGGAATGAGTACAAGGACGAAATACAATAGGAGTCCAGAGGAGTCCATGATGTCATTGTACAGTGATGTCATAGATAAGAAAGTCTGAGATTGTAAAGATCATAATAATCTAATCTACATAAGTCCAATATATCTTATCTAAAGCAGTCCGTTATCTGCGTGTCCATACGAGCCGCTAAGTGCGTACGGGTCACTTATCAACATCTCCCCGTGATCAGCAATCTAGGATTTTAGCACAAGCCCATGTCAACATTGTGTTGTTGGAGCAGGGTGCGCGCGAGCGACTTGGTAAAGCCGTCTGCAACCATTTCCAGAGTAGGGGTTCTAATAAGAGTGATGGTCCTCTTTTCGATGTATTCCCTAATGACATGATGCCTAATGGCAATGTGCTTTGATCACCTCCCAGTGACAGGGTTCAAGGCCAAGTCAATGGCACCCTTATTGTCACCATGTAGTGGGATGGGGTCGTCGACCTCGTACCCGAGTTCCAAAAGGAAGCTCTGATACCAAGCGGCTTGGTTGGCCGCATCGGTCATGGCCATGTATTCCGCCTCTGTAGTGTTTTGGGCCACTGTCTTTTGCTTTCGCGAAGACCAGCTTATTGCACCATTGGCTAAAAGGAACACATAACCCGAAGTGGAGTGTCTGTCGTCAACCTGGTCACCCAGGGAAGAGTCAGAGTAGCCAACAAGGCCGTCTCCACTGGCGCCATCATAGACTATCCGCATATCCACAGTGCCTACTAGGTAAGCCAGGACATATTGCGCAAGTCGCAGATGTTGGGGGGAAGGATTCACTGCATACTGCGCCAGACGTGACACAGCGAAGGAAATGTCCGGTCTAGTGCCAATCTGAACGTACAGCAGACTACCAATGAGTGACTGGTAGTGCGTAATGTCAGAGGCAGTAGCCTGACCCGTATATTTATGAAGGTGCTCGTCAGCACCAGCGGGCAGGGGTGTGGAGTGTGGTGTGGCATCAGACATGCCAAAGCGTTCAAGGACATCCTTGACATAGCCAGACTGGTCTATTTCGATGCGTCTGAGGGAGCGGTCGTGCACAATGCGCATACCAAGATATGATTCTATCTCCCCGAGATCTGTCATCTCATAGCGCTCAGAAAGGTCTGACTTAAGACGCTTAATTCTCTCCAGAGAAGCACCCAGAATTGTGATGTCGTCAACGTAAACGATAACGAAGAGTGGTCCATCCCCCTCTCGTTGAGGCAACACATATACGCCGGCATCGGCAAACGTCCGCTTAAAGCCGAGTGCTAGTAGCACTCCATGGAATTGCAAGTTCCATGCACGGGAGGCTTGTTTGAGACCATATATCGCCTTGACTAGACGACACACCTTCGTCTCTGCACCAGTGGTGATGAACCCTTGTGGTTGCTCCATGTAAATCTCCTCGTCAAGCACGCCATTGAGGAACGCGGACTTGACATCCATCTGATGGATGTGCCAGTCCTCCAGCGCGGCCAACGCCAGAAGTAATCTCAGCGACTCGAATCGTGCGACGGGAGAGAAGGTTTCATCAAAATCTATGCCAGGGATTTGCGTAAACCCCTTAGCCACCAAGCGAGCTCTGTAGCGGCCATCCACCTTGAGCTTGAAGACCCATTTGGATTTTACTGCCTTGCGATTAGGCGGGAGATCCACTAACTCCCATGTGCCATTCTTGGCGAGCGCATCCATCTCATATTGACACGCCGTTGTCCACTCACCTGCATCCACAGACCGCATGGCCTCTGCATAGGATGCAGGATCTCTTCCCACATAAGCTGCAGCTAACAGCTCTGCAAACCCCAGCCGTCTACCACGTGTGGCCACATTGTCCGCTGTGAAGTAGCGGGGGTTGGGCACTGGTGCACGGGCAGAGCGTCTAGGTGCATTGTCCATTTCACGCAATAGCTGACTACGCTGTGCGCGGTCCTCAAAGCCACCAGGCATGTCTGGTGAGGGAGGAGGGATATTGCGCATAATGCGCGTTGCACTTTGACGCGGTGGTGGAGAAGTCAGAGGGGGCTGTTCATGCTTAGGTGTGACAGGAAGAGTGGGTGGGGCAGGTGGTGGTGGCATGTGTGGGTGCTCTTGTTTAGGGTCTAAAATGTCTTCAACATCCTCCTCACTGCTATCAGAGTGTGCAGGGGAGGGTGCTCGCTGTGGTGGTAACGCCGACGTGCTAGGTACGGCAATTACTGGTGTAGGTAGTGGTTGTGAGGCCACTTGAGAAGGTGGTGGGTGTGTCTCAGCACCCTGAAGGGACGGGAAGCTGCTCTCGTCGAATGTCACATCCCTGGACAAACGGACAGAGCGGGTTTGGCGGTCCCAGAGCTTATAGCCCTTAGATTCGGGCTCAAACCCAATAAGCGTGACCTCAATGGCCTTCGCATCCAATTTGCGACGCTTATCAGCAGGTACGTGCATGTACCCCTTGCATCCGAAGATGCGCAAGTGTGAGACATCTGGTACCTTGCCAGAGTACCAGAGCTCATAAGGTGTGCGCCACTTAAGCGTACGGGTGGGAGAGCGGTTATAGATGTGTACCGCAGTGCTCATCGCATGCTCCCAGAAGCCTTTAGACATGCCTGCTGTGTGTAGCATGGCCATTGCCTTATCCGTAATGGTGCGGTTAAACCGCTCGGCTTTCCCGTTCGACTGTGGTGAACCTGGCATCGTAAGGTGATGCTCTATCCCTCTCTGCTTGAGAATGTCCTGTACTTGGCTCGCCATGTACTCGCCTCCGCGGTCAGAGTGGAGTGCGCGCAGTTTATGGGACATCTGGGTTTCACCCCAGGCCAAATACATCTGCAGCGCTTTCACAAACTGATCCTTCGACTTAATAAAGTACACCACTGCGTGCTTGGAGTGGTCGTCTATGAAGGTGGCGGTGTACGCAGAGCCTTGTAGGGACTGAGTTTGCATTGGACCGGCAAGGTCACTGTGTACAATCTCAAAAATACGGGTTGTCCTTTTGGTGGAGGACGCAGAGAAAGGTTGGCGAGTGGATTTACCCAACTCGCACCCACGACACACAGCAGTATGCGTGGTAGAGCTGTCAATGTCCATGCCAGTAGTGGCAGAGGGACCGTACGACTTGAGAGCAGCAGAGGAGATGTGTCCCATGCGCTGATGCCAGATATCAAGAGTGGTGGCAGCACTTTTGACGTGAGCATTGAGGCCAATGCTTGAAGCGTCCAACCAGTAGAGGTTGTCCTCCAAGTAGCCAACAGCTACACATTGCTTTTTGACAGATATTTTAAAGGAGCCACTGTCAAAGGCCACTTCCGCACCCTTTTGTGCTAAGGCACGCGTCGACAAGAAGCGTGTCTTCACCTGTGGAAGGTGTAGCACATTACTGAGGGTGATTGGAAGACCCTGGCTCGTAGTGAAGACGACGGAGCCTACACCAACTTGGTCGATGGTGGACTTGTCCCCAAGGCGCACAGCACCTTTGCACGGGGTATAGTCCTTGAAATCGGACCGATGTGGTGTGATGTGGTGTGTAGCACCACTGTCCATCATCCAACGCACACGCGAGGCAGCATACAAGGCAACTCCAACTGCATTGTCCGCCCAGTTAATGGCGGGCTCATCATCGACCTCCTTAATGGAGGCGGTGGTAGGTACTAATATATGAGAGTTGGCAGCCTTGTTGCCGGTGTCCTTCAACTTCCCCGCAGCTTCATCCTTCTTCCTCTGCCTGCAGTCAGGCTTGATATGCCCCTTTTTGTTACAGTAGTGGCAGGTAAGTTGAGAATGGTCTCTCTTCTTACGTAGGCCACTGCTTGGCTTAATGGGGGCAGCCTTGTTGAGGGAGGAGCCAGAGGGGCCAGTACGACGCGCCTCCTCTGAAACAATGCGCGCAATTATTTCAGCGTGCTTCAGTTTGGAGGGGGCGCCACTGGCGAGGATGGTGGATGCCAGGACCTCATAGGAGGCTGGCAGGGCGTAGAGAAGAATAAGACAGAATTGGGTGTCAGTGACACCCATCTGTGCGTTGGTAAGGCCGACCCGTAGCTCATTGAGCTTGGCCAACTGTGAGGCCATGGGCGCGGAGTCGTCGAGGCGGGCTTGGGTGAGTTGAATCCACAAATTAAATATGATGGTGCTGCCGCTAGCACCAGCATAGACATCCTTCAGCTTGTCCCACTTTGACTTGAAGGTGGGATAGGACAGGGGGTCGGCAACGAGGGAGTAGACATCGGGTTTTAGGTATAGGCGGAGGTACGCCTTAGCCCGACGCTGGACAGAGTCCCACTCATCTGAAGTGACTCCAGTGGGAGGAACCTGAAGGTGGAACACATCCTCCGCTTCGTGCAGCGTGAGGATTGCCTCCAAGGTCCCAGACCACTCGTTCCAGTTTGACCCGTCAAACCTGCTGAGGTGGATGCCTGAGGGCATGCCAAAGGAGTTGCCATAGGCATTGGCGATGCGTGAGGAGGGTGTGGACCCAGTTGGAAAAGGGGGGAGTGAGCCCCCTGCTGTGGCTGCAGCCGCACCGGTGGCGCCAGTGGGCGAGGCAGCACGAGAAGAGTGTGTGGAAGACATGGGGATGATTTATCTATCGCCGAGGAGCAGTCAGCGACAGTGCTTCATAACAGTTTGCAAGATATGGGGATAGACACTCCTGTCTGTGAATCTGTAAGGCCAGAATGCTAACGCGTCCTGCCTCCTGAGGTATGCCAGTGATACAAGGGCTAGGCCCAGGTTGGAAGATCCCGTTGCCATACCAGGAGCCAGCTGCCAGCCAGGATGTGTCTAAGACACGGCTCACTAGTTTGCGTCAGGGGGATATGGAATGATATCTTTTAGAGCCCAAGGCTGTCTACCTCAGCCTTCTCGGCCTGTTGGTTGCCTCATCACCACAAGTGGCTTCACTGAATCCTTTCCCATTGCCGCTACAAGGCAGGAGTCTGGTTGCAGAACACCATAAGGTGAACACCCCCCAGAGTCTGAACCAGGTTTTACACTCCCATGGTGAGGAGATCCTGCGCCCAGTGTGGAGCACCAGAGACAGCTGGCGCTAAGCTCCACAATACACAGCCCAGTGGGCCATGCACACCTGGATATGGATTAAGGGGCTACCAGATCCAATCTCCTTGCGCATAGCGCAGGGGCTAGGAAAACAGTGGGGGTGAAAGTAGGACTACTGGGCAGTACATGTACAGGAGGTTCCTCAGCAGTGACAACTGACGCCTCAGTGTCCACTGCCTTGGGCAAGGCTGGTGAGGCCCCAGACAGACCTTGACCTGGTGTGTGATCCTAGGAACACAGTGACCAGCCAAGTGGAGTGGCTTGGGCACCAGGGCCCATAACCTGATGAACAGTACACATGTAGGACATACTCACAGTGACAAAGTAGACTGTGGTGAGATATGAGGGTGGTACCTGAAGCAGCAACAGAGAGATCTAGCAAGTGAAGCAGATGTGTAGTCTGGCACACAACAGATGAGAACTGGTGTTTATACAACAGAGGGAGACATACCTGGCACACAACAGATGAGAACTGGTGTGGTGCCAGAGCGTACATGGTACTCTACTTATACTGCTACAGGGGGTGACGGTGGTAACACAGGTCACAGTAAATACAAGGAGCGTTGTTCTACAAAGGGACACAAAGGGGTGTGCAGAAGGAGAACAAAAGCGCAAAGAACAATAGAAGTCTAGACTGATGATATCATAGTGACATCACAATAAGGATAGAACAAAGGAATGAGTACAAGGACGAAATACAATAGGAGTCCAGAGGAGTCCATGATGTCATTGTACAGTGATGTCATAGATAAGAAAGTCCGAGATTGTAAAGATCATAATAATCTAATCTACATAAGTCCAATATATCTTATCTAAAGCAGTCCGTTATCTGCGTGTCCATACGAGCCGCTAAGTGCGTACGGGTCACTTATCAACAGAAGTACTAACCAATAGCGTAAGTAGAGCAAACCCTAGTACAGCTATCCTAGTATGAATCACGTCGAGTCATGATCCGATCCGTTATCGTACACAATCACATGTGCCGGAGCTTACCCGGCTGACTGATCCTAACAAGTCCATGACGATATACTGCTGACGCGGTGTCATACCCTTGACGTCAGTGTCCACTTCCGGGCCGAACGTAACACTGGGGGTGACGTGCCCCTCGTGTGCGCCCCTTCCATGCGAATGGAAAGGGCAGGGTCGAGGGTCGCGTGCCCTTGCGCGTGATGGGAAGGGTGGGGTCTGGCGTCGCGTGCCCTCGTGCGCCCCTTTCCCGTGCGTATACAGCAGCGTGGCCAAAGGGGGAAGGGGAGGTGCAGCGTGTCCCTTTCTGCCATGGAAAGGGGAGGGACTGGGGTGACGCGGTGGCGGTGTGCCCTTGTGCGCACTCCTTCCGTGCGAACGGGAAGGGAGGGGCCAGGGAGAGGGGGAAGGTGGTGGCAGGTGCCCTCGTGCACATCCCTTCGGTGCGAATGGGGAGAAGGGGCAGCGGTCAGTGCAGAATAGGGGGAAGAGGAGGGGAGGGACTTACCTTCGGGCGTCCCTTTTGTGCTAATGGGAAGGAAGGGACTGGGGAGAGGGAGAGGGGTGCCCTGTGCAAAGTGGGCGGCAGTTAGTGCGGGGTGGGGTGGGGAAAGAAGAGGAGGACTCACTTGTGCGCCCCCTTTCTGCACTCGAGCGGTGGCGGCGGTCAATGCAGGGGAAGAGGAGAGGGTGACTTACCCTGTCTGCGCGCAAATGGGGTGGCGCGTGATGTAGGGGATGGGGGCGTGGGCCATCCTCTTTTGCAAATGGGGAGGGCAGGGATGGGAGGAAGGACATCTTACACTCTTTGCGAGGACGGTGGGAACGATCCACCCAATTGTGTAATGCCACGTATGCTGACGTGGCAGGCACATTTTGCTTCTGCCACAGACTCCCCTCCTCCTTTCCCCTCCTTCCCCCCTTTCCTTGGGACGCAAGGCCTCCCCCGCATTGACCACCGCCACCCACTTCGCACATAAATCAGCGGCACCCAATGCCTGCCACTGCACGGCCTCCTGGGTCTGTCCAGCCAATGGTCTGGAGTGACTTCCATTATTCATGGGCCAACCGACGGTGAGAGTCTTTCATATGTCATGGGCCAGCCGACGTCAGCCGACACCCGGAGATTCTTCCGAAACTCATGGGCCAACCAATGTCGGCTTGGAGACATTTACTCTGGAGCTGTACTCCGAAGGAGTATGCCTGAGACTGCATAGGCACTTCCAGGTGTCCAAAAATGATTGCCCCAGAGCTAGATTCTGGGGGAAACACTCCGCGATTGTGTGTGCATAATGGAGTGCGTAAACATGTGCAGATCCGAGGAATATTGCACATGCACTGGAGGAACAACTCCAAAACACTCTGAGATTATAAGGGTGTAATGGAGTGTGTAAACAGGTGCAGGTCCGAGAAATGTTGCACATGTCCTGGAGGAACAACTCTGAAGCACTCTGAGATTATGAGGGCATAATGGAGGTTTGCAGGTCCGAGGAATGTTACACATGGACTGGAGGAACAACTCTGAATTACTCCGAGATTATGAGGGTGTAATGGAGTGTATAAACATGTGCAGGTCCGAGAACTGTTGCACATAGACTGGAGGAACAACTCCAAATTACTCCAAGATTATGAGGGCATAACGGAGTGCATAAACATGTGCAGGTCCGAGGAATGTTACACATGTCCTGGAGGAACAACTCCGAATTACTCCAAGATTATGAGGGCATAACGGAGTGCATACACATGTGCAGGTCCAAGAACTGTTGCGCATGGACTGGAGGAACAACTCTGAATTACTCCGAGATTATGAGGGTGTAATGGAGTGTATAAACATGTGCAGGTCCGAGGAATGTTACACATGTCCTGGAGGAACAACTCTGAATTACTCCGAGATTATGAGGGCATAACGGAGTGCATACACATGTGCAGGTCCGAGAACTGTTGCACATGGACTGGAGGAACAACTCTGAATTACTCCGAGATTATGAGGGCATAACGGAGTGCATAAACATGTGCAGGTCCGAGGAATGTTACACATGTCCTGGAGGAACAACTCCGAATTACTCCAAGATTATGAGGGCATAACGGAGTGCATACACATGTGCAGGTCCGAGAACTGTTGCGCATGTTCTGGAGGAACAACTCTGAATTACTCCAAGATTATGAGGGTGTAATGGAGTGTATAAACATGTGCAGGTCCGAGGAATGTTACACATGTCCTGGAGGAACAACTCTGAATTACTCCGAGATTATGAGGGTGTAATGGAGTGCATACACATGTGCAGGTCCGAGAACTGTTGCACATGGACTGGAGGAACAACTCTGAATTACTCCGAGATTATGAGGGCATAACAGAGTGCATACACATGTGCAGGTCCGAGAACTGTTGCACATGGACTGGAGGAACAACTATGAATGACTCCGAGATTATGAGGGTGTAACGGAGTGTATAAACATGTGCAGGTCCGAGGAATGTTACACATGTCCTGGAGGAACAACTCTGAATTACTCCGAGATTATGAGGGCATAACAGAGTGCATACACATGTGCAGGTCCGAGGAATGTTACACATGTCCTGGAGGAACAACTCCAAATTACTCTGAGATTATGAGGGCATAATGGAGTGTATAAACATGTGCAGGTCCGAGAACTGTTGCACATAGACTGGAGGAACAACTCTAAATTACTCCGAGATTATGAGGGCATAACGGAGTGCATAAACATGTGCAGGTCCAAGGAATGTTACACATGTCCTGGAGGAACAACTCCAAATTACTCCAAGATTATGAGGGCATAACAGAGTGCATACACATGTGCAGGTCTGAGAACTGTTGCACATGGACTGGAGGAACAACTCCAAATTACTCCAAGATTATGAGGGCATAACGAAGTGCATACACATGTGCAGGTCTAAGAACTGTTGCACTTGTCCTGGAGGAACAACTCCGAATTACTCCAAGATTATGAGGGTGTAATGGAGTGTATAAACATGTGTAGGTCTGAGGAATGTTACACATGTGCTGAAGGAACAACTCTGAAACAGTCCGAGATTATGAGGGCATAATGGAGTGTGCAGGTCTGAGGAATGTTACACACGTCCTGGAGGAACAACTCTGAAACACTCTGAGATTATGAGGGGATAATGAGGTGTGCAGGACTGAGGAATGTTACACATGTCCTGGAGGAACAACTCTGAATTACTCCGAGATTATGAGGGTGTAATGGAGTGTATAAATGTGTGCAGGTCCGAGGAATGTTACACATGTCCCGGAGGAACAACTCTGAAACAGTCCAAGATTATGAGGGCATAATGGAGTGCATAAACATGTGCAGGTCTGAGAAATTTTGCACATGTTCTGGAGGAACAACTCTGAAGCACTCTGAGATTATGAGGGCATAATGGAGTGTGCAGGTCCAAGGAATGTTACACATGTCCTGGAGGAACAACTCTGAATTACTCTGAGATTATGTGGGTGTAATGGAGTGTATAAACATATACATGTCCAAGGAATGTTATGGATATTCTGGAGGACTTTGAGAATATATGCATATACATGAGTGTAAATGTGTATGGGCTATCTGACAAATGCTATTTTAGAGATTCATTTGGGAGGAAACACTCTAATATTGTATGGATGTAATACAGGGTAGAACTATGTGCAGGTGCCAAACATGTAACTTTAGAATGAATAACTCTCAGATCACATATATGAGTGTCTGGACAACATATGAAGGTGCCCAATGTCACGAACCAAGGAACTTTGGTTCGGACACGCGTGTCTAAGACCGGTCCGCGTCGGCCCAGTCTTATGTAATCAACTTCCTAAAGGGGAAGTCCGGTATCGGAGTTCCAAATTCGTACTCCGACGATCACGTGATCTTACACGTGACTACTCATCGGTTATCAAGTTACCCGACGACTAGAAGTCGTACCACTCTTTGGATTAATCTGATTGGACTGCGGAGCAGTCACACCACTATGGCGCAATCTCACGTAATCGACTGCGGAGCAGTCGTGCCACTTCTACGATTATTCTCATTGGTTGCTATATTTAGAACCCTTCTAGAACCTTCCATTGCGCAGCACCTGTGGGAAGCAATAGGCCTCCCCTAAAGTACGCACAGACCATGTACCTAGGTATATAAGCTAGAGCAATAGAACGGACAGTCCCTCAGACTGTCCACTTGTGTTCCCCTTTGGATAACCCCCTCCAGCTAGTAGGCTGGATAAGCACTGTTACCACATCTTCGTGTTATCGGTGACCCTCATCGTTATCCTTAGTTTAAAGACCTTCTCTGTTTTCCTTCGACACCCTCTCATCGTCTTCCTCGTCCCTCGCGTTCCTCGTCAGAGATATCACCGGGTGTATTGCAGAGTACTCTGAGTGAGTACTCATCACACCCAAGGAATGTTCCATGTATCACCTACTAGAAGAACAACTTCAAGACTAAATAAATATGTGCAAGTCTTTGACATCATAATGATTCATAATGGAACACCTCCACCACCCAATTGCCATACAGAAGAGTGTAAACATGTGCAGGTGTTCAGAGAATGTGATTAATGTATGTATGTACTGTTGGACGAATCAACCGCCGGGAGTGCGGACCATAGTAGATGTTTCATAATTTCCTTTTTGGACATTCGATTCCCTGATACATGCCCCGAGGGGCTTAATGAACTGTACAGTTCACCCTTTCGCTCTTAAGGCCGTAGAATAGCATGTATGCGCCTCAGTCCCTTTTCTTCTGACTGAGGTAGGCTTTTATCTTTTAGTGACTATTACTGTATCGCTGACGGGCCCGTAGTACATGACGCATTGTCGTGTTTGATAGGTAGATTACCATCGCGAATCTCAGTCCCTTTTCTTCTGACTGAGTACACGACGCATTGTCGTGTTTGATAGTGTTTGATAGCTTCCTAGACGCAGCTTAAACGCCGCTCGCCCGTTATGTCACAACATGTACGTCCTGTGATAATAGATGTGTCAAGTGGTCACCAAAAATGTGTATGTAATACTCCAAATGAAAGGAAGTGACACATAATGTTCCTTGTGCCTCACAAATCAGACTAATAGCTAATAATAGAGCAAGGTATTGTATTCTCAATGAGAAATATGGAGAAATTCAGAGTTGTTCCTCCAGGACATGTGTAACATTCCTCGGACCTGCACATGTTTATACACTCTGTTACACCCTCATAATCTCGGAGTAATTCAGAGTTGTTCCTCCAGTCCATGTGCAACAGTTCTTGGACCTGCACATGTGTATGCACTCTGTTATGCCCTCATAATCTCGGAGTAATTTGGAGTTGTTCCTCCAGTCCATGTGCAACATTCCTCAGACCTGCACATGTTTATGCACTCTGTTATGCCCTCATAATCTCAGACTGTTTCAGAGTTGTTCCTCCAGGACATGTGTAACATTCCTCAGACCTGCACATGTTTATACACTCCATGACACCCTTGTAATCTCAGAGTAATTCAGAGTTGTTCCTCCAGGACATGTGTAACATTCCTCAGTCCTGCACACTCCATTATGCCCTCATAATCTCGGAGTGCTTCAGAGTTGTTCCTCCAGAACATGTGTAACATTCCTTGGACCTGCACATGTTTATACACTCTGTTACACCCTCATAATCTTGGAGTAATTTGGAGTTGTTCCTCCGGTCCATGTGCAACAGTTCTCGGACCTGCACATGTGTATGCACTCTGTTATGCCCTCATAATCTCAGAGTAATTCAGAGTTGTTCCTCTAGGGCATGTGTAACATTCTTCAGACCTGCACATGTTTATACACTCCATTACACCCTCATAATCTTGGAGTATTTTGGAGTTGTTCCTCCAGTCCATGTGCAACAGTTCTCGGACCTGCACATGTTTATGCACTCCATTATGCCCTCATAATCTCGGAGTAATTTGGAGTTGTTCCTCCAGTCCATGTGCAACAGTTCTCGGACCTGCACATGTGTATGCACTCCATTATGCCCTCATAATCTCAGAGTAATTTGGAGTTGTTCCTCCAGGACATGTGTAACATTCCTCAGACTTGCACATGTTTATACACTCCGTTACACCCTCATAATCTCAGAGTAATTTGGAGTTGTTCCTCCAGTCCATGTGCAACAGTTCTTGGACCTGCACATGTTTATGCACTCCATTATGCCCTCATAATGTCAGAGTAATTTGGAGTTGTTCCTCCAGGACATGTGTAACATTCCTCAGACTTGCACATGTTTATACACTCCGTTACACCCTCATAATCTCAGAGTAATTTGGAGTTGTTCCTCCAGTCCATGTGCAACAGTTCTTGGACCTGCACATGTTTATGCACTCCATTATGCCCTCATAATGTCAGAGTAATTTGGAGTTGTTCCTCCAGTCCATTTGCAACAGTTCTCGGACCTGCACATGTTTATACACTCCATTATGCCCTCATAATCTCGGAGTAATTTGGAGTTGTTCCTCCAGGACATGTGTAACATTCCTCGGACCTGCACATGTTTATACACTCCGTTACACCCTCATAATCTCAGAGTAATTCGGAGTTGTTCCTCCAGGACATGTGCAACAGTTCTTGGACCTGCACATGTTTATGCACTCTGGTATGCCCTCATAATCTCGGAGTAATTCAGAGTTGTTCCTCCAGTCCATTTGCAACAGTTCTCGGACCTGCACATGTTTATACACTCCGTTATGCCCTCATAATCTCGGAGTAATTTGGAGTTGTTCCTCCAGGACATGTGTAACATTCCTCGGACCTGCACATGTTTATACACTCCATTACACCCTCATAATCTCAGAGTAATTCGGAGTTGTTCCTCCAGGACATGTGCAACAGTTCTTGGACCTGCACATGTTTATGCACTCTGGTATGCCCTCATAATCTCGGAGTAATTCAGAGTTGTTCCTCCAGTCCATATGCAACAGTTCTCGGACCTGCACATGTGTATGCACTCCGTTATGCCCTCATAATCTCGGAGTAATTTGGAGTTGTTCCTCCAGTCCATGTGTAACATTCCTCGGACCTGCACATGTTTATACACTCTGTTACACCCTCTTAATCTCAGAGTAATTTGGAGTTGTTCCTCCAGTCCATGTGCAACAGTTCTCGGACCTGCACATGTGTATGCACTCCGTTATGCCCTCATAATCTCGGAGTAATTTGGAGTTGTTCCTCCAGGACATGTGTAACATTCCTCAGACCTGCACACATTTATACACTCTGTCACACCCTCTTAATCTCAGAGTAATTTGGAGTTGTTCCTCCAGTCCATGTGCAACAGTTCTCGGACCTGCACATGTGTATGCACTCTGTTATGCCCTCATAATCTCGGAGTAATTTGGAGTTGTTCTTCCAGGACATGTGTAGCATTCCTCAGACCTGCACACATTTATACACTCTGTGACACCCTCATAATCTTGGAGTAATTCAGAGTTGTTCCTCCAGGACATGTGTAACATTCCTCAGTCCTGCACACTCCATTATGCCCTCATAATCTCGGAGTGCTTCAGAGTTGTTCCTCCAGTCCATGTGTAACATTCCTTGGACCTGCACACCTCCATTATGCCCTCATAATCTCAGAGTGCTTCAGAGTTGTTCCTCCAGGACATGTGCAATATTTCTCAGACCTGCACCTGTTTACACACTCCATTACACCCTTATAATCTCAGAGTGTTTTGGAGTTGTTCCTCCAGTGCATGTGCAATATTCCTCGGATCTGCACATGTTTACACACTCCATTATGCACACATAATCTTGGAGTGTTTCCCCCAGAATCTAGCTCTGGGGCAATCATTTTTGGACACCTGGAAGTGCCTGTGCAGTCTCAGGCATACTCCTTCGGAGTACAGCTCTGGAGTAAATGTCTCCGAGCCGACGTCGGTTGGCCCATGAGTTTCAGAAGAATCTCTGGGTGTCGGCCGACGTCGGCTGGCCCATGACATATGAAAGACTCTCACCGTCGGTTGGCCCATGAATAATGGAAGTCACTCCAGATCATTATGTGGTCTGTCTGCACCCCATTCGCGTGGAAGGGGGGCGCATGAGGGCATGCCCCTCCGCATCGCCCCTGCCCTGTTGCGTTAGGCTCGCCCTAACGATGCTCGACTTGAGTGATGACAGAGTGGCTGGATATGCAAAGGGGCAACTCAGCGAATATGAGTACACGACCTCAGAAGGAATGTGACCGCTGCTAGCACTGGGGCAAAGTTCACCAGGCACACGTGCTGCTGGGTGATCTGCCTTACCAGGGCCAGACGCGATAGTAGGCAGAGAGCGAGGAAGAGACAGACGAGGATAGAGGAGACCAGGATCGGATAAGGATTCAAGAAGACCAAGCTAAGGAGCTCAGTCTTCGTACTACCCACTAGATATACAGTTGACAAGGAGCTTTGAAGCTCCTCCTGAACGTAAGGTACCCAGTAGCCATAATAGCTCGAACCCTACTACAACTGTCCTAGGTATGAGTCAAGTCCGTACTACGCGACATGTGATAACCACAACAAGCTGACTGAGACGACTGTCCCTGACTAATACTAGGGTAGTCAGAACCCCGTGAGACTGCAGTCCGTACCAATGAGTCCGATCGCAACATCACCCCCTGTTTAGGTGCGACGCCCCGACGCTCCGAAGCCCTCCTTGTAACGAATCTGCGTACGTGGCGGCTGCTGGGCGCCCCTCTTGCCTCTGCGGGTTTTCTTCTTCGTCAGCTCGTAGTCCACCATGGTGCCCGCCTCATCCTCGATGTGCTCCAACGTGTTGGCCATCTCCAGCCGGCGCCGACTACCCGCCACCTTACCTTGGACTTCCCCTAGGGCGGCGATGAGGTCGTCGATGCGCTGGTTAAGGCGCTGCTGCTCCCGGTCAGCGAGGCGATAGCGGTGGACCTCCGCCGTAAGGGAGAGGTCATGGATGGAGTCGAGGCAGCGGTCGACGCGCGCCCGATCTTCGAAGGCCTCGGTGAAGAGGACCATGTCCGCGGCGGGATACATGGGTTTGCCGCCATACATGTAGTGGGGGGCGGTGTAGAGGGGGCGAGCGTAGACCTTGTCCAACTCGTCGATGATGCCCACCACCAGAGGGTCCGGCCCCATGATTACCTGGTGGTAGCGGGCCTCGCACTCAACCCCGTTGGGGGAGACGATGCGGAAGGGGAGGTAGTCCGCGCCAGTGTTGGCTTTGAAGCCACTGGGGACTCATGTGTTGATGACGGTGAGGGGTTGGTGAGTGGGACCACCCAACACTCAGAGGTCCCGCTTGTACATGGGGGATCCATTGGTGTTAAGTGAGTAGGGGGTCTCGCGTGGGTTGTCAGTGTCTGTGGTGGAGGAAATGAGGGGGTGCATAGCTGGGTAGTCATTGGGAGCATCCTCAGCCAGACCCCAGTCTGGAGTATCATGCGCCGATGTTTCAGCTGCTGCTGCCTCAGCTGTGCCCTCCGTAGTTGCTTGTCCCTCCACTCCTTCACCACCTCCTTCCATGGCCGCACAGGCCTGAACTTGGTGTGGTACTTGGACAGGTTCACTGTCACCGTGTCCGTCAGGGTGTGAAACGAGGCTACCTGCAGCCTGGCCCTCGAGTAGGGCACGCTCTTCTTCTTCTGTAACCGCCTTGTAGGCAAGAGGCTGCGCACCGGGGGAGTCGGCGTTTCCTCCATCGGTGGGGTCTGGGAAGGCTCGGAGGACGGTGAGGGCGTCCTCATGGGTGGCGGGCCCATGGGTGGTGGACAGGGCCTGGGTGACGATGTCGATGGTGGACTGCAACAGGAGCGAGCAAGAGGACATGGTGCGAAGGTAGACAGGATGGGAAGGAATAGCAGAAGTTGCTGAGGGACTTAGCTCGTAGTGGACTCTTCTTATATGTGTCTCCCTGGCAGGGTTTAACGCTTTGAAGTCCCGGATGGCCTGGTCGGCAAATACTTCGCTCCGGTCGACCCACTGATTCTCCGAGTCGGGGTACCCCTTCCATTTCACGAGGTATTGCAGTTTCCACGTCCTTCCGAATCTTCGCAAGTCTAGAATCTTCTCGACTTCATATTCTTCTTCACCTTCTACCAGATCCAGTGGTGGGCGCTGGTAGTTAGGCCCATGTGTTGCAGTCTCGTGGTATCTGGTGAGAAGATCGGTGTGGAACACCGGGTGGATACTCCACTGTGTGGGAAGTTCGAGGCGATAGTTGACGGAGGACATCACCTGTGCGACCTTAAAGGGGCCATGTCTTTTGGGCACAAGCTTGGTGGTTAGCTGGTTGGTGCGCAGGTGGCGTCCTTCTAGCCACACAAGGTCTCCTTCTTTGTACTTGGGCGTATCTTTGTGTTTGACCCATGACTTCTGTGCCTTGATAAGGAGGGCCTTGGCCTGCGCTCTGGCCTCCTGGAATTGGTCGATTCTCAGCGCCACTTGGGGTATGGGCGATGGCCTATCAATCCAATCAGTGCGCGGATTGTACCCCATTAGGAGATAGAAAGGGGACTTCCTGGTGGTCTCATGGGGCCAGTTGTTGTGCGTGAATTCCGCTATAGGGAGATAAGTCGCCCAATTGTCTTGCCTTTCATTTGCCCAGAAGCGGAGATACTGTTCGAGCCACTGGTTAGTCCGTTCCGATTGTCCGTCTGTTTGGGGGTGGTAGGCAGTGGAGACGTTCTGTGAAATCCCCAGGATCTTGCACAGTTCTCGCGTGAACTTGGATGTGAAGCGTGGGTCTCTGTCGCTGATAACCTTGGAGGGAAATCCGAATCGTAGGAAGATGTGCTTAGTGTATAGAGCGGCAGTTCCCTCTGCGGTGATTTCTTCTTGACATGGGATGAAGACAGCTGCTTTAGTACAATCATGGTCTGTGATGGTGAGGATTGAGTCGAACCCCTGTGACTGGGGTAACTTGGTGATGAAGTCGAGGGCGATAGTTTCGAAGGGGAGTGCCTCAGGGTTTGGATAGATCGGGGACAGTGGTGCTCGGGTTGGTCGGTTGTTGGCCTTATGCCTCTGACACTCGGCGCACCCCTTAACATAGTCTAACACATCTTGGGCCAGGTTTGGCCACCAGTAGGAGCGTCCTACCAATTGCGAGGTTTTGTTGATGCCTGGGTGTCCATAAACCGGTGGTGTATGGTGAGTGGAGATGATACTTCTCTTGTCATACAGTCCACCCGTCACCACTCGTCTTCTGTCTTTGTACCAAGTGCCTTCGATCTTCTTCAACTGGTGTGCGTCTATCCATGGGCGTAGGTAGTCCTCGTCTTGGCGGTATGTTGCTTCTGGTCGCTCCATTTCTCCGGGTTCTATCATCAGGGTGTTCGGCATGACAGTCTCAACTTGTGTGGCTCGCACGAAGAGCATGTCGGGGAGGACCACTACGTCCTTGTTGTCGTTATCCCCCTGGTCATAGTCCAGTCTTCGGGAGAGCGCGTCTGCTCTTCCGTTGGCTGTGCCTTTGATGTGGTGAATCTCAAAGTCGTATTCGGATAGTTCTAGTACTTCCCTTGCGATATGTCTGCTTATCCGTTGCGGTGACCTCCAGTATTGCAGGTTGAGATGGTCGGAGAACACCTTGGTTTTGTGTGGGGAGCCTGCGAGTAGGGGTCTCCAATGGCGGAAGGCTTTGACGATGGCTAGCAGCTCCAGGTCATAGATGTCATAGTTGTGCTCTGCTTCATTGAGTGTCGCGGAGTAATAGCCTATGGGGTGTCGTTTACCATCCTCTTTGCGTTGTAGGAGTACGGCACCCACTGCGAAGCCTGATGTGTCCACCTCCATCTCGAATTGTTCTGTGAGGTCCGGGTGTGCCAGCACTGGTTCGCTTGTGACCAGCGTCTTGAGCTTTGTGAATGTGTCCTCCTCTGCTTGTCCCCATTGCCACTCTGTGTCTTTCCGTGTTAGTCGGTTCAGTGGCCATGCGTATGTGGCAAATCCTTTGATGAAGAGGCGATAAAAGTTGCAGAACCCGAGAAAAGATCGGACCTGTTTGACCGTGGTTGGTGTTGGCCAGTTGCGGATGCCGGCAACTTTAACAGGGTCCATGCGTGTCACCCCCTTTTCAAGGATTACCCCCAGGTAATCGATTGCCGGTGCGTGGAAGACACATTTCTCTGGTTTGAAGTACAAGTCATTGTCCTTTGCAATCTGGAGTATGTCACGTACAGCTGCGATGTGGCC
This sequence comes from Lactarius deliciosus, assembly GCA_021525775.1. Lineage (NCBI taxonomy): Eukaryota > Fungi > Basidiomycota > Agaricomycetes > Russulales > Russulaceae > Lactarius > Lactarius deliciosus. The sequence continues at coordinate 316,103 of JAKELK010000035.1, read as the reverse complement.
TGCTCAGCCGTTTCGGGAGGCGATGCCGATGTCGTCCATGTAGACACGAATGGTGGTGCCCAGCAACTCGTGTTTGTTGATGGTGGGGCCGCAGAGGGTGTCCATCATGTCCTGGAAGGTGGCCGGCGAGTTGGTGAGGCCAAAGTACATGACGAGTGGTTCGAAGAATCCATGGCGTGTTTTGAAGGCAGCTTTTTCTTCGTCGCCTTGCTTGATGCGGACGTTGTTGTACCCCCAGCGGACGTCGAGTTTAGTGTAGATGTCCGCATTACCCAAGTCCGTGATGAGCTCCTGTATGAGCGGCAGGGGGTACTGATTACGCACGGTGAACGAGTTGATCTTTCGATAGTCCTGGACCAGTCGCAGTTTCCCGTCCTTCTTCTTGACGAAGAAGAAGGACAATGCGTAAGGGGATTTCGACGGTCGGATGTATCCCTTCTCCAGTTGCTTGTCAAGGAATTTGCGGAGGGCGATGTCTTCGTCGCGTGACATGGGGTAGATCTTGCAGTCGATAGCGGTTGGGGCGTCCTCCCTAAACTCGATGGCATGGTCCCAAGGTCGCGAGGGTGGGAAGCGATGTGATTCCTCTTTGCTGAACACCTTGGCGAAGTCCGCGTACTCTTCTGGGATTTCTGTTGTGCTGGTGAATTGCTGTGCTTCGATGGCCAGCTCTGTGGCAGTGGTGCGTGTCCTGACTGTCTCCCATTCATTGTAGAGTTGTCGCACGGCGTGGTGCTTCTCTTCCTTGGTGAACTCGGTAGGGGCGAACGCGATTGTTACTCCTCGCTCCTCTGGATGTGTGGTTCGGAGGACCACTGGATAGGCGTCTTCTTTGATGACGGCGTGTTGCCAGCTGATCTGTGGTTCGTAGGTGGCCAGCCATGGGTAGCCGAGGACGATGTCTTCGTTCCCTGTATCTGTGAGTAGGAACCTCATTGTTTTGTGGGTCCCTTTGGTCTGTACGTCGAGATCTGCGCAGTGCGTGATTAGTCCTGCTTTGTTCTTGGAGTTATCGATGTTCCATATCTTTTTGGGGGTCTCTAGCTTTTTGAGACCAATCCCCATTCGCTTCGCGAACGCGGGTTTAATGAAGCTGTCTGTGGCTCCCGAGTCCACTAGCGCTTTTACTTTGGCCATGTTGTAACTTGTTCAAACGGAAACTGGAATTCTCAACAATCGGTAGTGTGTGATTATTACAGAATTACAACGGAGCGCCCTCACCCAGGCCGACGGGTTCAGGCGTTTGGAAAACCCTCTTTTCCCCATAGTTCTTGGAGGACCAGGTCTTTTACTTCATCTGGTGCTCCGGCTACTCCCTGGAGCCACTCCTGGGCTTGTTGTTGCAGGGTTACCGCTGCGCGTGCTTGTACTCTTGGTTCTTGGGTGTAGTAGTCTGTTTCTGACCTCCTACCATTGCTGCTCTGCGCGTTGTTGCAATGCTGTGGGCAGTCGCGGCTGAAGTGTCCCTTCTGGTTACAGGTATAGCAGATCACTTCCCTAGCGTCTCGGGGTGGTCCCCTTCCTCTGCCTCGTCCCCTCGGTCCTCCCCTGGGCGGGTAGGATGGCCTCTGTTGGTCGAGTATGAACTCCGCTCCAGCAAGCCTCCCCTGGCTGTCTTCTGCTTCTGCACCTCGTGCCCGCGTTCTGTCCGCAGAGGTGTCCATCGCATTGGGGTTCTGGTGATGGGGAAGGTTCCTTGGTGCCCATCCGCTCTGGGGGTTTCCCCATGGGCTAGGGCGTGGAGTAGTCCTCAGGGTAGGTGTCTTTAGTGAGTTAAGACGTGCCTGTAGATGCATGTACTGCTGTTGCTTCTTCATCGCCGCTTGTTTCCATGCTTCGAGCGTTGCGGGTTCGTACTGCTCATAGACCTTGGTGAACAGCGCTTTAGGCAGCCCCGCTGTGAATAGGTCCAGCGTTTGGGGGGCGTCGAGATTGTAGTCAGCCTGTCGGGCTAGACGTTCGAAGGTAGCCACGTAACTGTCAATGTCCCCCTCCTTCATGTGGATGCCTTTACGCAGCTCAGCTTGCGCCTGTTCTTTCTCCATGGTGTTGGCAAATCGTCTGGTGAAGGCACGAAGGGTCTCTTCCCAGAGGTGTTGAGTGTGTTCGGGGAATCCAGCCTCCGTCTGGCGCATCAGCCAGTCAGTCATATACATCACCCATTCGTTGACCATCTCTCCCTGGATGTAGCCGAGGAAGAGGAGTGATCGGCGGTAGTAGTTGCGCATGATGTCGCTTGTACTGTTGACCCCTTGGTAAAGGTTCCACTGCGCTCTGAACTGCAGGGCTTTGGTGCGGTCTCTGTTGAAGACCATAGGCGGGTTGCCTTGGAGTCTGTCTGACAATCGGGGTGGGTTACCTATGGGAGCCATCCCTGGGAATCTGCCTCCTCCGGGTGGTCCTCCGCCTCCTCCGTGCGGGTGGCCTCCGCCTGGGCCTCTTCCGTGTGGTCCTCCTCCTCCGGGAGGGTCTGGTTCATCAGGTCCGATGGCCCTCATGAGAGCTGCATCGTCTGCGGTCATTCGATGTCCTGTGCCTGGGTCAATGGGGAGTAGGACTTCTGGTACCCCGTCTTGTGGTAGTTGCACCAGGTCTACTTGGAGTGCGTACATTGGTTCTAATTGTGTGGTTGTCATCTCGTCTGGTGGGTGAATGATGATCTGCTCAGCTTGGGACACTTCGTTAAGCGTGATCCCTCCTGCTAGGTTTGCTAGTTCTTCCTCTTCTTCCGCGTTTACCTGGGAGAGGTGGTCTTCTTCTGACTCTTCGTTGCTTTGATCTGATCCGGAGCCTTCCTCTTCTGTGGTACTTGTGGTAGCTGCACCGTCGATGGGTCCTACCCTTGCTTGGGGAACTACTTCACTTTCTAGGATATCGCACCAATAGTCTTGTGTGGTTGGTCTGACCACGGTTCGTACTCCTGCGTCGTTCGTTGCGAGTATACACCAGCAAGTATGTTCAAAGCTAAACTCAACTGGGTAGAACCAACTTGGTCGGTTAGGGAAGTCAACGAAGTATCTGGTTTCTCCTCTATGTGTCCTCCACCTAGCAGCTTTTAGATAGCGCGTGGGGACGTTTCGTTCTCCTCTGCTGGGGATGGTATACGATTGGACTTGGTTCCAGTCCCACCGATCTTTTGTCGTGGACGCCACTGTGTCGTTGGTGAGGGTTAGCTTGGTCTTAATGTTGCATTAGGCCCGTCCTAACGATGCTCGACTTGAGCGGTGACAGAGTGGCTGGGCGCGTGAAGGATGACTTAGCGAATATAAGTACACGACCTCAGAAGGAACGTGACCGCTACTGGCACTGGGGCGAAGTCCACCAGGCGTACGTGCTGCTGGGCGATCTGCCTTATCAAGGCAAGACGCGATAAGAGACAGAGAGCGAGGAGGAGACAGACGAGGATAGAGAGAGTCAGGATCAGATAAGGATTCAAGAAGACCAAGCTAAGGAGCTCGGTCTTCGCACTACCCACTAGATATACAATTGACAAGGAGTTTTGAAGCTCCTCCGGAATGTAAGGTACCCAGTAGCCATAATAGCTCGAACCCTACTACGACTGTCCTAGGTATGAGTCAAGTCTGTACCATGTGATATCCACAACAACGCTGACTGAGACGACTGTCCCTGACTAATACTAGGGTAGTCAGAACCCCACGAGAACGCAGTCCGTACCGATGAGTCCGATCGTAACACTTGGCCTGTGCTCTGGCCTCCTGGAATTGGTTGATTCTCAGCGCCACTTGGGGTATGGGCGATGGCCTATCAATCCAATCAGTGTGCGGATTGTACCCCATTAGGAGGTAGAAAGGGGACTTCCTGGTGGTCTCATGGGGCCAGTTGTTGTGCGTGAATTCCGCTATAGGGAGATAAGTCGCCCAATTGTCTTGCCTCTCATTGGTCCAGAAGCGGAGATACTGCTCGAGCCACTGGTTAGTCCGTTCTGACTGTCCGTCTGTTTGGGGGTGGTAGGTGGTGGAGACGTTCTGTGAAATCCCTAGGATCTTGCACAGTTCTCGTGTGAACTTGGACACAAAGCGTGGGTCTCTGTCGCTAATAACTTTGGAGGGGAGTCTGAATCGTAGGAAGACGTGCTTAGCGTATAGGGCAGCGGTTCCTTCTGCAGAGATTTCTTCTTGACAGGGGATGAAGATGGCTGCCTTGGTACAGTCGTGATCAGTGATGGTGAGGATTGAATCTGTGATGACTCACTGTCACTCGACAGGGAGGCATGACGGGGTCAGAAGACTGGGGGTGGTGGAGAACTCGGGGTGGGGCACAGGGACTACTGTGATGGAGGCGCTTTGGCTCAACCGACAGAACTGGCGCGTCGGCTCAGGGAAGTGTCGCTAAGTGCAAGCTATTTGACTTGCAGCTGAAGGGGCACAGGCTCGGGTGGCTGGGAGAGGCAAAGGGAGGATGTCACAAGTGGACAGTCTGAGGGACTGTCCGTTCTATTGCGCTAGCTTATATACCTATAGGGATGGTCTGTGCATAGGTTTAGGGCAGGCTTAGGGCCGCCTGACGGGTGCTGCGGAATACTGCGGAATGGAACATTCCAGAGACATCTAAGAATAGTGTCCAATGAGAAAACAAGAATGTATCGTACGACTGCTCCGCAGTCCAATCACACTAATCATAGAAGTGGTACGACTGCCCCGCAGTTGATGTGTCATAACGATTTGACTGCTCCGCAGTCCAATCAGATAAATCCAAGGAATGGTACGACTTGGAGTCGTCAGGTGACTTGATAAACCATGGGAGATCACGTGACTGATCACGTGATTGTCGGAGTATGGAATTCAAACTCCGACCTCGGATTTCCCCTTTAGGAAGGTGATTACATAAGACCGGGCCGGCGCGGACCGGTCTTAGACGCCTGAGTCACGACCCAAGTTTCTAGGTTCGTGACAGTATCTCCTTTTTAATGCCGTGCTGCACCGACAGCACTGGGTGACTTTGGTTTAGGGGCGCAGGGGTGGTCCTTGTGGAACTTTAGGACCAGGTCTCGGGAGTGGCTCATCTGGGACGCGGGGAGCCAGGAATTCTCGGAATCAGGATATCCCTTCCACTTGATCAGGTAAAGTATTCCCTTCTTGTTGGGTGATACTTTGGAATGTAGGACCGCTTCAACTTCGTAGTGTTCATCTTCTCCATGAACAATCTCGGGAGGGGATTGGGTGAAGTTTGGTCCGTGGGTGTCGTTCTCCACGTATGGAGAGATCAGGGAATTGTGGAAGACTGGATGGATACGCCATGTCTTTGGGAGTTGGAGTTTACAGTTAACTCCCCAGGTGGTTAAGACTTTGAATGGACCATGGCGTCGGGGGGCAAGCTTGGGCTTGGGATGTGTGGTGTGGATATTGGTTCCTTCCAACCAGACTAACTCTCCAGGCTTGAATACTCGGGACAGGACTTGTGACTTGGAATTTTGCATAATTTCCGCCGCTACTTTTAGCGCTGCGGTAACCTCGGAACGGATTTGATTCAGGGTGTTCAGCTGGTCTTCAGCTGCAGGGATTTGGGTCATGAAGTGGATGGGAGGAATGAACTCGGGTTTGAACCCATACCACACTTCGAAAGGTGATTTCTTCATCGCACTGTGTTGCCGAACATTGTGCGCGAACTCCATGAATGGGATCAACTCTGCCCAATTATCTGCTTGGAAGTTGCAGAAAACGCGAAGGTATTGCTCAAGCTCTTGATTGACTCGCTCGGTCTCTCCATCCGTCTGTGGATGGAACGCGGTCGACATGGTGGACTTGACTCCCAGTTTGCTCCAAACTTCCTGCATCACTTTAGATGCGAATTGGGGTCCTCTGTCCGAAATGACTTGTTGGGGAAGTCTGGTACGTCTCCAGACTTGTTCCAGGTACAATTTGGCAGTTTCATCAGCCGTGATAGTCTTGTTACAGGGAGCGATGACCGTCGCTTTGCTGAGGCGATCTATGACCACAAACAATGTGTCGTAACCGAGGGACACGGGGAGGTCGGTGATGAAATCCATAGTGATGGTTCCCCACACCTCTGTGGGAACCGGATTGGGTTGCAGGGGTACTTGAGTTCGGGGTTTGATCTTTGTTGATTGACAGATAGCGCATCCGTCAACGTAACTCTTGATGAAGGTGGACATCCCTGGTGTCACGGCACGCAAAGTGGACGCTTACTGTATGGTGATGACCCCACAGTAGGTTGTAATGTGTCATGGACTAGTCGTATCAGTCAGCGGACTTGTAGTATCACATGCCGATGTGGCATGAGTCATTCCTAGGATAGCGGTAGTAGGGTTCGAGCTACTTACGCTATTAGTCGTATGGATTCGGGAGGAGCTTTAAAGCGTCCTCGTATGTGTATAAATAGTGGCTCGATAAGACCAAGATACGCCATCTTGGTCTTCTTCAATCACCACTCTTCTCCTCTTCTCCCACGCGTGCCTTCGCTTGTCTCTTCTGAGCAAGTCGTCTTCATCGATTGCCTAGTGACTGGACATCCTAGTGCTTAGTCAGCTGCGTCACATGCCCCCCATAAGCGCCGTGTACACGTGTACAAGTCACGTGACTTGTGAGACGAGATATTCGCTAAGTCGTGAACACCCTTTCGTAGTCCAAGTCGGACTAACGCCAGTGGTGGCGTTACATTAAGACCAAGATCCCTCACTGTGGCGTTCACAACTCGAGACCAGTGGAGAAACTTTCAAACATACTCCCTTGAACGTAGGGGAGATTGCAACGTACCAACCCAATTCCTAGGAGCCGCTAGGTGGAGAGAATACCGAGGAGAAACAGGCTACTTCGTAGACTTCACATCGGGACCCACCCGATACCGACCAGTTGAGTTCAACTTCGACAACTTGTGCTGGGTGGAGATTACGTGGAACCCTATAGACAATCGATTTGACGTAGTACGACCAGCAGGAAGAAACTACAATTGTGACATCGACGCAAGAGGACTACCCACACGAGAACAGTGGGGACGCATCGACGGACAACCAGAGGAAGAACCCAGTACATCCGAACCCAGAACCCCTGCACCCTCAGAAACAAGCGAAGAAGGGGGAACGACCAATGAAGAGAACGAGTCAGAAATCGAAGAAGTGGTCCAAACAGCTGAGTCTCTTCACATAAACGAACCAGAGACAATCCACGTACACTCCCCGGTAGCAATGGCAACTGCGACCATGACACAAGAGGAACAAGCACAAGAAGAGGTGCGACGAATAACCGAAGAAGCCGAAGCATACTTGTTACCCATTAACCCTACAACGGGACACCGCATGACGGCAGACGATGCCGCCATCTTTCGAGCAGTAGGTCCTGATATGCCAGATCCACCCCCCGGAGCAGGAGGGGCCGCACCACCCAGAAGGCCTGGTGGCAACTTTGGCCAAGGACTGCTGGACCTGCCAAGAGGAGACGGAGACGGAGGAGGAAGACATCCACAATTTGGAGGAGGAGGAGGCGGAGGCCACCCATTTGGAGGAGGACCCCCACCACCAGGAGGACCGGCAGGAGGACCCCCTCCGGGACCGCCCCACGGAGCAGAGAGACTCGCCGGGGAAACCCCCAGTGTCTTCGACGGCAACTGAGATGAGTACGAATCATTCCTCATGCAGTGGCACATTTACTGGGGACAAAACGCAGAGGCACCAATCATGCTCAACGTCTATCGGAGATGCCTACTCTTCCTCGGATTTGTCAAAGGCCCACGAGTGGCGAATTGGACCCTAGGATTCCTCCAATGGCTCAACAACGAACTATGTCTAGGCAGGGATCGCTACGACCCATTCCTATGGAACACCCTCACCACGGGCTTCTTGGATCGATTCTCGAACGTACTCGAACAAGAGCAAGCGCAAGCTACGCTAGCCAAAGGATTCAAGATGATCGGAGACGACATTGATTCGTACGTCACCAACTTCGAACAGCTAGCACGGAAGGCTGATTACCGCCTCAACGACCGCCAAACTCTGGATCGCTTCACCGCGGGGCTACCCAAGGCACTCTTCACCAAAATCTACGAATTAGACGACCCTCAGACATTCAACGAGTGGAAAGAAGCAGCCGTGCGTCGGCAGAAGCAGTACATTCACCTACGCACGAGACTTAATCTCACAAGCACACCGTCTCGAGGACCACCGCCAGCACGTCCAAACCAACAGAGGGGATACGCCCCACCCTGGGCTCCACCTCGCTACGCACCCCAACGACACGATCCAAATGCAATGGATACGACCGCAGACCGAACTCGAGCCAGATTCGCCATGGTCGGAGACCCCAACCGAGCACCGTACAACCCAACTCCGCCATTCCCACCGAGGGGAGGACCTGGACAGACCAGAGGGGGAGGACAATGCCGAGACATGAGGGAAGTCATTTGCTACAACTGTAACAATCCAGGCCACTTCTCACGAGACTGCACGCGGCCCAGGAAACAAAGGCAACAGTATCAACCACGCGCAAGCACCAGTCGTAGCGTAGAAACCGACTACTACAGTCAGGAACCCGCAATCGCAAGACGCGCAGAGGCCACAGCCGAAGAACAAGCCAAAGGATGGATGGATACCATGTTGAGACGCGACTGCATAAGTCACATGTCTCGTGGGATCTGATTGTGTCAGCCCATATACTATATTCGGTATCTGTCCCTTATGGACTCTTTTGGACACTCCAGACTTGTACGGACCGCTTTTGTTTATCTTTATTGACAGAGTCACACATGACTCTTATTGTTCTCTATTGTTAAGATACCGGTATTGTCTGCTTTAGGCAGCTATTGTTCTCTGCCCTCCAATGGCATTTCTCCCTCTGGCGCACAGACCACATGTATTGTGTTTGGGTCACCAGTGCGCACAGACCATTCTTAGCTAAGCGTCCTGTATATAAGGACTGCTGTTTACGCCTTCACACTTCAGAGTTTACTTCCCCTCTGAAGTGTAAGTCCCTTTTAACTTTCTCTTTACACTACCTTTACTCACAGACAGTTTGTAGTAACTTGTCTATTAGGTGTGTATATATATAGAGTTTACTTCCCCTCTGAAGTTAACTTGTCTATTAGCTCTTTGCTCTTTTACCTCGCTCGTTAGTTCTGTGCTCAACAGGTTATGGGCCCTGACGCCTAATAACTAACTTGCCATATTTTATCACAGATCTACTTGTGTCACCTTGCTCTCTCAGCCGACCACATCTTTGTCGTCTTCACCACCCTCAGTGAGCATCCTCTTTCATTTATAATCGACACATCCTTTCTCGTCCACCATGACTCTGTCATGTGCCATTTTGGCTAGCCTCCTACGGAGGTTCTCATGAAAGGCCTTACATGACCTTAAATTCCTCTGTGCGCACTACTCCTACTATATCTTCATTACCTGGTCTTCGTCCGGAAGTGCTTTCATAGGCCAAAGGGGGAAGACCCCTGCGGCTATAAGCCTCTCTAATGGTTGGGTGATACTCGGTTAATACCTGGGTCACTTTAAGGGGTGTGAAGGCCTGGTTAATAGTCAAACCCAGAAGTCCTTCCCTCTGATACAACTAGGAGACGCTACTATACTATAATGATATTTACATAGTAACTATGAGTAGACCTCTGCCAGGAGAAGTATTCGCTCCCCTTGTGCAGGATTCGCTGCATGGCATGTATCACTACTCTAGTTACTTAGTACCAAGACCCTTAATGGTCTGTTCTAGAGACTCCACAGACGACAGTCGCAATTGTCATGGGAGTTGATCCCTCTCATTGTCTCTGGAATTCGCTGTTGGCTCCTCTCTAGGGTACTACCCTTCTACTATAGTTCTTGGGTAGCCCCAGCCTTCATGCTACTAGGCTAGAGATCGACTCGGAGCGTCCTTTGCCGGACAAATGCTCCCATGATCCTTCTTGCTTGAAACCTACAGCGTCGCGCATGACTATCCGCCCTTAGTAACATTTGGGCCATGGAGACTAAAGTAGTAAGGCAGCCATCATTAAAAATGACTCCACTACTATAGTATACATCCAAGTCGCACAACTTGAGGCATGACACTCTATGTGTTATGGAGTTATAGCGCTCCTTTGGCTGGACTCCTACCTTTCCTACCAAGATCTGGACTGGTTCTGACTGCTCCTCGGAACCAGATTTACAAACATCTCAAATGTCTTTCCATCTTACCTTCCCCCCCTCCGTCGTCCTTTCCAAGTTGGATGGAACCAACTGGCAGACTTGGACCACAACCTTCACTTCCCTAATGCTGATGAATGGGTGCAGTAGGCACCTCACTCACTCAGCTCCTGCGGCTGTTCCTCAGCACCCTGTCCCACCAGCAGGTGTGGCAGGACCGACAGGCCCCACAGATGAAGGTCTGGCAATTCTGGCCCTATGGGCAAAGCAGGAAGAGGTCATCACCGGCCTCCTATTCCTCTCAGTCACGTCGGAGGTCCTCTCCGGTATTATATCAATGGCGGTCTTCCCAACCGTCCATGACAAGTTCCAGCAGCTGGAACACCTCTATGGTCAGGTCGGCTCTATGGCCACCTTCAATTTATGGGTGGGCTTGGCAAATACCAAGCTTCAGGAAGGTACCCCCTTCCTACCTCAACTCCAGAAAATGCTGGACTTGAGGAACACCCTCGTGGAGCAGGGAATGCCCGTCTCGGACATGCAAATGTCCTTCATTCTTCTAGACGCGCTTCCCCCCTCCTACAGCACCATAGCAGGCACCATCCTCGCATCTGGCCCCCCTGCCAATCTCCTTCCTCAGGACCTAATCAATAGGTTCATCAATGAGGAATCTCGTATTGCTGGCCCTCCAGCATCTTTCACAAAGATTGCCCCAGTCAGGCCCCAGCACTCGCCTCCCCAGGCATCGGGCAGCTCTGCGTCCTCGGACGTAATCTGCCACTACTGCAAAAAACCTGGCCATAAAAAGCCAGAGTGTTACAAACTCAAACGGGATCAGGAGAACGCTAAAAAGGGAAGGGCTGGGCAGCGAGGGAAAGCTGCTCAGAATACCATTACTGAGGCGCCGGACTCAATCCAGGCAAACAGGTTTGCTGCGGCCAATAGCATACCTGTACCAAAGAGCCGCCTATTTACAATAGTTAATGGCTCTGGCAAAATAGAGGAGGTACATGAAGTACCTCAGGTCTCCCTTTATATGATGAGTGTACATCACACTCAGTCAGCATCAAAATGGATGATGGACAGCGGAGCATCAGCACATTTCACACCCTATCTTGAGGACTACAACACCTACACACCTCACAAAGGTATTGATGTCCTCCTTGGTGACAACACTCTTCTACAAAGTGTTGGAACGGGTTCTATTACAATCCGCACCAATCGAGGCATCGACCTCAAAATATCGAATGTGCTCCACCTCCCAAATACGCACTCGCGTATCCTGTCCACGCCCTGCCTAACTTCAAAGGGCGCCATAGTTAGTTTTGATGCCACCTCCTTTACAATCAGACACAAAGGAGAGACCATTGCGGAAGGACACAAGGCTCTCGGGCTATATTGGCTCGACGGACATGCTATGAACGCTGTTTGCGCACCTGCATCTGCGAGCCTTGATGTCTGGCATAGGCGCATGGGACATATGTCCAAAGATGCGCTAAAAAGATATGCTCAGGAGTCAGTCAAAGGACTCCATATAAATGATTCCCCTGTGGAAGATGGACTTTGCCTTGGTTGTGAACTAGGCAAATCTACTCGTCTACCCTTCCCACCTTCCAAGAAACGTGCTTCAGAACCTCTTGAAGTCGTTCACAGTGACCTTGTTGGCCCACTACAGAGCAACTCTATCCAGGGCAACAAATATTTCGCCACATTCATAGATGACTTCTCCAAAGCTGCAGTTGTCATCTTTATGAAAACAAAGGACCAGTTTAAGGACGCTTTCCTACATTACAAAGCGTGGGCTGAAAAACAACTAAACAAGCCCATCAAATCCTTACACTTGGACCGTGGTGGCGAATACGTCAACAACGACTTAAAGCACATCCTTCTGGAAGCAGGAATCGAGCATATGCTCACTATGCCTTATTCTCCACAACAGAATGGGAGAGCCGAGCGTTTTAACCGTACGGTTATGGAAAAAGGCACTAGCATGCTCCACCATGCAGGCCTTAGCCTTGGCTTTTGGGAACAAGCAGTTCAAACTGCTGTGCAAATCTATAACCGCACTCCCACTCGTTCGAATCAGTGGAAAACTCCGCTAGAGCTCTGGGATGGTACAGTCCCAGATGTCTCTTACTTTAGAGTATTTGGCTGCAAAGCCTACTATCATGTACCCGAACACAACCGGCGCAAACTAGATCCTAAATCAAAGGAAGCCGTGTTTGTGGGCTATGAACCCTTTTCAAAAGGTTACAAACTCTGGGATAGACATAGCCGGTGCTTCATCTCTTCACAAGATGTTACATTTGATGAAGACACCTTCCCATCCCGCAGTGTTGTGGCTCAACACTCACAACCCTATACCTCTCCCGCGTCTGGTGAACCCTTGAGTGCTCCCAGCGGTGAAGTCATCTTTGTAGTGCCTAGCCCGCCTACACCAGCTGTTGCCCCTACAGTGCCTCAGACTACACCAGTCTTCATCATACCACCTCCGGCACCTGTAGTAGTACAACAGCCTAGCACCCCACCCAATGCCACACCTGCTCCGGCAGACCAGACAATCTATCACACTCCTCCTTCCCAAGCACCTCCCCCTACAAACCCTGCTCCCACACATCGTCGTAGTACCCGCTCCATAAGGCCAGCAGTTGCTGCGCCTATACCTGCCCCTAATTTCAACAGGGAAGTGTCTCCTCCTAGGGAAACCCCTAGATCTCCCAGGAACACTCAGGTAGTCTCGCCTACATGTCCAAGGCGGAGCACAAGGGTACGATTCACGAATCCTCGCTATTACACAGAGGACAACGACGAATTCGTGCAGGGTAGCAGCAGGCTGGGAATGATGGACTTGCTAAATGCTGCTGAGGTACCCGGTTACAGGGACCCGCAGACATACAAGCAAGCCATGGAGTCTGCACAAGCTGGTGATTGGCTTGAAGCATGCCAGTATGAACTGGATGCTCTCACCAAGCTTGATGTCTGGAGACTTGAGCCCCTTCCTGAAGGAAGGAAGGTGGTCAAGTGCAAATGGGTGTTCAAAAAGAAAGCGGATGGACGCTTTCGTGCTAGGCTAGTGGCAAAAGGGTTCACCCAACTAGAGGGGGTGGACTTTGACGAAACTTTCTCCCCAGTTGCCCGCTTTGAGTCCTTGAGACTACTTCTTGCGTTGGCTACGCTTGAAGACTGGCACATTCACCAGATGGACGTCAAATCGGCATTCCTTCATGGGGAACTGGAGGAAGAAATATACATGGAGCAACCTGTCGGTTTCGTCACAGCTGGCTCAGAGCACCTTGTGTGCCGACTACAAAAGGCCCTTTATGGCCTCAAACAAGCTTCCCGCGCATGGAACATGCAATTCCATGGGGTCCTCTGCGACCTAGGCTTCACGCGGACGTACTCTGATGCAGGAGTATATGTATATCATCTTCAAGAGGGGGGTGATACACTTTTCGTTATCTTATATGTAGATGACGTTACTATACTTGGGAGCTCCCTATCAAAGATCAATGATCTGAAAGCATCTCTATCAAGTCGATACAAGATGACTGATCTTGGTGAAATCCAGTCTTACCTAGGTGTCAACATCACCAGAGACCGTGCAAATCGCACCATGGAAATCAACCAGTCAGATTACATCCGCGATGTGGTTGAGCGGTTTGGGATGCTAGATTCCAACCCAGTATATACCCCTCTTCCCACTGGCGCCGAGGCACACTTGATCAAAAATGACGATCAGGCCTCTACTTCTGAGATAAAGAAGTATCAACAGATAATTGGGTCCCTGCTCTATGCGCAGATAGGAAGCAGACCTGATATTTCCTTCGCTGTTGCGCGCCTTAGCCAATTTGCTTCCAATCCCTCACCCCAGCATTTACGCCTAGCAAAATATGTCCTGGCATACCTTAACTGTACTAAGGACTATGCGTTACGCTATGCTGGAGGGAATGGTGGAGAAGGCCTTCACGGCTACTGTGACTCTTCCTGGGGAGATCAGGAAGAGAAACACTCCACCTCTGGCTACGTCTTCCTGCTTGCCAATGGAGCCATTTCATGGTGTACCAGAAAGCAGAAGACCATTGCACAGTCTACCACAGAAGCCGAATACATGAGCCTCTCTGAGGCCTCTAATCAAGCTCAGTGGTACACTACCTTCCTAGGCGAACTAGGGTATGAGGTTACCTCCCCTATTCCCCTACACTGTGACAACAAGGGTGCTGTAGACTTAGCATTAAACCCTGTCACTGGAAGGCGGTCCAAACACATCCTGATAAAGCACCATGTAGTCAGGGAATACGTAGAGAATAAGGTCATAGACCTGATACGTACACCCACTGGGGAAATGGTTGCAGATGGACTCACCAAGTCCCTGCCCAAAGACCCCTTTGACAAAATGGTAGCTGACCTAGGAATGGTGTAACAAGAGACTCAGAACAAAGGGTCGATAACCAGTCAGTGGTCATCGATCCTTGGTTTAGAAACATAGTGCTGTTAAACAGTCAGTGGTCGTCGATCCTCAGTTTATCAACAGGGACGTCACGTTGTCCTGTAAAAGCACGACATGTTCTCTGATCTCTGGAGCTAAGAAAAACCCTTCTTAGAACCCTGAAGAAGTTGGACCTTGGTCACAGATTCCAGCCCTTCAAAAAGTTGTCCTGTAGCAAGGACAAATGAAGCGCTAATGACCATCGTTTCGGATTGAGCGTCATCTTGTCTCCTCTGGAGAAGATAGTCCTTTATCAGGACTTACCAAGATTTCAACCTTGATCCCAATCTTCTGCGCAGCTCTTCACGCTCTAAATTTATCACCTCTGTCATATCATGGACTGCCTCCATCATGGAGGGATGTTGAGACGCGACTGCATAAGTCACATGTCTCGTGGGATCTGATTGTGTCAGCCCATATACTATATTCGGTATCTGTCCCTTATGGACTCTTTTGGACACTCCAGACTTGTACGGACCGCTTTTGTTTATCTTTATTGACAGAGTCACACATGACTCTTATTGTTCTCTATTGTTAAGATACCGGTATTGTCTGCTTTAGGCAGCTATTGTTCTCTGCCCTCCAATGGCATTTCTCCCTCTGGCGCACAGACCACATGTATTGTGTTTGGGTCACCAGTGCGCACAGACCATTCTTAGCTAAGCGTCCTGTATATAAGGACTGCTGTTTATGCCTTCACACTTCAGAGTTTACTTCCCCTCTGAAGTGTAAGTCCCTTTTAACTTTCTCTTTACACTACCTTTACTCACAGACAGTTTGTAGTAACTTGTCTATTAGGTGTGTATATATATAGAGTTTACTTCCCCTCTGAAGTTAACTTGTCTATTAGCTCTTTGCTCTTTTACCTCGCTCGTTAGTTCTGCGCTCAACATACCATACGAGGGGCTAGTGACGAGGTTAAAGACCTCATATTCAAGGACCTATGGACCCAGGAGGGTTTTCAGGACGCCTAAACCCATCGGCCTGGGTGAGGGCAGTTAATTGTAACTCTGTAATCATGACTCGCTACCGTTCGCTTCGAATTCCAGTCTCGATTTGCACCAATTACTCCATGGCCGACATAAAAGGGCTCGTCAATTTGGGTGCCACCGATAACTTCATAAGACCTGCATTCGCCAAACGCATGGGCCTCGGGCTGCAAGCCCTAGAGCGACCTAAGAAAATATGGAACATAGATAACACGGAAAACAAAGCTGGGTCTATCACTCACTTCGTCGACTTAAACGTCCAAACCAAAGGAACTAATAAAGTCATGAGGTTTTTGGTCACGGACATCGGAAACGAAGAATTAGTCCTTGGATATCCCTGGCTTGCCACCTACGAACCAACTATCAGTTGGAATCACGCTACCATTCATGAAGACATGCTCCCCGTAGTACTCCGGTCAATTAACCCTACGGAACCACAGACTACGATAGCAAGCGCAGTCACCCAACAAGAAGGGGAGGATATCATCCAAGAGCTTGAGGAGGAATGCCAGATACATACCACAGCAACGGAACTAGCTATTGCCGCTAACCAAAACACTGTTGCGGCCGTCATACCCGAGCCATACCAACGCTTCGCGAAAATATTCAGCGAAGAGGCATCCCATTGATTCCCACCTTCACGACCATGGGACCACGCCATAGACTTCAAACCAGGCACTCCGGCAAGCATCGACTGTAAAGTCTACCCCATGTCGCAGGACGAAGACCAACAGCTCCGCAAATGGCTCGACGAACAACTCAAAATGGGTTACATACGACCTTCAAAATCACCATACGCATCATCTTTCTTCTTTATCAAAAAGAAAGACGGCAAACTGCGACCCGTACAGGATTACCGAAGGATCAACGCCTGTACCGTGCGTAACCAATACCCACTACCGCTCATGGCAGAGCTTATTAACGACCTGGGAAACGGACACATCTACACCAAACTCGACGTACGTTGGGGTTATAACAACATATGAGTCAAAGAAGGCGACGAACCCAAAGCCGCGTTCAAAACCAAATATGGCCTCTTCGAACCCCTTGTCATGTACTTCGGACTCACCAACTCGCCGGCGACATTCCAAAACATGATGAACAACATCCTAGGAGACACCATCCTCTACTACCAGTCACGCGGGACCATTATTAGAGTCTATATGGACGACATTGGCATTGCTACCACGGAAGGAGCAGGTCTACAAGCCCACATCGAGGCGGTTAGCGCCGTGCTTCAAGTAGCTCTCGATCACGACCTGTACTTCAAACCCGAGAAATGCCTCTTCCACCAACCGCGAATGGATTACCTGGGGGTAATCCTTGAAAAGGGGGTAACTCGCATGGACCCCGTAAAAATTTCAGGCATACGGGATTGGCCCCGCCCCACGAAGGTACGCGACGTACGCTCCTTCCTAGGCTTCTGCAATTTTTACCGCCTCTTCATTCGCGGTTTTGCAACTTACGCGCGAGCCCTTAACAAACTGACGCGCAAAGACACTGAGTGGACGTGGGGCAAGGACGAAGAGACAGCTTTTCAAACCCTCAAGGATCTCGTTACCAGCAAACCGGTACTCGCACATCCGAAACTGACAGATCAATTCGAACTTGAAGTAGACGCGTCCGGTTACGCAGTAGGGGCGGTACTCCTGCAGAAGAAGAAAGACGGGAAACGACACCCCATCGGATACTTCTCAGCCACCCTGAACGAGGCAGAACACAACTATGACATCTACGACCTAGAATGTAACGCCACCACTGGCGTTAGTCTGACTTGGACTGCGAAAGGATGTTCACGACTTAGCGAATATTCTGGATGCAAGTCACGTGACTCGGACACGTGTACACGGCGCCTAGCTGGGGCACGTGACCACTGATGACTAAGCACTAGGATGTCGGAGTCACTAGGCTACCGAAGAAGACAACTTGCTCAAAGAGACAAGTGAGACACACGTGAAGGAGAAGAGAGGAGAGTGGTGATTGAAGAAGACCAAGATGGCGTATCTTGGTCTTATCGGTCCACTATTTATACATATACGAGGCAGCTTTAAAGCTCCTCCCGAATCCGTACGACTAGTAGCGTAAGTAGCTCGAACCCTACTATCGCTATCCTAGGAATGAGTCATGCCACATCGGCATGTGATTCGTACTACTCCGCTGACTGATACACTAGTCCATGACACATTACGTCTTACTAAGGAGTCATCACCGTATAGTAAGCGTCCACTTCTCGTACCGTGACATCACCCCCTTTTCAGCCGCGACGACCCCGGCGCCGAATAGGTCCAATCCCTCCTAACCATCCTGCCTGCACCGACTCCACCTGGTTGTGGAAGTCCGCCATCTCCAATCGGAACTTGCTGCGGGCGAGCTCGCCTTGAACACCCCCTAGCGCCTGGGCTAGGGCATGGAGGCGATGCTTGAGCCTCTCAGCCTCGTGTCGGTACTCGCGATAACGGTGCAACTCAGCTTTAACCCCCACGTCGTGTAGGGCGTTGACTGCGGTGTCCAACCGGTGTTGATTTGCGTGCCCTTGAATGAGGGCGAATGTCTCCTCGGGGGAGTAGTGGGGTTTGCCGATCTCCTGGACTTTGGGTTCGGTGTACAGCGGTTTGGAGAACGTCTTGTCGCTGTCCGAGGCGAGGGCGAGGACGATGGGGTCCGGGTTCATGATGACTTGGACGTATGGGGCTTGCGTGGTGACCCCCTGGGAGTCGGTGATGGGGTAGTGAATGAAGTCCTCCCCGCGGTTGTACTTGTAACCATGCGGGGCGAACTGTGAGTCGGTGAGATGGCGATGGAGTACGGCAAGGTGATGGGAAGCGGGGGTGTCATCGTGGACGATGTCGCCTCGGTAGAGGGGGCGACCCATGGTGTCTAGGGTGTAGGGCGTCTCCCGTGGGTGATCAGAATCGGTGGTGGTTATGATGGAGGGGTGCTCAGCTGGATACCACTCCTTCAACTCCCGCTCTGGCTGCTCCTGGATTGCGCACGCATCATCGCGTCGAAGAGTCTCCTCCTCTCGAGGATCCTCGTTCTCCTTGTTGCTGCCACTGCTAGTTGCTCGAGCTTCCACCTCTCCGCGTCGAACCTCCACTCCTCCCATCGGCGCGTCGCTGTGTTCTTCTTCCGCTTCGACCCGGTACTCAACTCATACTGGGAGAGGTTGAGGAGAGGCAGACTCACTGTCTCTGAGAGCTGCACGAAGCCGACGCACTTGGGCCTCGGTGTACGGGGTGGTGTTGAGTCTCTGGCCGTCGACGCTGAGGAGCCAGTAGGTTTCGGGGGTGTTGGGGTTGTCGACGTCTTCGACAGGGGCGATGTTGGCGAGGGCGGCGTTGAGTTCTTCGTAGGTGAGCGACTCCCCGAGGAAGGGAGCGACAATGGTGGAAGGCAAGGAAGAGGGAAGAGACATGGTTGGTTGAGAGAGGAATCCAGTGTGAGGGGGTGGGGAGTACTTAGCGTTGTCGGTCTCGCTTATATGCGCTTTGTTAGCCGTCGAACTCCGCTCGTACTCCGCTATCGCTTCATCAGCAAAGACGTCATCTTTGTTGACCCACTGATTCTCCGAGTCGGGGTAGCCCTTCCATTTCACGAGGTATTGGAGTTTCTTGCTTCTGCCGAATCGCCAAGAGTCTAGAACTCGTTCAATTTCGTATTCCTCCTTGCTGTCTACCAGATCCGGTGGTGGGCACTGGAAGTTTTCTCCATGTAAGGGTGTTTCGCAATAGGGCGTGAGTAAATCAATATGGAACACGGGATGAATACTCCACTGTGTGGGAAGTTCAAGTTGGTAGTTGACCGGTGACAGTACACGTGTGACTTTGAAGGGTCCGTGTTGGCGTGCCGCAAGTTTTGCCGTTGGCTGGTTGGTTTGGAGGTGACGTCCTTCCAGCCATACCTGATCTCCTATCTGGTATTTGGGCGTGTCTCGGTGTTTGACCCACAGGGATTGGGCTTTCTGGATAAGCTCCTGAGCTTCTTTCCATGCTTCTCGGAATTGTTGGAGTCGCGTGAGTACCTGGGGAATGGGGGATGGTTTATCGATCCAATCAGCGCGTGGGTCGTATCCCATCATGAGCGAGAATGGAGACTTCCTTGTTGCCTCGTGTGGCCAGCTGTTGTGCACGAACTCTGCCATTGGTAGAAAGTGCGCCCAGTTATCTTGACGCTCGTTAGCCTAGAACCACAGATACTGTTCCAGCCATTGATTGGTGCGCTCCGATTGTCCGTCCGTCTGGGGGTGGTAAGCGGTGGAAATGTTCTGATAGATTCCTAGGATCCAGCACAGCTCACGGGTGAATTTGGATGCGAAATGTGGATCTCGATCACTGATGATTTTTGCCGGTAGTCTGAATCTCCGAAACACGTGTGTAACGTACAGGGCTGCGGTTTCTTCCGCCATTATCTCTTCGACGCAGGGGATGAAGATGGACGCTTTGGTGCAGTCGTGATCAGTTATTGTGAGGATTGAATCATGCCCTTGGGATATGGGTAGTTTAGTGATAAAGTCGAGGGCTATAACTTCAAAGGGCTTAGCGTCGGTCATGGGTGTAATGGGGACCAGCGGTGCTCTCGTAGGTCGGTTATTGACTTTGTGGCGTTGACATTCCGCACATCCTTGGACGTACTCAGTTACGTGTTTCAACAGCTGTGGCCACCAGTGAGTTCATTCAATGATTCGAGTTGTGCGTTTGATTCCTGGGTGGCCGTATACTGGGGGGTTATGATGGTTAGCGATGATGGTACGTATGATGTCCTGTCCTCCAGTGATTACTCGTGCGCCTTGTCGATACCAAACTCCGTTGGCCTTCTTAAGTTTGTAAGGGTCGACCCACGGACGTAGGATGTCTTCGTCTTGTTCGAGTGTTTCTGGGGTTTGAGTTGTTAGGTTTCGGATGAAGACTTCTCCGGGTAACACGGTGACTCCTTCGTTGTCATTCTCTCCTCGGTCGTAGTCGGGTCGCCTGGACAGGGCGTCCGCGCGTCCGTTGTTGGTCCCTTTGATGTGGTGGATTTCGAAGTTGTATTCCATGAGTTCTAGGACTTCTCGAGCTATGCGGCGGCTTATCTTTTGGGGGGATTTCCAGTGTGTAAGATTGAGGTGGTCCGAGAATATTTTGATTTTGTGTGGGGATCCCGCTAGGAATGACCTCCAGTGCCGCAGTGCTTTGACGATAGCCAGGAGTTCTAGGTCGTAGATGTCGTAGTTGCGTTCTGCTTCATTCAGGGTGGCTGAGAAGTATCCGATGGGGTGTCGTTTCCCATCTTTCTTCTTCTGCAGGAGTACTGCCCCTACCGCGTATCCGGATGCGTCTACTTCAAGTTCGAACTGATCCGTCAGGTTCGGATGTGCGAGTACAGGTTTGCTGGTGACGAGATCCTTGAGGGTTTGAAAAGCTGTCTCTTCGTCCTTGCCCCACGTCCACTCGGTGTCTTTGCGTGTAAGTTTGTTAAGGGCTCGCGCGTGGGTTGCAAAGCCGCGAATGAAGAGGTGGTAAAAATTGCAGAAGCCTAGGAAGGAGCGTACGTCGCGTACCTTCGTAGGGCGGGGCCAGTCACGTATGCCTGAAATTTTTACGGGGTCCATACGAGTTACCCCCTTTTCAAGGATTACCCCCAGGTAATCCATTCGCGGTTGGTGGAAGAGGCATTTCTCGGGTTTGAAGTACAGATCGTGATCGAGAGCTACTTGAAGTACTGCGCTGACCGCTTCGATGTGGGCTTGTAGACCTGCTCCTTCCGTGGTAGCTATGCCGATGTCGTCCATATAGACTCTAATAATGGTCCCGCGTGACTGGTAGTAGAGGATGGTGTCTCCTAGGATGTCGTTCATCATGTTTTGGAATGTTGCCGGCGAGTTGGTGAGTCCGAAGTACATGACAAGGGGTTCGAAGAGGCTGTATTTGGTTTTGAACGCGGCTTTGGGTTCGTCGCCTTCTTTGACTCGTATATTGTTATACCCCCATCGTACGTCGAGTTTGGTGTAGATATGGCCGTTTCCCAGGTCGTTAATAAGCTCTGCCATGAGCGGTAGTGGGTATTGGTTACGCACGGTACATGCGTTGATCCTTCGGTAGTCCTGTACGGGTCGCAGTTTGCTGTCTTTCTTTTTGATGAAAAAGAAAGACGATGCGTATGGTGATTTTGAAGGTCGTATATATCCCATTTTAAGTTGTTCGTCGAGCCATTTGCGGAGCTGTTGGTCTTCATCTTGCGACATGGGATAGACTTTGCAGTCGATGCTCGTCGGAGTGCCTGGTTTGAAGTCTATGGCGTGGTCCCATGGTCGTGAAGGTGGGAATTGATGGGATGCCTCCTCGCTGAATATTTTCGCGAAGCGTTGATATGGTTCGGGTATAACGGCCGCAACAGTGTTCTGGTTAGCGGCAATAGCTAGTTCCGTTGCTGTGGTACGTATCTGGCATTCCTCTTCAAGCTCTTGGACGATTTCCTCCCCTTCTTGTTGGGTGACTGCGCTTGCTATCGTAGTCTGTGGTTCCGTAGGGTTAATTGACCGGAGTACTACGGGGAGCATGTCTTCATGAATGGTAGCGTGAGTCCAACTGATAGTTGGTTCGTAGGTGGCAAGCCAGGGATATCCAAGGACTAATTCTTCGTTTCCGATGTCCGTGACCAAGAATCTCATGACTTTATTAGTTCCTCTGGTTTGGACGTTTAAGTCGACGAAGTGAGTGATAGACCCAGCTTTGTTTTCCGTGTTATCTATGTTCCATATTTTCTTAGGTCGCTCTAGGGCTTGCAGCCCGAGGCCCATGCGTTTGGCGAACGCAGGTCTTATGAAGTTATTGGTGGCGCCTGAATCGACGAGCCCTTTTATGTCGGCCATGGAGTAACTGGTGTGAATCGAGACTGGAATTCGAAGCGAACGGTAGCGAGTCATGATTACAGAGTTACAATTAACTGCCCTCACCCAGGCCGATGGGTTTAGGCGTCCTGAAAACCCTCCTGGGTCCATAGGTCCTTGAATATGAGGTCTTTAACCTCGTCACTAGCCCCTCGTATGGTATCCATCCATCCTTTGGCTTGTTCTTCAGGCGTGGCCTCTGCGCGTCTGGCAGTTACGGGTTCTTGGCTATAGTAGTCCGTTTCTGCACTTCGGCTTGTGCTCGCACGAGGTTGATATTGCTGCCTCTGTTTCCTGGGGCGCGTACAATCCCGTGAGAAGTGACCCGGGTTGTTACAATTGTAACAGATGACTTCCCTCAGGTCTCTGCGCATTCCGCCTCCTCTTCCCTGTCCAGGTCCTCCCCTAGGTGGAAGTGGCGGAGTAGGGTTGTATGGTGCTCGATTGGGATCTCCGACCATTGCGAGTCTTGCGCGGGTTCGATCTGCGGACGTGTCCATCACGTTTGGATCATATCGTGGCGGTGGGAAGCGAGGTGGTCCCCAGGCCGGGGCGTATCCACGTGGTTGATTTTGGCATGCGGGTGGCCTTCGGGATGGTGTGCTGGTGAGATTGAGTCGGGCGCGTAGATGGATGTATTGCTTTTGTCGGCGTATGGCCGCATCCTTCCATTCGTTGAAGTTTTGCGGGTCATCTAGCTCGTAGATTTTAGTGAACAGGGCCTTGGGTAGCCCCGCCGTGAAGCGGTCCAGGGTTTGGCGGTCGTTGAGGCGGTAATCAGCCTTCTGTGCTAGTTGTTCGAAGTTGGTGACGTACGAGTCAATGTCGTCTCCGATCATCTTGAAGCCTCTGGCTAGGGTGGCTTGTGCTTCCTCTTGTTCGAGGACGTTTGAGAATCGGTCTGTGAATCCTGCGGTTAGTGTGTCCCACAGGTATTCATCATATCTACTCCGTCCATGGCGGAGTTTGTTGTTGAGCCATTGCAGGAATCCGAGTGTCCAGTTCGCCACCTGGGGTCCTTTGATAAAGCCTAGAAAGAGTAGGCATCGTCGGTAGACATTGGTCATGATCGGCGCTTCTACATTTTGTCCCCAGTAAATGTGCCATTGAGTGAGAAATGACTCGTACTCTTTACGGTTGCCATCGAAGACGCTTGGGGTTTCTCTGGCTAATCTCTCTGTTCCATGAGGCGGGCCTGCAGGGGGTCCTCCCGGTGGGGGTGGTGGCCCACCTCCGAAGGGATCGCCTCCTCCTCCGCCGAAGTGTGGGGGTCCTCCCCCTCTTGGTGGGTTTGGTGGTCCTTGCCCGAATCCTCCTCCAGGTCTCCTAGGTGGGGCGGGTTCGCCAGCTCCTGGTGGTGGATCTGGAAGGTCGGGGCCGACTGCGCGGAATATAGCCGCGTCGTCCGCCGTCATGCGGTGTCCCGTTGCGGGGTTGATAGGTCGTAAGTAGGCCTCTGCTTCTTCGGTGATGCGTCGCACTTCTTCTGTTGCAAGTTCTTCTTGGGTTACAGTGGCAGTAGCCATCTCTGCGGGTGCGTGTACGCGGATTGTCTCTGGTTCGTTCAGGCGTAAGGACTCAGCTGTCTGTATCACTTCTTCGATTTCTGATTCGTTTCCGCCGTTGGAGGTTTCTTTGTCACCGCTTGTTTCTGAGGGGGCTGGGGTTCTTGGTTCGGAAGTGCTGGGTTCTTCCTCTGGTTGTCCGTCGATTCGCCCCCACTGTTCTCTGGTGGGTAGTCCTCCGGCGTCGATGTCGCAGTTGAAGTTTCTTCCTGCTGGTCGTACCGCGTCGAATCGATTGTCTATGGGGTTCCACGTAATTTCCACCCAACAGAGGTTGTCGAAGTTGAACTCAACTGGTCTATATCGGGTGGGTCCCGATGCGAAGTCTACGAAGTATCCGGTTTCCCCTCGGTAGTCTCTCCACCTAGCTGCTCCTAGGAATTGTACTGGTACGTTGCGGTCTCCCCTTCGTTCAAGGGAGTAGGTTTGAAAGTTTCTCCACTGGTCTCGAGTTGTGAACGCCACGGTGAGGGATCTTGGTCTTAATGTAATGCCACCACTGGCGTTAGTCCGACTTGGACTGCGAAAGGACGTTCACGACTTAGCGAATATTCTGGATGCAAGTCACGTGACTCGGACACGTGTACATGGCGCCTAGCTGGGGCACGTGACCACTGATGACTAAGCACTAGGATGTCGGAGTCACTAGGCTATTGAAGAAGACGACTTGCTCAAAGAGACAAGTGAGACACACGTGAAGGAGAAGAGAGGAGAGTGGTGATTGAAGAAGACCAAGATGGCGTATCTTGGTCTTATCGGTCCACTATTTATACATATACGAGGCAGCTTTAAAGCTCCTCCCGAATCCGTACGACTAGTAGCATAAGTAGCTCGAACCCTACTATCACTATCCTAGGAATGAGTCATGCCACATCGGCATGTGATTCGTACTACTCCGCTGACTGATACACTAGTCCATGACACATTACGTCTTACTAAGGAGTCATCACCGTATAGTAAGCGTCCACTTCTCGTACCGTGACATAGAACTTCTGGCCATCGTCAAAGCACTGTGGCACTGGAGGTCATTCCTAGCGGGATCCCCACACAAGATCAAAATATTCTCGGATCACCTCAATCTCACGCACTGGAAATCACCCCAAAAGATAAGTCGCCGCGTAGCTAGAGAAGTCCTGGAACTTATGGAGTATGACTTCGAGATCCACCACATCAAAGGAACCAATAACGGTCGCGCGGACGCCCTGTCTAGACGACCGGACTACGACCGAGGAGAAAACGATAACGAAGGGGTCACGGTACTACCTGAGAAAGTCTTCACCCGGAACTTGATCACACAAACCCCAGAGACACTTGAACAAGACGAAAACACCCTAAAACCATGGGTAGACCCCTACAAACTCAAGAAGATCAACGGAATCTGGTACCGGCAAGGCGCGCGAGTAGTCACTGGTGGACAAGACGCCATACGCACCATCATCGCCAACCATCACAACCCCCCAGTGTACGGCCACCCAGGAATCAAACGTACCGCCCGAATTATCGAGCGAAGTCACTGGTGGCCACGCATGCTGAAACACGTCACCGAATACGTCCAGGGGTGCGCAGAATGCCAACGCCACAAGGTCAATAACCGACCCACGAGAGCGCCACTAGTCCCTATTACACCCATAACCGATGCTAAGCCCTTCGAAGTCATAGCTCTCGATTTCATCACTAAACTACCCATATCCCAAGGACATGACTCGATCCTCACGGTGACTGACCACGACTGCACCAAGGCCTCCATCTTCATTCCCTGTGTCGAGGAGATAACGGCGGAAGAAACCGCAGCCCTGTACGTCACTCACGTGTTTCGGAGATTCGGACTACCGGCCAAGATCATCAGTGATCGAGACCCACGCTTCGCGTCAAAGTTCACCCGCGAATTATGCCGAATTCTGGGTATCTATCAGAACATCTCCACGGCTTATCACCCCAGAACGGACGGACAATCGGAACGCACCAATCAATGGCTAGAACAATATCTAAGGTTCTGGGCCAACGAGTGACAGGACAATTGGGCGCGATTCCTACCAATGGCAGAATTCGCTCACAACAGCTGGCCGCACGAGGCAACAAGGAAGTCCCCATTTTCGCTCATGATGGGATATGACCCGCGCGCTGATTGGATCGATAAGCCATCTCCTATTCCCCAGGTACTCACGCGACTCCAACAATTCCGAGAAGCGCGGAAAGAAGCACAAGACCTTATCCGGAAGGCCCAATCACTGTGGATCAAACACCGAGATACGCCCAAGTACCAGATAGGAGACCAAGTATGGCTGGAAGGCCGTCACCTTTGAACCAATCAACCAACGGCAAAACTCAGCGGCACGCCAACATGGACCCTTCAAAATCACGCGAGTGTTGTCACCTGTCAATTACCAACTCAAACTTCCCACACAGTGGAGTATTCACCCCGTGTTTCACATCGATTTACTCACACCCTATCGCGAAACGCCCCTGCATGGGGAAAACTTCCAGCGCCCACCACCGGATCTAGTAGACGGCGAGGAGGAATACGAAATCGAACGAGTACTGGACTCTCAGGCGATTCGGCAGGAGCAAGAAGCTCAATACCTCGTGAAATGGAAGGGCTACCCAGACTCGGAGAACCAGTGGGTCAACAAGGATGACGTATTTGCTGATGAAGCGATAGCGGAGTATGAGCGGAGTTCAAAGGCCAACAGAGCCCATATAAGCGAAATCGACAACGCTAAGTCTCTCCCATTCCCTCACACTGGATTCCTCACCAACCAAACCACAATGTCTCTTCCCACTGCCCCCGCTTCCCCCGTTGTCACTCCCTTCCTCGGGGAATCCCTCACCTATCAAGAGCTCAACACCGCCCTCGCCAACATCGCCCCCGTCGAAGACGTTGACAACCCCAACACCCCCGAGACCTACTGGCTACTCAGCACAGATGGCCAGCGCCTCAACACCGTCCCCTACACCGAGGCCCAAGTGCGTCGGCTTCGTGCAGCTCTCAGAGACAGTGAGTCTGCCTCTCCTGGACCTCTCCCAGTACGAGTCGAGTACCAGGTCGAAGCGGAAGAAGAACGCGGCGATGCACTGATGGGAGGAGTGGAGGTTCGAGGTGGAACGGTGGAGGCTGGAGCAGCTGACAATGGCAGCAACAAGGAGAACGAGGATCCTCGAGAGGAGGAAACTCTTCGCCAAGATGATGCGCGTGCAGTGCAGGAGCAACCGGAGCAGGAGTTGAAGGAGTGGTACCCAGCTGAGCACCCCTCCATCATCACGACCACCGACTCTGACCACCCGAGAGAGACACCCTACACACTAGACACTGTGGGCCGCCCTCTGTACTGAGGCGACATCATTCATGACGACACCCCCGTCTCCCACCACCTCGCCATGCTCAACCGCCGGCTCACCGACTCACGCTTCACCCCCCACGGATATGAACACAACCGTGGGGAGAAGTTCATCCACTTCCCCATCACCGACTCTCAGGGGGTCACCACTCAGGCCCCCTACATTCAAGTCATCATGAATCCCGACCCCATAGTCCTCGCACTCGCCTCGGACAGTGACAAGACATTCTCAAAACCACTCTACGCCGAGCCTGAAGTTCGAGAGGTCGGCAAACCTCACTACTCTCCCGAAGAGACGCACGCCCTTGTCCGGGGCCATGCCAATCAACACCGGTTGGACACCGCCGTCAACGCCCTACACAATGTGGGGCTTAAAGCTGAGTTGCATCGCTACCGCTCCTATCGACACGAGGCTGAGCGAACTCGAGCAGCGCCTCCACGCCTTGGCCCAGGCATTGGGAGGCGTTCAAGGCGAGCTCGCCTGCAGCAAGTTCCGTCTGGAGATGGCGGACATTCATAACTGGGTGGAGTCGGTTCAGGCAGGATGGTTGGGAGGGATTGGACCTATTCGGCGCCGGGGTCGTCGCAGTTGAAAAGGGGGTGATGTCACGGCACGCGAAGTGGATGCTTACTGTATGGTGATGACCCCGCAGTAGGTTGTAATGTGTCATGGACTAGTCGTATCAGTCAGCAGACTTGTAGTATCACATGCTGATGTGGCATGAGTCATTCCTAGGATAGCAGGTAGTAGGGTTCGAGCTACTTACGCTATTAGTCGTACGGATTCGGGAGGAGCTTTAAAGTGTCCTTGTATGTGTATAAATAGTGGCTCGATAAGACCAAGATACGCCATCTTGGTCTTCTTCAATCACCACTCTTCTCCTCTTCTCCCACACGTGCCTTTGCTTGCCTCTTCCGAGCAAGTCGTCTTCATTGATCGCCTAGTGACCGGACGTCCTAGTGCTTAGTCAGCTGCGTCACGTGCCCCCCATAAGCGCCATGTACACGTGTACAAGTCACGTGACTTGTGAGACGAGATATTCGCTAAGTCGTGAACACCCTTTCGTAGTCCAAGTCGGACTAACGCCAGTGGTGGCGTTACACCTGGCCACCAGAAGTCTTGGGATACCAGCTCATAGGTTTTCCATCTTCCTGGATGTCCTATAGTGATGTGATCGTGGTATTGCTTAACGATGTCTCTTCAAAGATCATCGTTCTTGGGAACGTAGACTTGTCCTCAGAATAAGATGACTCCATCTTCCAGATTCCACTCTTCCAATCCTTTGGTGAGTGAACGGGGGCCGCTCTTCAAGAGGGTTTCCAACGCCATACTGACTTCTCTGTCGTATGTCTGCGTGTCTCGGATTCGTTGTCGCAGGGTGGTGTCTCCTAACACCGTAATGGCTGCTCTCTGCACCACGTTGACTTGAAAATATCTTGTATCCAGGAGCACTCGCTTTTCATCTTCATCCGCTATCCCCTTTTTATGATCTGGACGCCTGGACAGAGCATCAGACTTGTTCTGACTGCCCGGTTTGTGGATGATGATGAACTGGAACTGGGACAGAAACAGTGCCCATCGGGCCTGTCGACGGGAAAGTTTTTGCTTCTTCATAAAGTAAGCCAGGTTGCCGTGGTCGGACCACACCTCTGTGGTATCACTACGTCCCTCGAGGTAGTGTCGGAATGCATGGAAAGCATGGATGATCGCAAGGAGTTCTTTGTCACAAATCTCATACTTGCGCTCCGCCGGGAGAAGAGATTTTGACAGAAAGGCAACCGGATGCCAATGGTTCAAGGCATCGGGTTGTTCCAGAATAGCCCCAGTCGCGAAATCACTGGCGTCCATGATGAGTCGGAATGGCTTGGAATGGTCAGGAAGGGCTAAGACAGGGGCCTGCGTGAAGGCATTGATCAGGGTGCGGAAAGCGCTTTCCGCCGCAGTATCCCAAGAAAAGAGCACATCTTTCTTGGTCAGGTTGAAGAGTGGGTGGGCGACGGTGGAATAGTCTCGGATGAACCGTCGATAGAAGTTACAAAAGCCCAAAAACACTTGGACTTGCTTGACTGTACGCGGGACAGGCCACTCGGTAATACCAGCCACCTTGGCTGGATCCATGGAAACTTGGCCGTTGGAAATCACAATTCCAAGGTATTCGACGGAGGTTTGTGCAAACGAGCACTTTTCAGGCTTCAGAAAGAGGTCGTGCTGCTCCAAACGCTGGAGCACCTCATGGGTCAACACAGTCAGGGAGTCGATATCTTCCATGAAGATGAGGATGTCATCGAGGTAGACCACAACATGTCCACCATCGATTTGGGACTCGAAAACTTGATTCATGAATGATTGGAACATTGCTGGTGCATTGCAGAGACCGAATGGCATTACGGTCGGCTCGAAAAGGCCTAGGGAGGTCTTGAAAGCTGCCTTGTATTCGTCACCCTGACGAATTCAGATATTGTTGTATCCCCAACGAATATCCAATTTGGTGAAATAACACACGCCGTGAAGCTTGTCGATCAACTCAGGAATGAGGGGTAGGGGCGCCGCATTCTTGACGGTGATGTCGTTTAGAGCCCAGTAATCTTGAACCGGGCGCAGCTTTCCATCCTTCTTGTCAACGAAAAAGAAGGGGCTGGCCATGGGGGACTTGGAAGGGCGGATGTATCCTTTCCGCAGGTGTTCAGAGATGTACTCCTTGAGTGCATCCGCCTCTTTAGGCGTCAGACGGTAGATTGAGCAATTCTTCATGCTCCCTCCTGGTTTCAGATCAATCGCATGATCCCAGGGTTGGTGCGCAGGCAAGCGGTGGGACGCTTCCTCGCTGAAGACTCAGGAATAACGTTGGAAGTGACTCGGAATGTGATCCTTGGAATGAATAGGGGCGTTCTTCGCCACTATCTTGGTACTCGTGGTGATCTTTGCTCGGATGGCCAAGTGGTCGTATTTGGGGAAACTGTGCCTCCACAGGAAAGGCTCAATAGCCTCTTGAATGAACGCGCGTTCAACAGGTTCTACTGCTTCAGTAGTCGGGGTTAAAGCATCTTCTGCTTGTCCAGGTTCAGGGCCTAACTCTAGGTTGGTGTCTCGGGAAGGAACTCGGGATGGAACTGCATCTGTTGCAGGGACTTGGAATGGAACTGCTGTCGTAGCAGGGACCCGGGAAGGAACTCGGGAAGGATCCGCGTGCTCCGCAGTCCGGTTTGAAGCTTCTTCGGCTTTTCCAGGTTCTAACTCTAGAATGTTGATCGTTGTGTCTCGGGTCTGGGGTACTCGGGAGGAAAGGACTACGTTCTTCGTAGACAAGGTGCAATTGCTTGAGCACCACGTGAAGGCGACTCGGGGTCTCGCCCAGTCGATCTCGGGATTATGGGCCTGGAGCCAATCCGTTCCTAGGATTATGTCGTGCTCCCCCAAGGTGGTGACATACATTTCGACCACCTCCTCGTGATAGGCGTTCTCTGCCGTACTGATCCGTAACTTCTGGATTGTGGTAAACTTGACTACACCTGTCTTGTTGGGTGACCCATCCATGTTTCTAACTGGTAAGGGTTTGATTAGCATCCTGAGAGTCAAGCCGTTTGCACGCGCAAACCCATCATCCACAATGATGCCCTCCGCGCCGCTGTCCAACAGGGCGCGGGCACTGATTTCTCTGCCAGATCTCTTTCCTACTAGTGTCACCCTGAGAACGAAAGAAGGTGCTCTCTTGTTTCGTATCGTCTCACGTGGTACAGGCTTGGCTCCGAGCATCTCTAGTAGGAAACTGCCACTAACAGCGCAACTGGCTAGCAATCTTCCATTCGACAGTGCTGCGATGGAAGGACCTAAAAATCCTGCATAATAGGTGCGGAACTCGGACGCGTGTCCGGGGAATAGGGAAGTATCTCTCGATACATGGCTCCAACTA
Organism: Lactarius deliciosus; assembly: GCA_021525775.1. Taxonomy (NCBI): domain Eukaryota; kingdom Fungi; phylum Basidiomycota; class Agaricomycetes; order Russulales; family Russulaceae; genus Lactarius; species Lactarius deliciosus. The sequence continues at coordinate 284,856 of JAKELK010000035.1, read as the reverse complement.
GAGCCGGATGATCACTAGGTGCTTCCTCTTGATCATCACCTTCATCAATAAATGCGCCTCGCGCTCTAGCGTTATTGTTTGAAGGTCGGCCACCTCTGGCCCTCATGCTTTGCGTCTTTAGCTTGCATTCTCTAAGGATGTGGCCTGGGTTACTACAGTAAAGGCAAAGCTTGTTCTGGAACCGGCGGTCTCGTTCTGCCTTGCTAAGCTTTCCTTTGGAGGTCTCGGGGCGGGATGAAGAAGCGTTGACGTTAACGGTATCGTCTTCGGTCAGGACAGCTCGTCCGAAAGCAGATCTTCCTGCTTGATTACGCGAAGGGGGATTTCTCGGGATGGAATCGGCGTATAACTTCCATACGCGGTCAAACTCTCTGGCCTTGTCTACCAGGTCTTCAAGGGTCGTTGGGAGCGGGGAAATGCCCATAAGCTTCATATGTAGGGCTGTCGGGATCGCCTTCCTAAAGGCGTGCATCTGGGTTTGCTCATTCGCGCTGCTTCGCTTCGCATGAGTGGACCAGTCTTGATACCATTCGTTAAATGGTCGGGATCCCATCTTTAGGGAATACATCAGGTTGGTGGCTTCCAAAGCCGTATGCGCCGGAGTGAAATGTTTCTTGAAGTCGGATTTGAACGTAGCCCACGTTCCGAAGGAGACAGCTGCACCCGCAGCCGTTGGGTTCAAGGCTTTGTGTTGCCTGTCCTGGGCCCACTCGCCCGCAGAAGTGCCCGCTTTGAAGTAAGTCAGGGCCGCAGATATTTTCTTGTCGTCGGTGTCGAAAATCGACGCATTGAGATGGAAATAATTCTCCAAATTATTCCAAAACACTTCCGCTTTGTTGGGTCTTCCATCAAAGGGTTCAGGTGCCGCACCAAGTATCTTTGCTGGTGGATTCGCCGCCATGCCTAGTGGTACGATTGGGATCGTAGGGGGTAAAACTTGGGACGAAGGCGATCGGGATCGCGGGGGAACCGTTGCTCTAGTGAGAGGCGGGGACAGTAGTCTCGGAGGGGAAGGACTCGGGGAAGAGAGGATCGAGGTAGTCGCTATTCGGTGAAGTCGACTGGGACCAGGTGCACTAGGGAGTGGACCAGGGGATACGCGCGGGGAAGACGGTTGGGACGTTACTCGGGATACGAGACCAGTAAGTCGTTTAGTGGTGTCGTCTAGGATTCGCGAAACTTCGCCTTGTTCGCTATCGGAATCCGGGGCGTTATCGGGACTATAGGGGTCGATGGATTGTTCGCTTTCTGACTGCTCTTCAGAATCGGAGAACCGAACCGCTCGGTTGTTGCCATAAACCCAACCGCGTTGGGTAAAGGACCAGGAAACGTTCTTCTTCTTGAAAGAACCGGTGAGGGTGATCCAGTTAAGTTTCCTAACTTTTCGGATCTGGGGAAAGACCTCCTCGAAGTCTTTGACACTGAGGCGCTTCTGGGTAGTTATGTTAACCCACGGGAATCGTCTGTCTTCACTGGTGACTCTGTGAGGACTGAACTGGGCGTAGAAGGATTCGTCGATGAGGGAGACAAAAGGTTCTTTGAGGTACACAGGGTGTTGAAGTTTTTCGTCTTCAGTAAGATCTCTTCGATCAGTCATTCACTGGGGGTGTCGATGTAACAGGGAGATGTTCCACCCGGTCTCGTTCCACGGGTAAAAGATCTGGTACGCGGGGTGGAGGATCGCGCGATCGGGTTGATTCGTCCTTTGCTGGCGGCAAATCCAATGGTATTCCTCGAAAATACCGAAATGGGTCAGGGTAGTTTTACTTCTCCACAAGAAGTTCTGGAAGTTCAACGGGCTAGTCGTAATATCCCGTGCTCGGGTCAGGGGCGATGCAAGGACGAGCGTCTCTTGCGTAAACTGATCGTACTGGAGACGACAGTGATGCTTGAAAACGTCAAGCTCTCGGGGGGTTCGGGTCGGCAGCTGCTCGGAAACAAAGATGGCTTCGGGGAGGTGGCAATGAAGGTCTTGGGGTTGGGTCTCTAGGAATTGAGCCTCGTCGCTGCTGGTCGAATGTTGCCTCGCAACTGGATTACTCGGGAGAGTCGGATTTCTTGGTCCGGCTGGGTAGATGCTCGGGTAGACCGGTTCGTTTGGTCTTGCTTGATTGGTCCTTGGGATGACCGGGTCAGGAACTATTGGAATAGTTTCGCGCAGGGGGTGTCGGGGTCCCACAGGTCTTCTGGGGACTCTAGGGATTACAGGGGATTCCTCGGGAGGGGAAGAAATTTGGGAATTTCTTGCTCGGAAGCGACGATGGGGTGGTCTTTGTACCATGAGGGAGGAAGCCAGGTTGATAGCCCAATTCGTAATGGGTTCCAGGGTGTCCAACTTTACACTTGTAAAGTGCTCGGAAAGTTCCTTAACTTTGCACTTGGTACTTTTTCTCAAAAAGTACACGGCGACAAAATTAATTGAATAATTTCCTACTCTTCACTAAAGGGTAGGTAATTAACTCCGGGGGACCAAAGTACTACTCCTTCAGGGGTAGGGGGGGTCTCTGGTCTATAGCCACAGATGCACACTTCTTGATTGCACCAACAGGGTCCAGGAATGGTTGAGCTTTCTCCCCAACCGTCGTTGTTTGAAGTGCTGCTTGTTTCTTCTGTTTCCAGGCTACTCGGGGGAAGGGAAAGGCGGGCTAGTAGGCTGATCGGATTTGGGAATCGGCCTACAAGGAGCTCTACAAGCTCGGGGTCGTTGGGGTCCGTGGGAGGGTCGTGGAAGACGCGGGGGTTGACCAAACTATGGTCCAGATTTGTCAGAGTTGTTTCCCACGTAGCTCTGCTCCAGAGGTACGTTAACTCGGTGCCTTCGGTAATAACCAAGTGTGGGGGTCCTTCTCTGTCCACTACGCGGACTTCGCAGAAGGATAACTGGATCTCTTCGTAAGAGAGATGGAATCAGTCGATGTACCGATAGGAATTTCTGACTTGGAGCTGTCGGATGATGTTGTCGCGACGAGGGGGAATGTAATTGAACCAAAGATAATCGCTCTTTGTCCAAAGGAGGAGTTGGTCGGTGGTGATGTTGGAAAGGTGCCAAAACAAGAGTTGGTCGTTACAGGCGTCAACCACAGCAGAAAGGTCATCGACAAAGTTGTTGAAAGACTCGTGACCTATGAGCTCTCCAAACTCGAAGAGATTGACTAGATTTTTGAGCACCAAAGGAGGGTCCGTCCAGCAATCGATGCGGGACGACTTGGAAAGGTCGTAATAGGAAGAGGAGGGGTAATACCGACGAACTTGTCGGTCTCTGTGGGTGTCGAAGAAGGCGTGAGCTCTCGCGTGGTGTTGTTCTTCTGTTAGTGTGTAAACTCGGGATGGTGGAGGCACTTAAACCGCTCGGTTTACAGTCCAAACAACCAAAGACAAAAGGAAAACTTACTAGTTGCGTTGGTTCGAATCACTCGATTCAAAGTTCAAGGCAACAAATCTATACCACGACTTTACAGTGGCACAGAGTCAGGGATCACGGGAACGAAGGAGAAGGGATTGGCAGGGACACGAGGGGTGAGACAATGAGACAAAAGGGAAGGGTTAGATCATATAATGTCCTCGAAGAAGTAACCCTGATGGAAAGCAAACACCTGTCCGTTTAAGGAAAAACATAGGTGTCCGTAAGTAGTAATGATTCGTCCATCCAAGAAGTCCTGGATCTCTAACGTTATCAGAGAGTCCAGATATCCTGCCTTGATGATGTTGGGAAGGGGGCCGAAAACTTCGCGCAACCCTTCACGGAAATCGTACCTCACGCTACCGAGCGGGAGGTCAACACTGGGGAGGTCGACGACTACCTTCGAGCAGACGTAGAGTGGGGGGAAGTCGGGATGGACGGCGGGGTCGATGAGACGTGGGAGGATGGTGTACGTGTGGGGGGGCGGAATACGGAATGGGGTGACAGAGGGGAAGGTGTATGAAGCCCCAAAAAGGTCGGGCGCACGGGGGATGCGGTAGAAATACTCTCGGATACTCTCCGAGGCTAACCGCCAAGACTCTCCTTCTGGAGTGTAGACCGCGGTGTAGATGTGGGGGTGCTCGGGGCAGTCTAAGCACGAGGGAGGACGGAAGAGAGGGAGGGCCGGACGAATATTCTCTTGTTCGTCACGGAGATCGATGTGGGGGATAGGAGGTGACTGCTCAGCTATGCGCTCGTAGTCGAAGGGGGAGTCGGGGGTCGGGACGCGAGGGGGAACAGAGGCTCGGGATGGGATACGGGAGGGGGCAGAGGAAGGGCGCTCAGGGGCAGCCTCAACGGGAATGGACTTGGAGGGGGGATCAGGATACACCAACTCTGGTGTAAGGACACGAGGGGGGGAGTGCGGGGTGGAATGGACGGCTACTTGCGTCCGAATGTCAAACTCGGGATTGAACTCCTCCTCGTACTCGAGAGGAGTGGCGGGCCTAGGAGTGCCGGGATGTGTGAGAGGCGATTGAAGCCCAGTGACTGGTTCACCGTAAACGTTGGTGATGATGTACTCGTACTGTACACCAGAGGTAGACGAGCCTTCTACAAACTCTTGTACGAAGGCGGAGGGGGAGACGATGGGAGTGAGGGGCAAGGGGGCGCGAGGGGGAGTGAGGGTGGAACGTGTGGCGGAGCGACAAGAGGGGCGAGGGTAATAGTTGTCGTCCTCCTGATAATAGGAGGCAGAATCTCCGTCCCACTGGCCAAACTGTGAGAAATCGTAGTCGGACACTTAAGGGAACACCCAGGGTCAGGTCTAATTGGGTTAGACTGTCCAAGTGTGATGACTCACTGTCACTCGACAGGGAGGCATGACGGGGTCAGAAGACCGGGGGTGGTGGAGAACTCGGGGTGGGGCACAGGGACTACTGTGATGGAGGCGCTTTGGCTCAACCGACAGAACTGGCGCGTCGGCTCAGGGAAGTGTCGCTAAGTGCAAGCTATTTGACTTGCAGCTGAAGGGGCACAGGCTCGGGTGGCTGGGAGAGGCAAAGGGAGGATGTCACAAGTGGACAGTCTGAGGGACTGTCCGTTCTATTGCGCTAGCTTATATACCTATAGGGATGGTCTGTGCATAGGTTTAGGGCAGGCTTAGGGCCGCCTGACGGGTGCTGCGGAATACTGCGGAATGGAACATTCCGGAGACATCTAAGAATAGTGTCCAATGAGAAAACAAGAACATATCGTACGACTGCTCCGCAGTCGATGACGCGATTGTGGTGTGACTGCTCCGCAGTCCAATCACACTAATCATAGAAGTGGTACGACTGCCCTGCAGTCGATGTGTCATAATGATTTGACTGCTCCGCAGTCCAATCAGATAAATCCAAGGAATGGTACGACTTGGAGTCGTCAGGTGACTTGATAAACCATGGGAGATCACGTGACTGATCACGTGATTGTCGGAGTATGGAATTCAAACTCCGACCTCGGATTTCCCCTTTAGGAAGGTGATTACATAAGACCGGGCCGGCGCGGACCGGTCTTAGACGCCTGAGTCACGACCCAAGTTTCTAGGTTCGTGACAGAATCAAACCCCTGTGACTGGGGTAACTTGGTGATGAAGTCAAGGGCGATGGTTTCGAAGGGGAGCGCCTCAGGGTTCAGATAGATCGGGGACAGTGGTGCTCGGGTTGGTCGGTTGTTGGCCTTGTGTCTCTGACACTCGGCGCATCCCTTGACGTAGTCCAATACGTCTTGGGCGAGGTTTGGCCACCAGTAGGAGCGTCCCACCAATTGCAAGGTTTTGTTGATGCCTGGGTGTCCATAAACCGGTGGTGTATGGTGAGCGGAGATGATACTTCTCTTGTCATATAGTCTGCCAGTCACCACTCGTCTTCTGTCTTTGTACCAAGTGCCTTTGATCTTCTTTAGACGGTGTGCGTCTATCCATGGGCGAAGGTAGTCCTCGTTTTGACGGTATGTTGCGTCCAGTCACTCCATCTCTCTGGGTTCTATCATCAGGGTGTTTGGCATAACAGCCTCGGCTTGTGTGGCTCGTACAAAGAGCGCGTTGGGAAGGACCACTACGTCCTTGTTGTTGTTGTCCCCTTGGTCGTAGTCCGGTCTTCGGGAGAGCATGTCTGCTCTTCCGTTGGCTGTGCCTTTGATGTGGTGAATCTCAAAGTCGTATTCAGATAGTTCTAGTACTTCCCTTGCAATGCATCTGCTTATTCTTTGTGGTGACCTCCAGTATTGCAGGTTGAGGTGGTCGGAGAATACCTTGGTTTTGTGTGGAGAACCTGCGAGTAGGGGTCTCCAGTGGCGGAAGGCTTTGACGATGGCTAGTAGTTCCAGGTCGTAGATGTCATAGTTGCGTTCTGCTTCATTGAGCGTCGCAGAGTAATAGCCTATGGGGTGTCGTTTACTGTCCTCTTTGCATTGTAGGAGTACGGCACCCACTGCGAAGCCTGATGCGTCTACCTCCATCTTGAATTGTTCTTTGAGGTCTGGGTGTGTTGATAAGTGACCCGCGCGCACTTAAGCGGCTCGCATGGACACGCAGATAACGGACTGCTTTAGATAAGATATATTGGACTTCTGTAGATTAGATTATGATCTGTACAATCTCGGACTTTCTTATCTATGACATCACTGTACAATGACATCATGGACTCCTCTGGACTCCTATTGTATTTCGTCCTTGTACTCATTCCCTTTGTTCTATCCTTATTGTGATGTCACTATGATATCATAGTCTAGCCTTTCTATTGTTCTTTGCGCTTTTGTTCTCCTTCTGCACACTCCTTTGTGTCCCTCTGTAGAACAACGCTCCTTGTATTTACTGTGACCTGTGTTATTAGTGTCACTCCCTGTAGCAGTATAAGTAGAGTACCATGTACGCTCTGGCACCACACCAGTTCTCATCTGTTGTGTGCCAGGTATGTCTTATCCTCTTGTATAAACACCAGTTCTCATCTGTTGTGTGCCAGACTTCCATCTGCTTCACTTGCTAGATCTCTCTGTTGCTGCTTCAAGTACCACCCTCATATCTCACCACAGTCTACTTTGTCACTGTGAGTATGTCCTACATGTGTACTGTTCATCAGGGTGTGCCAGCACTGGTTCGCTCGTGACCAGGGTCTTGAGCTTCGTAAAGGCGTCTTCTTCTGCTTGTCCCCACTGCCACTCTGTGTCTTTTCACATTAATCTGTTCAGTGGTCGTGCGTGTGTGGCGAACCCTTTGATGAAGAGGCGGTAAAAGTTGCAGAAGCCAAGAAAAGATCAGACTTGTTTGACTGTGGTCGGCATTGGCCAGTTGTGGATGCCTGTGACTTTGACAGGGTCCATGCGTGTCACCCCCTTTTCAAGGATTACCCCCAGGTAATCGATTGCCGGTGCACCGAAGACACATTTCTCTGGTTTGAAGTACAAGTCATTGTCCTTTGCGATTTGGAGTATGTCATGTACAACTGCGATGTGGCCTGCCCGGCCGTTCCGGGAGGCGATGCTGATGTCGTCCCTGTATATGCGAATGGTGGTGCCTAGCAACTCGTGTTTGTGGACGGTAGGACCGCAGAGGGAGTCCATCATCTCTTGGAAGGTGGCAGGCGAGTTGGTGAGGCCAAAGTACATGACGAGTGGTTCGAAGAATCCATGGCGCATTTTGAAGGCGGCTTTTTCTTCGTCGCCCTGCTTGATGCGGACGTTGTTGTATCCCCAGCGGACGTCGAGCTTAGTGTAGATGTCCGCATTACCCAAGTCCGTGATGAGCTCCTGTATGAGCAGCAGGGGGTATTGATTACGCACGGTGAACGAGTTGATCTTTCGATAGTCCTGGACTGGTCACAGTTTCCTGTCCTTCTTCTTGACGAAGAAGAAGGACAATGCGTAAGGGGATTTCGACGGTCGGATGTATCCCTTCTCCAGTTGCACGTCAAGGAATTTGTGGAGTGCGATGTCTTTGTCGCGTGACATGGGATAGATCTTGCAGTCGATGGCGGTCGGGGTGTCCTTCCTGAACTCGATGGCATGATCCCAAGGTCGTGAGGGTGGGAAGCGATGTGATTCCTCTTCGCTGAACACCTTGGCAAAGTCCGCATACTCTTCTGGGATCTCTGTTGTGCCGGTGAATTGCTGTGCTTCGATGGCCAGCTCTGTGGCGGTGGTGCGTGCCCTGACTGTCTCCCATTCATCGTAGAGTTGTTGCATGGCACGGCGCTTCTCCTCTTCGGTGAACTCGGTAGGGGCGAATGCAATGGTTACCCCCCGCTCTTCTGGGTGTGTGGTTCGAAGGACCACTGGATAGGCATCTTCTTTGATGACGGTGTGTTGCCAGCTGATCTGTGGTTCGTAGGCGGCTAGCCATGGGTAGCCAAGGATGATGTCCTCATTCCCCGTGTCTGTGAGTAGGAACCTCATCATTTTGTGGGTTCCCTTGGTTTGTACATCGAGATCTGCGCAGTGTGTGATTAGTCCTGCTTTGTTCTCTGAGTTGTCGATGTTCCATATCTTTTTGGGGGTCTCTAGCTCTTTGAGACCAATCCCCATTTGTTTCGCGAACGTGGGTTTAATGAAGCTATCTGTGGCTCCTGAGTCCACCAGTGCTTTTACTTCAGCCATGTTGTAACTTGTTCAAACGGAAACTGGAATTCTCAACGATCGGTAGTGTGTGATTATTACAGAATTACAACGGAGCGCCCTCACCCAGGCCGACGGGTTCAAGTGTTTGGAAAACCCTCTTTTCCCCACAGTTCTTGAAGGACCAGGTCTTTTACTTCATCTGGCGCTCCGGCCACTCCCTGGAGCCACTCCTGGGCCTGTTGTTGCGGGGTCACCGCTGCGCGTGCTTGCACTTTTGGTTCCTGGGTGTAGTAGTCTGTCTCCGACCTCCTACTATTGCTGCTTTGCGCGCTGTTGTGATGCTGTGGGCAGTCGCGACTGAAGTGTCCCTTCTGGTTACAGGTGTAGCAGATTACTTCCCTTGCGTCTCAGGGTGGTCCCCTCCCCCTGCCTCGTCCCCTCAGTCCTCCTCTGGGTGGGTAGGGTGGCCTCTGTCGGTCAAGTATGAACTCTGCTCTGGCGAGCCTTCCCTGGATGTCCTCTGCTTCCGCACCTCGTGCCCGCATCCTGTCCGCGGAGGTGTCCATCGCATTGGGGTTCTGGTGATGGGGAAGGTTCCTTGGTGCCCATCCGCTCTGGGGGTTCCCCCATGGGCTAGGGCGCGGAGTAGTCCTCAGAGTGGGTGTTTTTAGTGAGTTGAGATGTGCCTGTAGATGCATGTACTGCTGTTGCTTCTTCATTGCTGCTTGTTTCCATGCCTCAAACGTTGCGGGTTCGTACTGCTCGTAGACCTTGGTGAACAACGCCTTTGGTAGTCCTGCTGTGAATAGGTCCAACGTTTGAGGGGCGTCGAGGTTGTAGTCAGCTTGTCGGGCTAAACGTTCGAAGGTAGCCACATAGCTGTCAATGTCCCCTTCCTTCATGTGGACGCCTTTGCGCAGCTCCACCTGTGCCTGTTCTTTCTCCATGGTGTTGGCGAATCGTCTGGTGAAGGCGCGAAGGGTCTCTTCCCAGAGGTGTCGAGTGTGTTTGGGAAATCCGGCCTCTGTCTAGCGCATTAGCCAGTCAGTCATATACATCACCCATTTGTTAACCATCTCCCCCTGGATGTAGCCGAGGAAGAGGAGTGATCGGCGGTAGTAGTTGCGCATGATGTCGCTTGTACTGTTGACTCCTTGATAGAGGTTCCACTGCGCTCTGAACTGCAGGGCTTTGGTGCGGTCTCCGTTGAAGACCATAGGCGGGTTGCCTTGGAGTCTATCTGACAATCGAGGTGGGTTACCTATGGGAGCCATTCCTGGGAACCCGCCTCCTCCAGGTGGTCCTCCTCCACCTCCGTGCGGGTGGCCTCCATCTGGGCCTCTTCCAGGTGGTCCTCCTCCTTCGGGAGGGTCTGGTTTGTCAGGTCCGATGGCCCTCATGAGAGCCGCATTGTCTGCGGTCATTCGATGTCCTGTGCTAGGGTCGATGGGGAGTAGGTCTTCTGGTACTCCATTTTGTGGTAGTTGTACAGGGTCCATTTGGAGTGCATACGTCGGTTCTAACTGTGTGGTTGTCATCTCGTCTGGTGGGTGAATGATGATCTGCTCAGCTTGGGGTGCTTCGTTAAGCGTAATTCCTCCTGCTAGGTTTGCTAGTTCCTCCTCTTCTTCTGCGATTACCTGGGAGAGGTGATCTTCTTCTGACTCTTTGTTGCTTTGATCTGATTCGGAGTCTCCCTCTTCTGTGGTGCTTGTGGTAACTGCTCCGTCGATGGGTCCCACTCTTGCTTGGGGAACTACATCGCTTTCTAGGATGTCGCACCGATATTCCTGTGTGGTTGGTCTGACCACTGTTCGTACCCCTGTGTCGTTTGTTGCGAGTATACACCAACAAGTATGTTTGAAGCTGAACTCAACTGGATAGAACCAACTCAGTCGGTTGGGGAAATCAACGAAGTACCTGGTTTCTCCTCTATGTGTCCTCCACCTAGCAGCTTTTAGATAGTGCGTGGGGATGTTCTGTTCTCCTCTACTGGAGATAGTATATGATTGGACTTGGTTCCAGTCCCACCGATCTTTTGTTGTGGACGCCACTGTGTCTTTGGTGAGGGTTAGCTTGGTCTTAATGTTGCGTTAGGCTCGCCCTAACGATGCTCAACTTGAGTGATGACAGAGTGGCTGGATATGCAAAGGGGCAACTCAGCGAATATGAGTACACAACCTCAGAAGGAATGTGACCGCTGCTAGCACTGGGGCGAAGTCCACCAGGTGCACGTGCTGCTGGGCGATCTGCCTAACCAGGGCCAGACGCGATAGTAGGCAGAGAGTGAGGAAGAGACAGACGAGGATAGAGGAGACCAGGATCAGATAAGGATTCAAGAAGACCAAGCTAAGGAGCTCAGTCTTCGTACTACCCACTAGATATACAGTTGACGAGGAGCTTTGAAGCTCCTCCTGAACGTAAGGTACCCAGTAGCCATAATAGCTCGAACCCTACTACGACTGTCCTAGGTATGAGTCAAGTCCGTACTATGCAACATGTGATAACCACAACAAGCTGACTGAGACAACTGTCCCTGACTAATACTAGGGTAGTCAGAACCCCGTGAGACTGCAGTCCGTACCAATGAGTCCGATCGCAACACGCCCCTTCCCGTTCCCTCTTCGCGCTGTAAGGGCGTCGCAGCCCTTGAGCGCGAAACCGCCTACTATCGACCATTTCGGACTCGTCGGCTCGGCACGTGACCTCACTGCCTATCGCGGATGATCGTCAACCGCCACCAACTCGTGGTCATCGATCTTTTCCTCGTCGCCTCGTTTCCCCCACTCTTCCGTCTCCCCACCATCTCGTCTCACCCCTCGTCGTTCCTTTCTATGGCCAAACATGATTAACAGATCCGACACCGGTCGACACCCTCGATCGCCAAACCCTTCCATATCGACCTCTCGGCCGCGACGTCGTCAAGGGTCCCGCCTCGGAAAGACTTCCCCATCATTCCTCGCACTGCACGCCGTCATTCGTTTGCTATCCTCAAAACCCTGGAACTTGGTCCATGCTTACACCGATGACCGTTGATCGGTCCAGAGCGGCATTCTTTGTCTCGGACAAAGGCGCGCCCGACTTTTACTTATTTTCTTGCCCTATTCTCACCCTCGTTTTACGACTTAGTGCACCTCGTTGACGCCACCCGCGTCGCCTCTCCGACCCCTCATCCTCGACCAGTTAGACCTCTCCCGACTCCTTGTCTCCATTCTCCTTCTTCGTTTCTCCCCCGTTTCATCTCGACACTTGCCTGAGTACGGTACACGCCGCCCGACGACGCCACTAGCGCCAGGGACTGTAAAACTTCACCTTAGCCTTACGACCGTCCGTCCGTCCGTCTTTCGTAGTCTCTCGCTATCCCTTGGACTCCCTTACCTTACTTTTCCCCACTTCTACCTACTCTCCCTCACAACTTTCGACTTAGCGTTTGCGACGACGAGTTCCCTTACTTACAGGTACACGAGGTATATAAGGACTTGGAATCGCGCTCAGTAATATCATCCTCTTTTCCCTGCGTCTTATTCGATTCTCGTCTTCTTTCTCTCGCGTGATCAGTATCGATTCGACGGGGCAGGTCTAATACGAAGACACCCGATCGACTACGACGACTCTTCACTCACTTTTGCCCCCTTTCTAGTTATCTTCCGCGTCGTCGTTACGCGTGTTCCGAGCCTCGCTCAACGTCTTCGCTTGTTCCCCTTAGACTCGGAAACATACACTCTCGTTCGACGCCCAAGATTTGGGCACTCGTCCCTACTAAAACTCGGCGGCAACTACCTCCCTTCCCTTTCCTCTGTTTAGTCCCTTCCTCGGCCTTACCTTACTCACTCGCGCGCTTTCGAGCACGTACATCTGGCTGCCCCAGTGAGGCTGAGTTTAGTGGATTAACCCCCCTCTCCCCTGTTTCCTTCTTCCCTTCCCGGTCGCCTCTGGTGACCAACCATATGCCCAGACAATCGAGTCTACCGCCTAGAGATCTCTTCGGAAAGTTCACCAAAAAGCCAGATTCCACGCCTACCGACACATCGCCTCATACACCGCCACGTCAGCCAGAACCGTCTACCAGCAGCCTAACACTCGACATCACAGAAGCCTTCGTCCCCGACTCAGATATCACCCCCTGACCTCATCGCGCCCAGTCTATCCCGGGCTCTTTCTCTCCCCAAACCGAACCACCCACGCAGTCCTCTATCCCATTTTCGACCCTCGTTGCACAAAGTTACAAACGCTTCGTCTCGCCTTCCTTGATCCCCGTCCCAAAATCGACCATCTCGGTCTCGACCCCCCGTACTTCCGCTACCTCGTCTAGTCTACCTTCGTCCTCTCAGTCGACCTCTCTCGTAGTCCCCACCAAAGCTAGATCACTTTCTAATCCACAAAAACCCCTACCACTTCCCCCTACTTCGTCTGCTACAGCCTCTTCTGCTCTCGGTCCTAATCTCGCATCCGTCGCCTCCTCCTCCACTTTGAGCCTCATTACACCTACTACAGTATCCTCCGTCGCACCTTCCACTGCAGCGTCGTCTCCTTCGTCTCTCCCAATCCCCATCACAACTGCTCCAGTAACCGCTCCCTCTTCCACTCCGATCGTCACAGCGTCCTCTCTTGCTCCCGCTTCGACCACCACACCAGCTGCACCAGCCGCACCAGTACACCCTCCCGCAGTTATCGCAGCACCGAGACATATGGCCGCTAATCCCGCTACCGGCCCCGCGGCCATGCCAGCCGCCCGTTCGCATAACGCACCATTCTTTTCCGGACGCGTAGGAGACCCACTTGACGACTTCCTCCGAGAATACGAGGAGATCGCCACTAGCCGCAACCTTACACCCAGAGAGAAAGTGGAGACCGTCATACGCTACATCCCCACAGACCTCCGGGACTTATGGAAACTTCTCGACGGCTACACAACGCACGATTGGACTCTATTCCGACAATCTCTTGAGGGCATATACGGAGGAGCTACCACGCAGTCCAAATACTCCAAACAAAAGCTATTCGACTACATCCACTACACTAGTCAACAGCGCATGCGTGGCGAAGACGACGTCATGCACTATTACCGGGAGTTCCTAGTCTTCTGCAAACCTCTCCAGGACGCCCACCGCATTACCGACGAAGAACGCGATTCCGCGTTCTGGTACGGATTCCACCCCGACGACCGAGAAAAGATGCAGCCTAGGCTATACGGCAAATATCCAGACCGGTCGGCCGAACAGCCCTACGACTTTGAAGAAGTTTTCAAAATCGCCCGTGCCGTCTTCACTACCGCCCCCTACTTCCCCATCCAGCTACAGGAGCGCTGGGAACACTTCGCACCGCGCCAAGCCAGATCCGAGAGACCAACTGAAAGGTGGTTCGGCCAGAGCGTTCTCGATCCCCGGATACCTGACCACGAGGGACGCAGGAGGGAGCGAGACCACTTCCTCGACTATAACCCCAGAGACGCATTCCCTCGCCCAGATCGGGACCTTCCTCGCCCCATTAACCCTCCGCCCCGTGCTCCTTCTCCTCCTCGCAACACCACCCCTTCCGAAACTAAAACAGTCCGTTTCGCAGAACAGACCCGGGAGGACGAAGACCGCGAGCTAGACGAGCTTATGGACAAGATGCACGGACTCTCTGTCCGCGAGCGAACCTACGCGGTCCTCTACGCTCGCTGCGCGCATCGTTACCCCGACGTTGCCTCTACGCTTCCGAGGCCGGAAATCGTCCAGACCTTCTCCTACCAACCCCCTGCCGCTCCACCGACAAACCATCGCCAGCCCTGGCCAGCAGCGCCAGACCGGTCTGCCCCCGTCCCTCCTGCAGTCTCTTCCGACGCCACCTACTTCCGAACTCGCCCGCGCCCTATGGGGTGCTCGTTTTGCTCCCAGACTAACCGCCGCATCCGAGAATGTCCCATCGCGCAGGAGTACTGTCGTACGGGACGAGCAATGGTCCTCAACGACCGCATCCACCTCCCTAATGGCCAGCCCATCCCAGGCGACATCACCGGCAGCAACCTGCAGGCTAGGGTCGACGCCTGGCTCTCTAACCCCATGCCCAACGCAGCCAGCGCTGCGACCTTCACACATGATCCCCCTCCTCACACTTCGCTCAGCTTTGAGACCGCTATGCCGACCCCCCTTGGGCAACCCGTTCCACACGCTTACATTATTGAAGTCACCGGCGCCGAGGACGAAGACGCAACTGAAGTTGAGAGCGCACCCGACGACAGCCTCGACTTCTTCGGAGTCTACGCAGCCGAGAAGAAGAAGCGAGACGCGAAAGCATCGAAGCTCCCCGAACTCGCCCAAGCGAAGAAGCCTGCTCCATCGCCCTCCACCTCCAAAAGTGCCACCAATACGCCTGCCCCCACGCCGCGCGCCGCACCCCAGTACAAGTATCAGTCAAACGCCGAAGATCAGCAACTCTCAGCCGAGCTCTACAAATGGTTACTCGACGGCAAGCTCGCTCAAGTCACTCCCGCCCACATCCTCGCTGCAAGCCCGGGCATCCGAAAGGAGCTCGTCGAGCGACTTCGCACGCGCAGAGTCGATGCCGCATGCCTCGAAGAAGTCTCCGATTCTATCCCACCCGTCTCCATCCTCGAACTTGCGGCCCCGCGATCCGCCGAGTATTCCCTCCCCCTGCGCGAGATCGACGTCGTAATCAACGACGCCGTCACCGAGGCCGGAGTCCTAGACCAAGGGTCTCAGATTGTTGTCATCCGATTGGACTTGGCACAGGAGGCCGGCGTATCCGTAAACCACGACCACCGACTGGACATGGAAGGAGCTAACGGTCTAGTCAGCAAGACTCTGGGATGCGCTGAAAACCTAACCATGTGCATCGGGGATGTCACCTTCGCCATCCACGCTCATGTCGTCGACCGCGCGCCCTTTCGCCTCCTGCTCGGGCGACCTTTCCACCACCTCCTTCTCTGCCGACTCGAAGACCACCCCGACGGACGCGTAGAAGTCTCCGTACGCGACCCCACCGATCCCGCTCGCTCCGTCTCCATCCCTTCCCGCGCTCGCCGAACGCAAGTCGGATGTGTAAAGACACTCACGCTCACAGCCCCGCACCTCCAATCATGGACGGCATCCCTCGCTTTCAAGATCCGGCTCTCCAGCTTCTTCAAACACCGTCGCATCCCGTTCTAGCCTACAAGAAGGTAGCGCGCAAAGTACGCCCGGTACCCGCGTCGCTCCCCGAAGACTACCGCATCATCCGCCGCATCCCTAACGACCCCATCAAGAATCTTCCCCCATTACCGACTCATCCACCCGACTTCATTCCCATCGCCCACAGCACCCGACTCACTCAAGAACGTCTCGATGAACTCGACCTCAACCGCTACGACTTCCTCCAGCCCGAAGAACTCAAGCTACTCCAACACATCCTCAAAGTCAACGAGCACGCTTTAGCGTGGACTGAAGCTGAGAAGGGTCGCTTCCGCGACGACTATCTCTCGCCCGTCAAGATCCCAGTCATCGAGCACACCCCGTGGATCCAGAAGAACATCCCCATCCCCTCCGGCATCCTAGAACAAGTCATCCAAATCTTTCGGGACAAGACCGCCGCCGGTGTCTACGAACATTCCGACGCCTCCTATCGCTCCCGGTGGTTCTGCATAAAGAAGAAGAACGGCTCGCTGCGCCTTGTACACGACCTTCAGCCCCTCAACGCCGTCACCGTCCGCAACTCCGGAGTTCCCCCTTTAGCTGATCAACTGATCGAGGCGATGGCTGGCCGCGCCTGTTATAGCATGCTCGACTTGTTCGTTGGCTACGACCACCGCTCCCTCGACGTCACCTCGCGTGATCTCACTACCATTCAATCCCCCATCGGCGCTCTCCGCCTCACTCGCTTGCCCCAGGGCTGGACTAACGCAGTAGCCATTTTTCATGAAGACGTCACGTTCATCTTAGAAGCCGAAATTCCCCACGTCGCCTGGCCTTTCGTGGACGACTGCAGCATCAAGGGCCCAGCCTCGCGTTACGAAACGGAAGACGGAAGCTTTGAAGCCATCCCCGAAAACCCTGGCATCCGCAAGTTCATCTGGCAGCACCTCAATGACATCCACCGCATCCTCCATCGTCTCGGCAGCTCCGGCGCAACCGTCTTGGCCAAGAAACTCTTCGTCGCCGTACCCGAAGTCATCATCCTCGGCCACAAGTGTAACTACGAAGGACGCGTGCCCGATGACTCGAAGATCGCCAAAATCCGGGACTGGCCGACCTGCAAGAACGTCACCGACGTCCGCGCCTTTTTGGGTCTGGCTGGCTTCATGCGAATCTGGATCAAGAACTACTCAGCTATGGCTCGCCCGCTCGTCAACCTTACTCGCAAGGGCGAAGTCTTCGTCTGGGACGAACAGCACACGGACGCCATGCAGCAACTCAAGGACGCCATTGTCAGCTCTCCCGCTCTCATCTCCATCGACTATTCCACCGACCGTCCCGTCTTCTTGGCTGTCGACTCTTCTTGGCGCGGCGTAGGTTACATTCTGTCTCAGGAGTGCGCAGACGGCAAGCAACGCCCTTCGCGCTTCGGCTCGATCTCCTGGAGCGAACGCGAAAGCCGCTACTCTCAGCCTAAGGTAGAACTCTATGGACTCTTTCGCGCTCTCCGCGCTCTCCGGCTACATATCATCGGCGTCAGCAACCTCGTAGTTGAAATGGACACTGTCTTCGTCCGCGGCATGCTCAACAACCCCGACATTCAGCCCAACGCCACCATCAACCGTTGGATCGCCGCCATCCTTCTCTTCGACTTCAAACTCGTCCATATTCCCGCCGAGAAGCATCACGGGCCGGACGGACTTTCAAGACGTGAACCCGTGGAGGGCGAAGATGCCGAAGAAGACGATCCCGAAGAATGGATCGACAAGACGCTCGGACTTGGACTCTGGGCTCACTCTATGACGCAAACCCCACTTTTCGCCTCATGCATCCTCTCCGTTTTCAGCACCACCACCGAAGATCCTGCCAACCCACTCGTCAACTTCCCCACCAGCAGCAAAACCATCGACGCGGAGAAGGAGATGACGCAAATACATCAGTACCTGAAGACCCTCAAGAAGCCTAGCGATCTCGACGGCAACGACTGGGACAAGCTTCTCAGGAAAACGAAACGTTTTATCTTAGTCGGCGAACAGCTCTGGCGACGCAACAGGCTTGGGCAACACCAGCTCTTCATCCCTCCTTCCCAACGACCCGCCATCCTCCGCGAAGCGCATGACAGGTTCGGCCACAGAGGTGTCTATTCCACAAGACGCACCATTCTCGACCGCTTCTGGTGGCCCTCCCTCGAGTACGACGTCCGCTGGTACATCAAGACTTGTCACGCTTGTCAACTTCGCCAGACCACCAAGATCCACATTCCCGCGCTCGTTCCCATGCCTGCCCCCCTCTTCCGCAAAGTCTACGTCGACACCATGCACATGCCACTCGCCGGCGGCTTCTCGTACATCGTACAGGCTCGCTGCTCCCTTACCGCTTGGCCCGAATGGCGCACCCTCCGCTCTGAGACTGGACAGACTCTTGGCCGCTTTCTGTTCGAGGAGATACTGTGCCGTTGGGGCGCAGTCGAGGAGATCGTCACTGACAACGGCTCGGCTTACATCGCAGCACTGGATTGGCTGGCCACCAAGTACAACATTCGGCACATTCGCATCTCACCTTACAACTCTCGGGCGAACGGCATTGTCGAGCGTCAGCACCGGACCATTCACGAGTCCCTCTTCAAGACCTGCGAAGGCAACGTCTCAAAATGGCCCGCCATCGCGGCACACATCTTCTGGGCCGACCGCGCTACCACCTGCCGATCCACCGGCTACTCCCCCTTCTACATGGCTCACGGCGTCGAGCCCCAGCTTCCCTTCGATATCACCACCGCCACATTCCTCGTTCCCGACCTCACCACTCCCCTCTCCACCGTCGACCTCATCGCTATTCGCACGCGTCAGCTCCAGACGCGCGACGACGACCTTGCGAAAATCCGAGACAACATCGTTAAGAGTCGTCTCTCGGCTGCTATGGGTTTCGGGCGAAAATTCGCCCATAATATCAAGACCGACTCCTTTGGTCCAGGAGATCTGGTCCTGGTCCGAAACTCCGTAGCCGAAAACACTCATGTTCGTAAAATCAAACCTTGGTATTTTGGACCCATGGTCGTCCTCAGGAGGAATTGCCACGGTGCTTACTCGCTAGCGGAACTCGACGGCACCATCTCGAAGCTTCGCTTCGCCGCGTTTTGACTCATTCCTTACTTCTCGCGCACCGGCTCCGTCATCCCGCTCGCTGACTTGCTAGACCCCCAAGACATCGCCGCACTCGACAAAGAAAGTCCAGAAGAAGCCGGAAATTTTTTTGGCAGTGATGAGTACGTGAGTGAGGACACTCAAGATATTTTTAACCCCCCGGGAGATGTAAGGGCGTCGCAGCCCTTGAGCGCGAAACCGCCTACTATCGACCATTTCGGACTCGTCGGCTCGGCACGTGACCTCACTGCCTATCGCGGATGATCGTCAACCGCCACCAACTCGTGGTCATCGATCTTTTCCTCGTCGCCTCGTTTCCCCCACTCTTCCGTCTCCCCACCATCTCGTCTCACCCCTCGTCGTTCCTTTCTATGGCCAAACATGATTAACAGATCCGACACCGGTCGACACCCTCGATCGCCAAACCCTTCCATATCGACCTCTCGGCCGCGACGTCGTCAAGGGTCCCGCCTCGGAAAGACTTCCCCATCATTCCTCGCACTGCACGCCGTCATTCGTTTGCTATCCTCAAAACCCTGGAACTTGGTCCATGCTTACACCGATGACCGTTGATCGGTCCAGAGCGGCATTCTTTGTCTCGGACAAAGGCGCGCCCGACTTTTACTTATTTTCTTGCCCTATTCTCACCCTCGTTTTACGACTTAGTGCGCCTCGTTGACGCCACCCGCGTCGCCTCTCCGACCCCTCATCCTCGACCAGTTAGACCTCTCCCGACTCCTTGTCTCCATTCTCCTTCTTCGTTTCTCCCCCGTTTCATCTCGACACTTGCCTGAGTACGGTACACGCCGCCCGACGACGCCACTAGCGCCAGGGACTGTAAAACTTCACCTTAGCCTTACGACCGTCCGTCCGTCCGTCTTTCGTAGTCTCTCGCTATCCCTTGGACTCCCTTACCTTACTTTTCCCCACTTCTACCTACTCTCCCTCACAACTTTCGACTTAGCGTTTGCGACGATGAGTTCCCTTACTTACAGGTACACGAGGTATATAAGGACTCGGAATCGCGCTCAGTAATATCATCCTCTTTTCCCTGTGTCTTATTCGATTCTCATCTTCTTTCTCTCGCGTGATCAGTATCGATTCGACGGGGCAGGTCTAATACGAAGACACCCGATCGACTACGACGACTCTTTGTTGATAAGTGACCCGCGCGCACTTAAGCGGCTCGCATGGACACGCAGATAACGGACTGCTTTAGATAAGATATATTGGACTTCTGTAGATTAGATTATGATCTGTACAATCTCGGACTTTCTTATCTATGACATCACTGTACAATGACATCATGGACTCCTCTGGACTCCTATTGTATTTCGTCCTTGTACTCATTCCCTTTGTTCTATCCTTATTGTGATGTCACTATGATATCATAGTCTAGCCTTTCTATTGTTCTTTGCGCTTTTGTTCTCCTTCTGCACACTCCTTTGTGTCCCTCTGTAGAACAACGCTCCTTGTATTTACTGTGACCTGTGTTACTAGTGTCACTCCCTGTAGCAGTATAAGTAGAGTACCATGTACGCTCTGGCACCACACCAGTTCTCATCTGTTGTGTGCCAGGTATGTCTTATCCTCTTGTATAAACACCAGTTCTCATCTGTTGTGTGCCAGACTTCCATCTGCTTCACTTGCTAGATCTCTCTGTTGCTGCTTCAAGTACCACCCTCATATCTCACCACAGTCTACTTTGTCACTGTGAGTATGTCCTACATGTGTACTGTTCATCAGGTTATGGGCCCTGGTGCCCAAGCCACTCCACTTGGCTGGTCACTGTGTTCCTAGGATCACACACCAGGTCAAGGTCTGTCTGGGGCCTCACCAGCCTTGCCCAAGGCAGTGGACACTGAGGCGTCAGTTGTCACTGCTGAGGAACCTCCTGTACATGTACTGCCCAGTAGTCCTACTTTCACCCCCACTGTTTTCCTAGCCCCTGCGCTATGCGCAAGGAGATTGGATCTGGTAGCCCCTTAATCCATATCCAGGTGTGCATGGCCCACTGGGCTGTGTATTGTGGAGCTTAGCGCCAGCTGTCTCTGGTGCTCCACACTGGGCGCAGGATCTCCTCACCATGGGAGTGTTAGTGTTGGGGAAGTTCGGTCTCAGACCGATCCAAACTCGGTTTGAACCCAAACCCAAACCGTTTAAATGGTTTGGGTTTGAAAATTCTAAAAAAAAACCGAACCGCTTGGTTTGCGGTTTGGGACCCCCAAACCGATACCAAACCGTTCCAAACCGATTAGGAAAAATTATTAAAAATTATTTAAATTTGTTAAATAATCACTCAATAAATGGTTTCAAACTTGGTTTGAACCGAGTTTGAACTGAGTTTGAACCAAAACAGACAGTTAAATTTATTATTATAAGAAAATATTTATGTTTTTGGTCTATTAACTGGTTTGAACTCGGTTTGAACTCGGTTTGAACCAAACCAAACCGATTAAGAAGCAATTTAAAATGTCTTTTTTTAATCGGTTTGAAACGGTTTGGAACGGTTTGGAGCGGTTTAAACCGGTTTGGTCCGGTTTGGTTTCGGTTTGGCAAAAATTAAATGGTTCGGTTTACGGTTTGGCCCAAACTGGCCCAAACCGAACCGAACCGAACTTCCCCAACACTAGGGAGTGTAAAACCTGGTTCAGACTCTGGGGGGTGTTCACCTTATGGTGTTCTGCAACCAGACTCCTGCCTTGTAGCGGCAATGGGAAAGGATTCAGTGAAGCCACTTGTGGCGATGAGGCAACCAACAGGCCGAGAAGGCTGAGGTAGACAGCCTTGGGCTCTGAAAGACACCATTCCAAAATTCCCCCTGACGCAAACTAGTGAGCCGTGTCATAGACACACCCTGGCTGGCAGCTGGCTCCTAGTATGGCAAAGGGATATTCCAAACCTGGGCCTAGCCCTTGTATCACTGGCATACCACAGGAGGCAGGACGCGCTAGCGTTCTGGCCTTACAGATTCACAGACAGGAGTGTCTACCCCCCCATCTTGCAACTGTTATGAAGCACTATCGCTGACTGCTCCTCGGCGATAGATAAATCATCCCTATGTCTGGCCAATCATCTCGCGCTGCCTCGCCCACTGGTGCCACCGGTGCGGCTGCAGGCGCCACAGCAGGGGGCTCACTCCCCCCCTTTCCTACTGGGTCCACACCCTCTTCACGCATCGCCAATGCCTATGGCAACTCGTTTGGCATGCCCTCAGGCATCCACCTCAGCAGGTTTGACGGGTCAAACTGGAACGAGTGGTCTGGGACCTTGGAGGCTATCCTCACGCTGCACGAAGCGGAAGACGTGTTCCACCTCCAGGTCCCTCCCTCTGGAGTCACCTCTGATGAGTGGGACTCTGTCCAGCGTCGGGCAAAGGCATACCTCCGCCTCTACCTCAAACCCGACGTCTACTCCCTCGTTGCCGACCCCCTCTCCTATCCCACCTTCAAGTCGAAGTGGGACAAGCTGAAGGACGTCTATGCTGGTGCTAGCGGCAGCACCACCATATTTAATCTGTGGATCCAACTCACCCAAGCCCGCCTCGACGACTCCGCGCCCATGGCCTCTCAATTGGCCAAGCTCAATGAGCTGAGGGTCGGCCTAACCAACGCACAGATGGGTGTCACTGACACCCAATTCTGTCTCATACTTCTCCACGCCCTGCCAGCCTCCTATGAGGTTCTGGCATCCACCATCCTCGCCAGTGGTGCCCCCTCCAAACTGAAGCACGCTGAAATAATTGCGCGCATCGTTTCTGAGGAGGCACGTCGTACTGGCCCCTCTGGCTCCTCCCTCAACAAGGCTGCCCCCATTAGGCCCACCAGCAGTGGCCCACGTAAGAAGAGAGACCATTCTCAACTTACCTGCCACTACTGTAACAAAAAGGGGCATATTAAGCCTGACTGCAGGCAGAGGAAGAAGGATGAAGCTGCGGGGAAGTTGAAGGACACTAGCAACAAGGCTGCCAATAGTCATGTATTAGTACCAACCACCGCCTCCATTAAGGAGGTCGATGATGAGCCCGCCATTAACTGGGCGGACAATGCAGTTGGAGTTGCCTTGTATGCTGCCTCGCGTGTGCGTTGGATGATGGACAGTGGTGCTACACACCACATCACACCACATCGGTCCGACTTCAAGGACTATACCCCATGCAAAGGTGCTGTGCGCCTTGGGGACAAGTCCACCATCGACCAAGTTGGTGTAGGCTCCGTCGTCTTCACTACGAGCCAGGGCCTTCCAATCACCCTCAGTAATGTGCTACACCTTCCACAGGTGAAGACACGCTTCTTATCGACGCGTGCCTTAGCACAAAAGGGTGCGGAAGTGGCCTTTGACAGTGGCTCGTTTAAAATATCTGTCAAAAAGCAATGTGTAGCTGTTGGCTACTTGGAGGACAACCTCTACTGGTTGGACGCTTCAAGCATTGGCCTCAATGCTCACGTCAAAAGTGCTGCCACCACTCTTGATATCTGGCATCAGCGCATGGGACACATCTCCTCTGCTGCTCTCAAGTCGTACGGTCCCTCTGCCACTACTGGCATGGACATTGACTGCTCTACCACGCATACTGCTGTGTGTCGTGGGTGCGAGTTGGGTAAATCCACTCGCCAACCTTTCTCTGCGTCCTCCACCAAAAGGACAACCCGCATCTTTGAGATTGTACACAGTGACCTCGCCGGTCCAATGCAAACTCAGTCCCTACAAGGCTCCGCGTACACCGCCACCTTCATAGACGACCACTCCAAGCATGCAGTGGTGTACTTCATTAAGTCGAAGGATCAGTTTGTGAGAACACTGCAGATGTATTTGGCCTGGGGTGAAACCCAGACATCCCATAAACTGCGCGCACTCCACTCTGACCGCGGAGGCGAGTACATGGCGAGCCAAGTACAGGACATTCTCAAGCAGAGAGGGATAGAGCATCACCTTACGATGCCAGGTTCACCACAGTCGAACGGGAAAGCCGAGCGGTTTAACCGCACCATTACGGATAAGGCAATGGCCATGCTACACACAGCAGGCATGTCTAAAGGCTTCTGGGAGCATGCTATGAGCACTGCGGTACACATCTATAACCGCTCTCCCACCCGTACGCTCAAGTGGCGCACACCCTATGAACTCTGGTACTCTGGCAAGGTACCAGATGTCTCACACTTGCGCATCTTTGGATGCAAGGGGTACATGCACGTACCCGCTGATAAGCGTCGCAAATTGGATGCGAAGGCCATTGAGGTCACGCTTATTGGGTTTGAGCCCGAATCTAAGGGCTATAAGCTCTGGGACCGCCAAACCCGCTCTGTCCGTTTGTCCAGGGATGTGACATTCGACGAGAGTAGCTTCCCATCCCTCCAGGGTGCTGAGATACACCCACCACCTTCTCAAGTGGCCTCACCACCACTACCTACACCAGTAATTGCCGTACCTAGCACGTCGGCGTTACCACCACAGCGAGCACCCTCCCCTACACACTCTGATAGTAGTGAGGAGGATGTTGAAGATATACTAGACCCTAAACAAGAGCGACCACACACGCCACCACCACCTGCCCCACCCACTCTTCCTGTCACACCTAAGCGTGAACAGCCCCCTCTGACTTCTCCACCACCGCGTCAAAGTGCAACGCGCATTATGCGCAATGTCCCTCCTCCCTCACCAGATATGCCTGGTGGCTTTGAGGACCGCGCACAGCGTAGTCAGCTGTTGCGTGAGATGGACAATGCACCCAGACGCTCTGCCCGTGCACCAGTGCCCAATCCCCGCTACTTCACAGCGGATAATGTGGCCACACGTGGTAGACGGTTGGGATTTGCAGAGCTGTTAGCTGCAGCTTATGTGGGAAGAGATCCTGCATCCTATGCAGAGGCCATGCGGTCTGTGGATGCAGGTGAGTGGACAACGGCGTGTCAGTATGAGATGGATGCGCTCGCCAAGAATGGCACATGGGAGTTAGTAGATCTCCCGCCTAATCGCAAGGCAGTAAAATCCAAATGGGTCTTCAAGCTCAAAGCGGATGGCCGCTACAGAGCTCGCTTGGTGGCTAAGGGGTTTACGCAAATCCCTGGCATAGATTTTGATGAAACCTTCTCTCCCGTCGCACGATTCGAGTCGCTGAGATTACTTCTGGCGTTGGCCGCGCTGGAGGACTGGCACATCCATCAGATGGATGTCAAGTCTGCGTTCCTCAATGGCGTGCTTGACGAGGAGATTTACATGGAGCAACCACAAGGATTCATCACCACTGGTGCAGAGACGAAGGTGTGTCGCCTAGTCAAGGCGATATATGGTCTCAAACAAGCCTCCCGTGCATGGAACTTGCAATTTCATGGAGTGCTACTTGCACTCGGCTTTAAGCGGACGTTTGCTGATGCCGGCGTATATGTGTTGCCTCAACGAGAGGGGGATGGACCACTCTTCGTTATCGTTTACGTTGACGACATCACAATTCTGGGTGCTTCTCTGGAGAGAATTAAGCGTCTTAAGTCAGATCTTTCTGAGCGCTATGAGATGACAGATCTCGGGGAGATAGAGTCCTATCTAGGTATGCGCATTGTGCGCGACCGCTCCCTTAGACGCATCGAAATAGACCAGTCTGGCTATGTCAAGGATGTCCTTGAACGTTTTGGCATGTCCGATGCCACACCACACTCCACACCCCTGCCCGCTGGTGCTGACGAGCACCTTCATAAATATACGGGTCAGGCTACTACCTCTGACATTACGCACTACCAGTCACTCATTGGTAGTCTACTGTACGTTCAGATTGGTACTAGACCAGACATTTCCTTCGCTGTGTCACGTCTGGCGCAGTATGCAGCGAATCCTTCCCCCCAACATCTGCGACTTGCGCAATATGTCCTGGCTTACTTAGTAGGCACTGTGGATATGCGGATAGTCTACGATGGCGCCAGTGGAGACGGCCTTGTTGGCTACTCTGACTCTTCCCTGGGTGACCAGGTTGACGACAGACACTCCACCTCGGGTTATGTGTTCCTTTTAGCCAATGGTGCAATAAGCTGGTCTTCGCGAAAGCAAAAGACAGTGGCCCAAAACACTACAGAGGCGGAATACATGGCCATGACCGATGCGGCCAACCAAGCCGCTTGGTATCAGAGCTTCCTCTTGGAACTCGGGTACGAGGTCGACGACCCCATCCCATTGCATGGTGACAATAAGGGTGCCATTGATTTGGCCTTGAACCCTGTCACTGGGAGGCGATCAAAGCACATTGCCATTAGGCATCATGTCATTAGGGAATACATCGAAAAGAGGACCATCACTCTTATTAGAACCCCTACTCTGGAAATGGTCGCAGACGGCTTTACCAAGTCGCTCGCGCGCACCCTGCTCCAACAACACAACGTTGACATGGGCTTGTGCTAATCCTAGATTGCTGATCACGGGGAGATGTTGATAAGTGACCCGCGCGCACTTAAGCGGCTCGCATGGACACGCAGATAACGGACTGCTTTAGATAAGATATATTGGACTTCTGTAGATTAGATTATGATCTGTACAATCTCGGACTTTCTTATCTATGACATCACTGTACAATGACATCATGGACTCCTCTGGACTCCTATTGTATTTCGTCCTTGTACTCATTCCCTTTGTTCTATCCTTATTGTGATGTCACTATGATATCATAGTCTAGCCTTTCTATTGTTCTTTGCGCTTTTGTTCTCCTTCTGCACACTCCTTTGTGTCCCTCTGTAGAACAACGCTCCTTGTATTTACTGTGACCTGTGTTATTAGTGTCACTCCCTGTAGCAGTATAAGTAGAGTACCATGTACGCTCTGGCACCACACCAGTTCTCATCTGTTGTGTGCCAGGTATGTCTTATCCTCTTGTATAAACACCAGTTCTCATCTGTTGTGTGCCAGACTTCCATCTGCTTCACTTGCTAGATCTCTCTGTTGCTGCTTCAAGTACCACCCTCATATCTCACCACAGTCTACTTTGTCACTGTGAGTATGTCCTACATGTGTACTGTTCATCACTCTTCACTCACTTTTGCCCCCTTTCTAGTTATCTTCCGCGTTGTCGTTACGCGTGTTCCGAGCCTCGCTCAACGTCTTCGCTTGTTCCCCTTAGACTCGGAAACATACACTCTCGTTCGACGCCCAAGATTTGGGCACTCATCCCTACTAAAACTCGGCGGCAACTACCTCCCTTCCCTTTCCTCTGTTTAGTCCCTTCCTCGGCCTTACCTTACTCACTCGCGCGCTTTCGAGCACGTACAGCGCCATCCTGTTCGTGTGAAAAGGGGGTACGCGACCCTGCGACCCCTCCCTTCTCCATTGCGCGCAGAAGGGGGGTGCACGAGGTGAGGGGCACGCCGCCCCTCTCCCCGTCGCCACTGGCCCTCCCCTTCCCCCTTGACCGCGCCACCCAGTACGATGGCATGCCACCTCTGGCCCCACTTGGGGGCAGGCTGCCCTGTCTCCCTTCCCCCTTCCTTGGCCACGGCACCCCATACGCGTGGGAAGGGGGACGCTGCCCCCGTCGTTCCCAGCACTCCCCTCCCCCCTTTCCGGCCGCGCCGCCGTATACGCGCGGGAAAGGGGCGCGCAAGGGCATGCGACGCCAGACCCCACCCTTCCCATCGCGTGGAAGGGGCGCACACGAGGGGCATGCCGCCCCAGCACCTCCCTACCGCACCACCTTGTACACACAGGAGAGAGGCGCGGAAGGGCACGTGACCCCCAACCCTGCCCTGCCCTTCCCATTCGCAAGGAGGGGGCGCACAGATGGGCACCTCCCCGCCGCACCACCCTGTACACATGGGAGTGGGGCGCGCAAGGGCACGCAACCCTCGACCCTGCCCTTCCCATTCGCGCAGAAGGGGCGCACACAAGGGGCACGTCACCCCTGGCACCTCCACTTCGACCGCGCACTGTACACACAAGAAAGGGGTGCGGAAGGGCACGCGACCCCCGGCCCCACCCTCCCCATTCGCGTGGAAGGGGCGTGCACGGGGGACACAACACCCCTTCCCCTTGGCCGCGCCGCTCCGTACGTGCAGACAGGGGGCAAGCAAGGGCAAGCAGGGGCAAGCCACCCCATCCTGTGGCGCCCCATTTGCGTGGCAAGGGGCGCACGAGGCCTCCCGCCTCCCTATGTGTCGCGCAGCAGGGCCAGTGCCATCTCCATGTGCCTGCGTTCACTGCACCCGCACCCTGTTTTCGCACACTGTAGTACGACTTAGACAAAAAATAGATATAGATTACATTAGATAATAAAAATATATTAAATGTTTTGTTAAGTCGTTTGAATATTTTTATGAAACATATGAAGCTGACCAAGACCATGTGTACAATTAAGGAAATACATTTTTATAAAAGGAGACTGTTTTACTTTCGCTTACTAAGAGTAAAACAAACTGGGCTCGAATGTTGTTCGGGGATGCCCTCTTTGTGAGATGCTGATTTGCTTACTCAGGTAGAGGTTTTGTGTGGCGCCAGTGAGAGGCGCGAGGGGATGGCTTGCCGGTGCGCGACACGCAACATTAGATGCTGCTGCGGGAAACATTGGCTGTGGGTGTATTCGGGAAGGGAGGTTTCGGGGAGATGTACAAGCATAGTAGATAATTAGGAAATGTTATAGGAAGGCCGGGGTACTATGGTAGTGTAAAGATAATGGGCGAAAGCGCGAAGCGCTTCACGATTGGAGATGGGGGTCTCTGCTGCCGAGCCGAGGTCGCAACACCCAGCCTATTAGGAATCGATGACGTGGCGAGTGAGGCTCGGTACCCCTAAGTTTAGGAATCGATGGCTTACCTGGAGAAGAGGATAGGTGGCGCGTCTGCGCAGATGAGCGGGGGCGGCGTGCTGCTTTAGCGAACTGGGGGCATGGTGTATCGGATGAAAGTTTCGTGAAGTTGAGGTGCGGCCTGGATGTATGGGGCGATGATGACGGCGTGCTTCCTTAGGTACAGTAAGAAGGAGTCTCCAGCCCATTGGCCCTTTGCTTTCATCACGTCGATGGGAACTCCTCGCAGGAGATATTCGAGGGTGGATCCAATCCGTATGCCATGCCCCTGCAGTGGCTCGAGGCCCGCTGCTTGTGCGGCTATTCCCACCCTTTCGAGAAATTTTGATTTGGTGAGCGCGCGGCATGTGTTTTTGGCTCGATAAGCGAAGAGGTGGGATGTTTCGAGCGGCTGGTTGACTCGAAGGTGGTTCTGCAGGGCCGCCGAGGGGTCTGTGTCTCCATTCTGCGAGGCCCAGTACACGTCCTCGCCCACGTTGCTGGCAGATTTGGTGAAGGGAAGGTGGAGGACAGTGACCTTGCAGCCGTTGTGGTCCTGGTCGTAGGAGAGGTTCTGGGTGGTGATGTGAGTATTTGCGCGGAAGCTCTCCAGGGTGCGAACCGTGAACTCACCTAGCCTGGCGGAGGCGTAAAAGCAGGTGGTGAGGCATGCGAATACTGCCGCATCGACGGGCTCTTCCAGATTGAGGTGCTGCCGGATGGCCGTGATGAACTCGGGGGTGAAGGGGAGATGCTCTTTTCGTTTTGAGGATTGCAGGGTTAACTTGTGGGCCGCCTGCAACATCGCGTCCATCTCCTTCTTGTCCACGACCCAGGGGACACTGTGCAGAATGTGCCAGGCACGTACCCCGTTCAGGTAGTTGGATATTGTCTTGCCGGAGTAGGCCACTGCCATGTAGGCGACGAAAGTCAATAAGAGGTCTTGGGCGGCAGGGGCTCTGGCCGGCTCCGGTATGCTCCTGTCGTTGCAGAAGCAGTGCCACATTAGGAGGCCTGAGCCGTATGCGGCGCGCGTGTCCTCTTCCCATGCATGTGCCATCGTGTCCTTCACGCGTTCTCTCTCTGCTGGGCCGAGCGCGGAGGTACTTGTGGAAGGGGTCGGGCTGTGGGTCGGGGTCCATAATCTCAGACGGTCTCTGGCAAGACAATGGGGGCGGAGGTGGGAGGGGCAAGGAGTGAGGGAGGGCGCATATGGAGCTGGCCTCTTATGCTGGGGTGCCGTGGTGGGGGGTATCATCACCTGACGTGGCCTCGTGTCAAGGGATTTTTGCTGTTTGGCCTCCCTCTGATCTGCGCCCGGGGATGTGCGCAGGGTGTCTTCCGAGCGCATGAACCCATCAATGGCGGCGGCCCTTATCAGGTTGGCTGGGGCCGATGTCGACGAGGAAAGGTTGGATCTCTTCTGGGATGACAATGTGGTCGAGGAGGAGCTCGCGGGGAGGGTAGCGCCCTTGAGATGGGGCGTCAGTGGGATTTTGTGCGCTAGGGACGTATCTGGTGTATATTGACCAATTGCTGCCCTCCGCAAGTTCGAGTACGTGGCGGAATACCCGGTTGGTGGGCTTGTTGGCGCTGGACTTTTTCCACCATCCTTCGACAACCGCCCGGTTGTCCCTGTAAACCTTGAAATACTTGCCCTGGCCAGCACGCGAGCGTAGACTGAGGATGAGGAGTTCGAAGCTGATGGCCTCGGCCCATTGGATGTCTCTTCCATGGGATTTCCAGCCATCGACAAGGCGCCATGCTCGCCATTTGGGGCCGATGGTGATCGCCACCCCAAATCCGGAGCTCGCGTCTGAGTAAGCCTCGTAATCGACGAGGGGGTGAGGCTCTGGGATGAGTCAGGAGAATTCGGGTCGGTGGAGGCGCTGCTTCCACCATTCAAGATCGCTTGGAGTGTCGTGGGGTGGGGTGTGCGGTACGAAAGGATTGTCACTGAACGAGGCCAGCATGGCCTCCAGGCTGGTGAGGTAGGCCCGACCAGATGGCATAACCATCGAAGCGTGCAGGAGTTTTCTGTAAAGTCTCTGCATTTCGAGGAGATCATGCGCGCACTTGGTCTCCCATTCTGCAATCGCTGCCAGGTATTTAGTTTTCTTCCCTTCGAGGAGGTGCACAATGCGGGCATGCAGGTCCCATCGGAGGCCGAGATATGGGACTTCAGTCGCGAAGGGGACCGATTTTGATGGCTCCCATCGGATGCTGAGGCGCGCTGAGACCGCATCAATGTCGTTGTCTGTGTACACGAAAAGCGCATCTTGCTCTGAGCGCGGCGAGGCGTCCACCAAGTTCCGCAGCACAAAGCCACAGTCCTCGGTGAATTCCTCCGGGGAGTCATCAGGCTGGCTCTTTCCTTTGAACCAAAGGCGGCTGCCATCTTGCCTTTGGCCCCCGTGAGCCTGTATCTCGGCGTGCCACTTTGCCCGCCGGGCGTTGTATTCGGCAAGATGTTTTCGGGGGACCCTGAAGAATATGTGGTCATCAACCCATTTGGCCAGGGGGCCGATGCTGTGGCCCCGAAACACGTCTGCGCCGGCATCAGCCACCATTCTGTAAACACCTCCAGCGGAGGTAAGTCCGAAGTTATTGCAAACGTTGACGGCAAATTGGTCTTCTGCCTGCAGACGTATGACGAGGCCCGGCCACTGGGTAGGAATGACCGGGATGGTTCTGTAAGCCTCTGCCACGTCATGTACCGAGGCCTGAGACCCTGGCGGGAGACGGGTGATGAGCAGCGCGACTGCGGTGAAGGTGCCCCACGTGCACAGGAAGTCATCGCTGTTAATGCTGGCATTGATAGCTGCCGCGTCGGGCTGGGGATTGTGCGGGTGGGAGAAATTGTGCACCGCTCGGTACTTTCCAGGCTTGGCCGTTTTGGGAACGAGGGACAGGGGAGAGGATTGGAAGGGGCCGAGACTGGCCTCCAGCTGTCTGCGCATGAAAGGGCCGATGTAACGGCCCACAGCGAACTCATGTTCCACGACGGTGTTATATACATTAATAAGTGAATTAACAGAGACATTATTAGGTGGAGTAAAGGTTCGGGAAATGGTTGGGATGCCCAGATCGAAGCCGACCGTGAGGCTATGTATAAGGAGAGGGTATTTGGGGAGGAGGCTGAGGCGCGAGAGCTCCGCTGCCCAGGCATCGCGCTTGTACGGGGTGAGGGGCTCACGCTTTCTCCGCTTGAGGGCAAGATTGTGCCCCATGGTCGGGTTTTCCGCATCCGGAGCATCGGTGACACTCGGAGTGACTTGCAGAGGAACATCCTTTCGGGATCTGCCAGTCGAAGCACACGGGGAGGCCATCTGCCATGATGAGCTTTCCTTGCCCGTTCTTTCTGGCAATGCCTGGAGACCCATCCCATAGCTTGACGCCATCGCACTTGGAGAAAGCGTGTTCGTGGAGGCCGAGGCATGCTGCGCAGACTCCCCCACGTGGGCCTGCGCCGGTCGGAAAAAACTCGGGCTTGTCTGATCTAGAGCGCTTGGCCGTGCCTCAAGAGTACAGCTCCGGGTGGTCAGAAGAGGTGCCCTGGGTGCCCGTGGGGAGCGCGAACGTGGGCGTCTCCCAGGCGGGGAGGTGCGACGAGGGGAGGAGGAGCGTGTTCGGCCATGCGAGTGGCTAGCCCGGTCCCGGTGCCTAGGGGCCACGCGAGACATATGGGGGTCGCGACTGGCTTGCGCTCTCATTATCTGAGGTACAGCGGGAGGTGGACAGCAGGACAGCAGGTTGCAATGGCCGAGCATGGGGCGAGAGGGCGGCACGGCAGGGGTGATAAATGGTGCGTGGGGCAAGGGACAGCAGTGGTTGGGCAACGCCAGCACGCGGGGGGTAGCCGGTGGTGGGGTGAGGAGGACGGCATGGCAGTATGTAATACAGCATGGGCAGCAAACGGCACGGCACAGCAAAGGGACGAGGCCCGGCAGGGTACGGCAGGGTGGAAGGAGAGGTGGGACGGGAGAGGGAGGAGTGGGTGTCGTTAGTGCAAAGGTTCATCATACGAGGGAGAAAAGGAAAAGTGCACCTGCTTGATTTTCCTGTCTTGTATCCCGCTATTCACAGTCTCGGCGAGGGCCTGCAGAAAAGCTTCGTTGATGACTTCGATGTCAAAGCCTCGCTCCTGCTTGAAAGCGTCGAACCACTCGCGTCGGACGCGGCTTTGGTATAATATGAGGATTTCATTGCCGTTGACCTGCGCCCTTCTGGGGTGAACGTCGAGGGCGACGAAGAAGGCAGCTAGGGATATCATGTGCGCCTGGGGCCAGACCTGGGAACGGGCCATGAAGTGAAGCATTGTGTTCTTCGTGTACATCATTTCGTCCCAGCTCAGGTTCTCGTCGCTCCGGATGTTCCGAGAAGGCCTCATGGCGGCAAGTGGACAGATGGCGAGGGTGTCCTCGACTTGCGCAAAAGACAGAGTATCTTGGCTAATTGATTTGTGGGAGTCAGCGGCAGCATCTCTACACCCTCTGACGGTGAAGTAGTCCAGTTCAATGTATTCCAGGTTGTTGATCTTGTTCAGCGCGTACTGAGCAGGGCGCGGCTCGATCCAGTTCCCGACGCCCCGGCCTTTGACAAAGGAGCCAATTTTGGGTTTTTTCTTCTCCGCTTCCTTGCGCTGCTGCTCGGCTTCCTTGTCGCGCAGAGCCTGCTGAGCATCTTCTTCCTCTTGCGCCAGCCTGTCTTGTTCCTCTTGTTCAGCCCAGTCTTGTTCGAGCTGCTCATCCCAGGCAAATCTTTGGTTATCGTTCTCTCTAGTCCAGGTCTCCCTTAGCCATTGGGCGGCCTCATCCTCAGTGAGAGGGTTTGCGCCTTGGTGGGCATCAATCATAGTCTGACGTAAGAAGTCCCATTCGTGGCCTCCGAAGTTTGGGCATCTCGCTCGGGATGGATCTTCAAGTATGCGTGGCATCGGTTAGGTACAGGTGGGATTGAATAATATGGTTGTGAGAGGAGAGGAGATCGCAAGAAAAATAAAAGATTCCGGTTTTCTAGACCGGTTGAAAATGTGGGCGGACAGGTGGCGGCAGGCAAGGAAGGAATGAGTCACGTGCCGCCATGTCCGCTCACACAAAGACAATGCTCTAAGGCGCCGCTTGTGCCTCGCTTTGCCTTAGATCGGCCAATTTTGTGATGACAGAGAAAACGTGACTTTCTTGGCACCTTCCTTTTTGAGGATGTGATTCCCTGTGGAAAAATGGCCACTGAGAACCCCATGGACGACATATGGTATCCCAATAATTATGGGCCACGCCAATGACGTAAGCGGGGTATGGTATGGGCAGTCATGGCGGAAGAGCGGCATGACAGTGATACATCCATATAGAGCTGTGCAAACACCGATCCACGACAGCACTAGTTTGAAAATAGTGAGATCGACGTTGCTTAGGAACACAACCAGGCCGGCAAAGAATAGGAACAGGGAGACATGTAGCAGTGTGGGCAACGCTTCGACCACCCACGGAAGGAGGAACTTGTCAACACCTTCAAAAAAGAACGCACGGACCTGAGCTCGCTTGTGTTGACTGTAACGCGGCTGAGTGACCTTGACGTATCACCGTGCCCACTGCTGAAGCAACGTCGTGAGTAGAGCGCAGGTGATGCTGATGACCAAGCTCAAGAACCAAAGCGCGTTCACACAAACGGCATAGTTTGGTGGGGAAAACGGGGGCGGGGAAGCAGGGAGGGAACTGGAAATGATGGACAGATTTGGGTCGGCGAGAGTCTGATAGATATTCGCGAGGTAGAAGTTGGAGGTGTCCTGGGGGTTCGGTCGAATGTTCTGAATGGACACTGAGATCAAGGAAGCGACAGCAGCAGAGAATAAACCGGTCTATAGGAGATGAGTCTGAAGCACTGCATAGCATTTTAAGATAGTGACGCACAAAGAAGAGGATACCATCAGCGTCCGCTTTCCATCCTTCGGCTATCTTCTTGTCCTCTTCCGTCGCCATTTCTAGATACATCGAGAATATGGGCCTGGACCCATCAACAAAGTTAGACATTTCGTGTGAGGCTTGATTTGGTCCCGACTGAGGCGGGTATTGGTCGTTGCCTATGGACGCTGTACGATAGGTGGGAACAACAAAAATAGAGAAAGTTGGGAGCAGGTAGCTGTACCTATTCCTGCGTCAGGTACGTTGATGGCCTCGCGAGGTGCCCTGGACATTGGAGACTACTATGCAGTGGAGTGTATGGTAGGGTGTGGTGGAAAGTGTTGAGTGACTGCATCATGTCGCTTTTGGCCGGTTACAAATATATGAACCATATATGAAGCGCCATGAGGCCATACAGAGGGCTAATCGAACCGCAGGTGTAGTATGCAGGGGTCGTCGCGAGCTAAGCCGGCTGCTACTACCTTGTCCGGTGAAGCAAAGTAAAGTCGGAACCAGGTTGGATTGGCTTACAAGGATCACTTATGGCAAAGCCGTAACCCTACGGCCAACTACATTAACCCCGTACCCTCAAGCCGCCGCCGCGGAAAAGGTCCGTTCTTGTCTAGCATCAACGATATATCTCGCTCAGCCAGTCGCTCTACACTGCTACTATATTTCCCAGACGGATCCAGAAAAAGTTCTGCGTCCAATTCTTTCTACTTCCAAGTGTCCAGCATGTGATCATCTCGTATCAACGTCTCGCTCGAACGGTTGCCCCGGTGTTCATCCCATCCTCTACCCCTATGCCCTAACCTTGCATTCCACTCAAGGTGTTGACATGCCACACCTCACAATGCTGTGTCAGCACCGAAACCTTACACACACGACTTGGGGTCAGTCTAGCCGAAGGAGAGCAGACCGTGTAGGAGCGCGGGAAGCGCGACTCAGCGTTTTGGGAGAAACAGCTATAATAGTATTGTGTATGTACTATCGTTCCCACACCTCTGCAAAAAAACGCCAATCTTTTTTTGTAGCTTCAACAACATATCGTAGCTCCTTCATTTTGTACATAGTAATAGATACATGCATCACCCACCCAAATCATATTTTTATTTATTTGTTTCTTAATCTGTTCAGTGTGGAGCGATGGGACCCCACCTCTGCAACCTCTGCATGGTCCTTGGTGAGATTGTCGTCTCCAACACGATCACCTCCATGTATTGACTCAAAACTTTGCAGAGTTACTGTAGTGATAAATGATAACATCACTGTGATGCAAAGTACAGTAGGAATGTCGGGATCACTGCGATCTGGGGGTGTGGGCACACATTCTGGACGACCCCATCACCTTTGTCGATTTTTCATAACCACAATTTTGTTCTTATCCTCATTATATTGTGTGATCTCACATCTACATATGCTAGAGAACATAGTGTAATTTTATTTGGGAAGACAGGGTGCCAGGAAAGTACTGATCTACTAAGATCTTTCGGAATTTGCAGTTGCGGGTACATTTGCAGAGGTGTGGGAACGATAGTACCTGTAGGAGCGCGGGTCGCGGGAAGCGCGACTACAATAATACACAGTAAGTAAAGTTAACATACGAGAAGTAAAGTAAGCTACTAACCTCAGCGTTTGGGAGAAACGGCTGAGGTATGTACTCTAGGACTGCGAAGTATTTATGTAGGGTGAAAATAAATTCGTACAGTAGAAAACCGAGACCGCAGTCGAGCAACTGAGCTCGACTTTGAGAAAATGTTGTGTTGCCGGTCCAGCCGGCCCGAACGTCCCCCGACCGTGTGTGGCTGCAACTCCAACAGACCGGGGGGGCAGGTGGTGTAGTGGAGCCCCCCGCCCCAGAAGGGTATTAGTAAGCCAGCACAAGTTGCGGGTTCGACTCACCCTAGGGGCAAAAAGTTAAGTCACTGCCGGCCCAGCAGTGCTCCTAGACCTTCTATATAACCCACATGACGAGTACTGGGAATCCGGTTCAAATACGACTGGGGGATACTTCAGCCACCCAATGAGGAGCCCTAAGGGGGTAAAGGTGCTGCGGTTGCCAGTCACGCCCTAAAGGGGCGAGAAGAATGTAGAGCGGCTTACGCACCCAGTCACAATGGAAGTGTCACAGGTCTGGGGCAAATACCGGGTGGGGGGTTTTAGTGGGTATGACTGGGGCCAAAGTCCTGGTAGAGTCCCACACTACCGCAGGAATCTTAGGACGCCTAGGGGTGTTAAACAGGGGTGAGCCCGGATCCAAACAGCCGGTAATCCCTTGCCCGATGGCCAAGGAGACCGAGGTGTGCGTAAACGCATTTCCCCCCGGAGGTACGGCGCTTGTCCCGGAGTTGCCGCATCAACCGTTCGAGGCCGGTGTGTTGTTAGGTGATCTGTCCGAGCCAGAAAGGGTAGGCCCCTTGAGGAATCTGTAGCAGGAGACCAAAATGGGGAGTTCCGGAGCCCCGACAGCGAGGATCACTATCTTCTGAACCGTGCCGAGGTTTATCCAAAAAAAAAAAAAAAAAAAAAAAAAAAAAAAAACTCCAACAGACCGCGCCTTCAGAGATGACATCGATGAAGGCCCTATTGGAGCACCTTTTCGATGTCTTTTTCAAGGCCAGGCAGCCGTACGTTCTCTGCCCCTCCACTTTACCTGTTGACGCACTTCGCTGTCCATCACAGTACAGAGACAACGCGGCCTACAACTACAAGCTCGCGCAACTTCGCTCGCTAGACCCCGCATCGCAGGCAACACAGCCTGTCGCCCTCAACGTGATTGCCACGGCCCTGTCCGACCCGACCCTCCTCGACTTTGACGCGCTCTTCGCACTCCTCCAGACGTTCTTAAGTAGAAGGCCGGATGACCTGCACACCTGGTAGCAAACGCACGCCGACACTACCTGGGAATTCGGTATGCGACCGCGACCCAAGTAGAGTGCTAAGTCATGGACAGTAGGCTTCTCACATTTAAAGGTAATGAGTATATCAGTATGGTAATATTGAGGGCCCAACCAGAATATATGCCCTATCTAATCTAAGAGATTGGGGGACGCGTTAAACTATATCGTACTGGCCATGCGAAGGACTCGGATGAGGGTGATCCCCTATATACTTAACATTTGGTTCCCATATCGAAGGACCCGCGATGGCTATGTCCGAGTCAGTGACCGATGGCAGTGACGGAGGACGATCTAGGGTGGGCAAAGTGTTTGCGTGGATCGACATATTCACCGAGGAGGGGTCAAGAGCGTCCTTGCCATTGCGAGAACTAGGTTTTGGGTTACCATCGTGCTCATCAGCGGCACTCAGATCAGGTGCAGACGTCGGCCCTGATGAAGTACGAGCAGCGGTAACTATTATCGAGCGACGGGATTCGGGGAAGGACAATGAGAGATATGATCAGGTCATGGGTGAGTGAAGACGGCGGCGCACCTGTAGGAAGTACATCATCGAGAATTAGATTATATTCAGCTGAAGATAACAGGTTTGGTCCGTCGGAAGGTGCCGGGAGGTCTTCGTTGTGCTGGAGGGAACAGACAGTGGGCCGAGAAGTAGAGGAGAGAGGAGGGGAGGATATGGTATATTCGGGAGCGGCGCGTGGCATTGTTGTACCCGGGGTCACAATATCTCGTGCTGTATCTGCGGTGGCTAGATCTGATAAGATCAAAGGAGTGCGGTGGCTTTCGGTAATTGTTTGACGAGTAGTGTAGAAGGTGTCAAGCGGTGGAATATCCGTGAGGTCTTCGTCGATGAGAAATGGGGGAGGTATGGATGACGAAAGCACATCGGGACCAGCGAGGGAAGTAGGAACCAGCGTGGCGAAGATGGTAGAGGAAGAGTCATCGTGGGTGTGAGGTGCCGAGTCCGGAGAATGGCCAGGGACGTCGCACGCTGGATATGAGGATGGGTCCCAGAGATCCGCGCCCATTGGGACAGAATCGGTATCTTGATGCAGAGCGATGTATACGTTGCGAATCGGTCTGAGGATATGGCCCACCATCCGCCGCTGGTCGTTACTCCGCACTTGGGTCCAGAGAGCACAGAACTCGTGCTGTAGTTCAGGTAATGTATCTTGCACATTGAATCTCGACGCCGCATCTAGAATTCTCGAGAATTCGTTAAGGGGCCAGCGCCGGTCCCATAAATGGCTAAATTGCTGGCGAGTGATGTGAATCAAGACGGCAAGTGACAGACTGTTACCGTGTGTGGCGTAGTACCGGAGAACGGGTTCTTGGACACCAAGTCCAAGGGAGGCAAGGGTAAACCAAGAGTCATTGCGCTTTTGCACTCTTGCGATAGTCTTGCAGACCGTAGCTACCAATCTAATATCATTGCCCCAATTATTGCCCCATCCACTCATAATCTGTACGATCTCGGCGGTCATCAGACCATTATACTGGTCTCTGGTCAAAATCTTGTTAAGGACACCAGATGCCTCGGGAATGTGCTCGGGATCGAAAGCCTTCGCGCAGATGATGGCCCTCCGGTCTTTGACATGCTCAGGTAGCAAATCTGATGAGAGAGTGACCTTCAACAACCCCATCTATGCCGTCGAAAGCTTCCACTTTTGCTCTCTGGTGAGATTGGGCAGTGGGTCGTTGACGACTTTGGAGCTGCGAAAGCCAGGTAAGCCGGAGAAGAAGCGCTCCAGTTCGTGATCTTCGTCCAAACTGTCGAACGTCCACAGAAATGCGCGAGTGTCGATCTCCGAAGGTGAACTCAGAGCAGTGTTCTCGACTGTCTTCCGCATGCCTTG
This sequence comes from Lactarius deliciosus, assembly GCA_021525775.1. Classification (NCBI taxonomy): domain Eukaryota; kingdom Fungi; phylum Basidiomycota; class Agaricomycetes; order Russulales; family Russulaceae; genus Lactarius; species Lactarius deliciosus. The sequence goes on along the minus strand of JAKELK010000035.1, from coordinate 245,700 downwards.
CAAGAGAAAATCGCGACAACTCCCCTCCAAGGATTTAAAGCAATCGTAGGCCTTGTCAGCAAAGCGATCAAGAGAAAAGGGCCCGAAGCAAAGGCACGGATAACAAAAGGCCATAAAAACAATGAGCCACCGAAGGACCCGGAATGTGGCAAATGATACTCCAGCTACAATGTGCGACGCCGGCAACGAAAGTGGGGTGTGGTATGGACTGTCATGACGAAGGATCGGGACAAACGTGATGCATCCGTATAGAGCAGTGCAAACGCCGATCCATGATACCACCGACTTGAAAATAGTCAGATTAACGTTCCATAAGAACACAGAGATGCCGGCAAAGAATAGGAACAGGGAAACGTGCAGCAGCGTTGGCAGTGCTTCAACTGCCCACGGAACGAGAAATTTCTCGACGCCTTCGAAAAAGAACGCACGGATCCTTGCTCGCTTGTGCAGGCTGTAACGTGGCTGAGTGATCTTGAGGTATCTTCGTGCCCACTGCTGAAGCAACGTCGCGAGTAGAGCACAACTGATGCTGATGACCAAGCTCAAGAACAAAAGTGTATTGACCCAAACGGCATAGTTTGGCGGAGAAAATGGGGGCGGAGAAGCAGGGACTAAACTCGTAATATCGGACCGATTAGGGTCGGCGAGGGTCTGATAGATATTTGCGAGGTAGAAATTGGAAGTGTCTTGAGGGTTCGGCCGAATGTCTTGAATGAACACTGAGATCAATGACGCGACAGCAGCAGAGAATAAACCGGTCTATGAGAGATGGGTGTGAAGTAGTGCATAGCATTGGAAGATAGGGACGCACAAAGATGAGAATACCATCGGCGTCCGCTTTCCATCCTTCGACCATCTTCTTGTCTTCTTCCGTCGCCATTTCGAGATACATGGAGAAAATAGGCCCTGACCCATCGACAGAGTTAGACACTCCCCGTGGTTCTTGAGTTGGCGCGGATTGGGGCGGATACAAATTGTCGCCTATGTAGTCCCAGTGGCGGGTGAGAACGGTGAGGATGGAGCTAAGTGGGAGTAAGGTAGTACCTCTGCCCGGGCCTATATCTGCTCCGGTCACATTGAAACTGTCGAGAGCTTGGGACATTGAATCAACTACGAAGAGTACAACGCGGGGGTGACTGCTCCGAGCCAGCTGCTCGATACTGTTTGGCCTTGTTGTGTTATTGTCAACATGTCCGCAACTCTGCTCCGCCAGATCAAGCGCCAGATAGTAACAACAGTCGCCGTCGCAATATCAACATTCACAGAGTGACCGGGACCCAGGTGCGTGACTTTGTTCTGCTTCTAATTAACGGTAGAGTGCAGGTCGCCTAGCTCGCAAGCTATACCTCGCTGAGTACTCCAGAACAGCGCCTCCGTCTAGTCAGAAGCTCGTGACTTAGTCGAAAGGTCAGAGGCTCCTATCCAGTGATGCTGCGCGATCTATTCTCCAGAAACCCCATCGTCATATCCGCAACCTTAGAATCCAAGATCGTCAAGTACCGCGTGTACGCTGTCGCTATGGTACTTCCTAATCCTCATCGTCCATCCACTAAAGCTTACCGAACTTCCTCAACACGCTCCCACAAGAATTCGTTTTCTGTCTCCCAGTTGCAAAGTGTTCCTAGACCTCGCCTGCACGAACTATGAGCTGCACGTGCTATAAGTCTCCAAGGCCAGCGTCGAGAAGTGGACGAAGGAATCGGCGATCGTGCCTTCAAGAGCGCATTCTTGGAGTGCCTCACGACGTCTTGTCTAAAGCAGGGCAGCGGCACGTCCTCTACCTCTCTCAATTCAAAGAGACCGCTTACATCTACCAGCTCGCACACGCCCATTCACCAGCCCCCCGCATCACAGGCGATAACGCTTTCTCAATGCGATCGGCACGAACCTGTCCGACCCAATCATTTTCGACATTGACGTCCTTGCCAACGCAAGCACAACCACTCTTCGCGTTCCTCCGGATATTTCTAGACGCTGGATGGCAGGCTAGACGACCTGCACGCGACCCAGGTCAGGTGCTGGGTACTCGACGGCAAGCATTCCTTCCACCGACTCTATCAAGCCCTTTCCATTTTCTTTCTTTCTTTCTATAGTATGACCCCACGTTGACGCTGTCATAAATAAATAAAAAATCCACACCGGCTTGTTAATTACCAAGCTCGAGCACTCCGCGCAGCGTATTCGGTCCGCAGGAGGGAAAGTTGTTGGTCAAGCGCAGAGCAGGGTGGCGCGCCTGGCTCTCAAGCGTTCTCGATGTCGCCGCTTTCACCCGGCGTAGTAGCGAGGCGATCCTGGTGGTAGTGGTGCCGGAAACGAAGCAGTCTGCGACTCTCTGGTGGGATGATGTGCCCGACGTCGGTTTCCAACACGCAAAAGGACCTATCGTGCTCGAGGTCGACGGCAGTGGCGTCCTCCGACTACACGCAATCTATATGACTACTTTTCATCATCTTATTACTGTACCAGTCTGAAGTATTTAAGTCACCAGTTCGGTACTGTAGCGCCTCAGTTACTGCCTTCTAGCGTGCGCAGGAACTGAGAGGCGTTGTCTTGTTGTACAGACATCGCTCACGCACGCATTTACTGATTGATATTTTATTCACCCTATCTACTACGTTTAAGCGTCCATACCGTTTTACAATTTCCGTACAGGGGACTTTGGCGGCGAGCGGGCTGATCGTAGGTTGCGCAGGTATCAACTGCGAGTCGTCATTCGGGGAGGCGCTACCGGGTGTGCGCCAGGCTGTGAATTGTGGGGTACGCCTTTACCGTGGGCAGTGTGTGCTCCCTTTCAAGTTCGGCGTATATCCTGAGCTTACTGACGCGCACAGTTTGGCCCTGAAATAGAAAACACGCCTAACTTGAAAGAGCGTACGCATTCTTCCCTTAGGTGCTAGGCGATCCTAACGCTCATGGAACTGACAAGTTATGGGTCGAATCTCTGGGTTTACTAGGCATTGTAATGAGTAATAGACTTCGATTCGAGGGGGGGCGTAGATATAATTAAATGAATAGAAAACAGGACACAGGAAACGTGATTGAGACAGAGACGGAGGTTGTTATGTAACGCAAAGGTCACTATCCCTGTAGTAGTAGTTCTACACACTAGGGGCCAATACAACTCATCCAACTACTTCCGTGGACGAAATTAGAAAGATCTAAGCGGGTTTCGTGTCCGCCAGCGACCCAAATATTACATGGCCGATAAAGACCTGTCCTGTGTACTGGTGGGACCCACATTAAAAGCTCGCGCTTTTCACCACGGATCCATCCGTCGTCGTCCATCACAGACTGGTCAGTAAAGTAAACCTGTGCGGTAGCTATCAGGATTCCTGTCATAGCATCCAACAAATGGAATGACTTATCTCCCGATGAGACGATCCGCTGGTCATCTGATGGGGATGCCACAGATCTGATCGAATCTGTCTCTCCAGAAAATGGGCGTGCCTCTGTGTCTCCCATCATGGTCTTCCACACACGAATTGCTCCATCGTCGGAACCTGAGACGATCCGCTGGCCATCCGGCGAGAATCCCACAGACCGGACCATTCCTGTGTGTCCAGAAAATGGGCCTGCCTCCGCGTCTCCTGTCATGGCGTTCCACACACGAATTGTTCCATCGGAAGAGCCTGAGACGATCCGCTGGCCGTCTGACGAAAATCCCACAGAGAGGACGTGTCCCGTGTGCCCATAAAATGGACCCGCCTCCACATCTCCCGTCGTGGCGTTCCACACGCGAATTGTTCCATCGGAAGAGCCTGAGACGATCCGCTGGCCGTCTGACAAGAATCCCACAGACCAGACCGGTCCCGTGTGCCCAGAAAATGGGCCTGCCTCTGCGTCTCCCGTCGTGGCGTTCCACACACGAATTGTTCCATCGTCCGAGCCTGAGACGATCCGCTGGCCGTCTGACGAGAATCCCACAGACAAGGCCCGTCCCGTGTGCCCAGAAAATGGGCCTGCCTCTGCGTCTCCCGTCGTGGCGTTCCACACACGAATTGTTCCATCGAAAGAGCCTGAGACGATCCGCTGGCCGTCTGGCGAGAATCCCACAGAATAGACCTGTTCCGTGTGCCCAGAAAATGGGCCTGCCTCCGCGTTTCCTGTCGTAGTGTTCCACACACAAATTGTTCCATCGAGTGAGCTTGAGACGATCCGCTGGCCGTCTGATGAGAATCCCACAGACCAGACCGAATCCGCGTGCCCAGAAAATGGGCCTGCCTCCGCGTCTCCCGTCGTGGCGTTCCACACACGAATTGTTCCATCGGAAGAGCCTGAGACGATCCGCTGGCCGTCTGACGAGAATCCCACAGAACAGACCGGTTCCGTGTGCCCAGAAAATGGGCCTGGGTCTGCGTCTCCCGTCTTGGCGTTCCACACGCGAATTGTTCCATCGTCCGAGCCTGAGACGATCCGCTGGCCGTCTGGCGAGAATTCCACAGACCGGACCCAATCCGTGTGCCCGGAAAATGGGCCTGCCACCGCGTCTCCTGTCATGGCGTTCCACACACGAACTGTTCCATCGTCCGAGCCTGAGACGATCCGCTGGCCGTCTGATGAGAATCCCACAGACCAGACTGGTTCCGTGTGCCCAGAAAATGGGCCTGCCTCCGCGTCTCCTGTCGTGGCGTTCCACACACGAATTGTTCCATCGTCCGACCCTGAGACGATCCGCTGGCCGTCTGGCGAGAATCCCACAGACCAGATCGGTTCCGTGTGCCCAGAAAATGGGCCTGCCTCCGCGTTTCCTGTCGTGGTGTTCCACACACAAATTGTTCCATCGAGTGAGCTTGAGACGATCCGCTGGCCGTCTGGCGAGAATCCCACAGACCGGACCGAATCCGTGTGCCCAGAAAATGGGCCTGCCTTCGCGTCTCCTGTCATGGCGTTCCACACTATTGGTCCATCGTCCGAGCTTGAGACAATCCGCTGGCCGTCTGACGAGAATCCCACAGACCAGACCGGTCCCGTGTGCCCAGAAAATGGGCCTGCCTCTGCGTCTCCCGTCGTGGCGTTCCACACACGAATTGTTCCATCGTCCGAACCTGAGACGATCCGCTGGCCGTCCGGCGAGAATTCCACAGACCGGACCGAATCCGTGTGCCCAGAAAATGGGCCTGCCTCCGCGTCTCCTGTCGTGGCGTTCCACACACGAATTGTTCCATCGGAAGAACCTGAAATGATCCGCTGGCCATCCGGCGAGAGTGCAATGGAATTGACCCAACCTCCAACATTTGAAATCACCATCTCCGATGACGGCCAATCAGATAATTGCCCACGTTCCATCCGCAGGGTACGAGGAAATGAATTAGAATATGCATAGAAACAAGCGAATTCGTCGGCGCAAATGATAGGGCAGACACATAGATATGCGGTGCACTCTTTGCTATCGCCATCCCAAAATGCCGCACAAACATGGAGGCGTCGTCGATGAACGACCTCGATCTCTCTAGTTCTGCTTGAGGAACCTGCTGCCATCAGAGCTATTAGTTGTTCGTCCACGACGTCGAATTAACAGTTATACTCACACCTTGACCAGAGGCTAACCATACTCTCAGAGCCAAAAGTGCTAGCGAAGCGAGACCCACATCACTCATCAAGCTAAGCGCCTCCAGCCAATACAGAAACTTCTCTTCGAAGAAACGTCGAAGTTTGCCGAAGAGATCGGTGTCGAAATCAAGACGTTCCAAATGATCGTCCCAAAAACGACAAGCATACGATAGGGAAGGTGGAAGGTGTTTGACAATCCGCGACTCAAGGTCTTCAACATCCTTATTGGCAATGTATGACGATTCGAGATTGCAGATGTTAAATTTGAGGTCACTAAGCGCTAGATTGAGACAAGAATCGGCCAATTGGCGGTGGGCGACACGGAGATCGACATAAAAATTGCCGCTTTTCTCTTTATTGGTCACAAAATCGCGGAATGAGGTATGAAGGGGAACGATGGGAAGCGTATCGTCAGACGAAGTGACGTTACTCAGCAATGAGCCGAGGTGGCTGAGCGTTTCAACAACTGAATTGGGAGCGTTGTCATCGTCGGAAGCGTGTCGTTGCAGTGTAGTCAGGGAGCGGATGGAGAGGGGTTCAAAAGCAGCCAGGAGCTGTCCCACCAGAGAGCGGAATAGTACCTCTTCGTCCTTGAAGTATGCCTCAAGAACCCCTTTGTATAACTCGGACAGCGGGTCCTGTCTACGGTGATCGGCACCCAAGATTAATAGCTGGTCGATTCGCTCCTTTTTCCTACGAACGGACTTGGGCTCTCGGATGTATCCACAGGCAACCGCGGCCCATTGGAACAAACCCTCTGCCCTTCTTGCCAGAGCCTCGCCATGCTGTTCGAAATCGTCCGAAGCGAGCCTCTTCCGAAGAAAGGCGAGAATATCGTGGTGCGTTGTAGCCCCTAGCGCATCGTCGCCCATGTGTTTGATGATGACCGATTCCGCTTCACGGAACGCAGGCTCGATGTCACCTTCCGGCCGCGAGGTGATGAGTATACGGAAGTTCGGTGGCAGTTCCGAGAGGCGATTGGCGAGGAATCTGTGTAACCCATCTTCGCCAGTTGTATCTCCACTCTCGTCCAAAGCGTCGATAACAACAAGGATCGGTCCGACGATGTGAAGATCTTTAAGAGGTTCCCGGATAAGGCGTTGGAAGAGTGTGCCATAGTCGCGTGTGTCGAGTCGAAGCGAGGTATTATCCTTTATAACCCTTCCAAGCGCGGTTTTGAACAACGGATAGCGGTCGGCGAGATTTCGAGCAAGATTTGTGAAGAGGTGGTAAGCGTTGGTCTCGGATTGCTCCTTCCGGACAAAGATAAAGGATGAGGTAAGACGGCCCATTTGGTCGAAGCGACGCGCAATCTCATGTGCGATGGACGACTTTCCCGTGCCTGCCTGCCCAAAAAGGACGAGACTGCGCTCGGAAGCGGGATTGTTCACCCAATCAACAATGAAGTCGAGAAAGGCGGTGCGGGTTCCCGAAAGACAGCCCTTGTCTGGTTTGAAGCGCGAGCCTGTCGTATATGGGATTTCTCGGATACTTGCATCTAGCGCTGGGACGATCATCAGTTTGATGGCTCCCAGGTGCTCACAACTACATACCAGCGTCAGAAACTTGAGTCGACACCCACTCAAGCTTGGCCGAGATGGTTCCCACATCATTTAGAATTTGGAACGCAGTGATCTCTGTAGTGATGACGGCTTGATCCAGAAATGCTTTTCGATTCTCGACAAAGGCGGTGGACAACGCCTGAATCTTTTCTTCCACTTCGCCGCTCATACTCTTCACCATCCGCGCCACTAGAAAATGTATGTTCGAATCGGCCAATTAAATAGTTGAAGAATACGTACAGAATTGCGAGTCGTTGATATACGACTGGATGAAGTCACTGCAAATACAGACATTCCGCAACATGAGAGTAAGGATGTCGGCCTGCCTCGACTTGGGCTTAATGGACTTCAAAGTGTCTTCGTGGTTTGCGAAATCAAACGCATCGTGTATGCTCTTGAGTAAGGTTCGGACATTGTCGTCGCGTTGATACTGTTTTGAGAGTTCCTAGTATCCAAATAATTATAAGTGCTTCTTTCCAACGATACGCAAATAATAGGCGTACCTCGGGGATCACTGAAAGTACTTTATGCGCCATCTGTGCAATCGGATGGAGCTGATGGCACAAGTCGGCTCAGTCGAGGACAGGCGGAGCGAATACCACACGCACTTCTGCAACTGGGCTCAGAGTATCCATGACCCATTTGATCTTCCCGACGATCCCTTCCCACGTCTTCGATCCGTCGATCGACTTCTCGACTTTATCGGCGCGATCGAGATCGATCCGAGCCTTCTCGACAAGGGACATCTCTCCTTGGTCCTGTGGGATAAGAGAGCTACTCTGAACGGGAGTGTGATCTGGTGGGGGTAAAAGGTAGTCGGGAGCAGAGGATCGATCAGGTCCCCTGGAATCCGGGGCCATAGTGGGTTTAGGAACTCCTTCGGTGAGAGTGTCGTCTCCTTCGGTCAGTATATTTGGAGGGTCGCTCGGAGGTGTCCTGTTCGCCGACACGGTGATCGTTAGATCGAGCGTGACTGGCGACGTCGATTGTCCAGCTTGTCTGCTGCCGTCGCCGAGGGCAACCGAAATGTCTACATGTGAGATGTTTCCTTAGTCGTACGAGCGAGAATCTTATAATGAATTGACGAACTACTCTCGGATTCGTCGGGAATCACCATCTCATGCGTTCCGATGATGATATCACTTTGTGTCAACCGCTTCGCATAAAGACACAGAATAAGACGTGAAGATGGTTGTACGAAACTAAATGGAACCTTCAGCCGAAAAATGCGACAGAAAAGAAGAAAGTCCTACAAAGGGTCGAGCCTCTGGTCCCACACCACCGTCTGACCGTCAATACGAACGCTTTTCGTCCGCTTCTCAGTTTGCTTCTTAGTCCTCGTCGTTGTCGCCCCATAGGCTATAGTGGCGAAGAACTTCCTCTTTCTGCCGAAGGTGGTCTTGACATGGGGAACGTTGCGTGCTCGGATAACTATCAACAAGATTAAAGGCTTGAACGAGTTGGGATTTAAGCACGCACCAGTCACCCCTACACTTATTGGTTGGGATTGGCTTCCTTGAGACTCGGCGATCTGAGTGCTGCCCATAGACGGTTTTCGACCGAACATCGCTGATAACGGAAAGGATTGACTCACCCCATTCCAGACGGTCGAGACGTTGTGGAACCCGAGCTGGGACCAAGGGTGGTTATCGGGAAAGTTACGGGTCAAGAGCGATCTACTCACAAATTCGAGATGATTTGTCTGTGCACCATTTCTGAGGAGAGTCTTTGTATGTAGAATATACGGATGATCGGGATTAAGGATGGGTAGCTTGGTTCGAGCGCCCAGGTGATCTGCACGCATCTCGAATGGTCCCACGATTGTCAAGGTGTTGTCCAGATTGGGCGTGTTGTTTGCACAAGTTGACTATCGTCTTGCCACTCGTTTGCCTCGTCGCTACACTGACTCACCTCACGCATCAGCGCTCAGCCCCGATATCCCTTCCGACTCCTTAGCCCAAACCTTCACCCACGTCGGGGTACTGTATGTGCTAAGTAACTTTGGTTCGCTGCCGAATTCGAAATTGTTTTGGGACGCAACACTCTAATATATTTCTCTCAACTTATGCCAGCGTCGCCTGCAATGGGAAGCGTCAAAAACAAACGCGCGTTATCTGCAGGAGGTCCCTTCGATGACCACGTACGTGCCTGCTAACTGTGCTCTGCATCTACTAATTCAGGCGTCCTGCTCGCAGGGGTACATCTGGTTAGGTAGACCTGGTAGGTATTGGCGAAAGAGATCGCGGTGGGATCCCGCGAGGTCTGGTAGATGTCATAGGTGAGTCGCGAACAAAACGACCTCGGGGAAGCGGCGGGTTGATCACCTGTGAACCTGAGGTAGATGCGCGAAGGGAAATGGGTAACTTGCGAAACAAAGATGCTATCCACGTCGGTGGCACAAGTGGTAAGTACATATCTTAATAATCTCTCGTACAACAGGACTTGGGGTTCTCCCTCTCGAGCTTCTGCTAGCGGAATGCCTCCACTAACCATGCACAGAATATCCGATTACCCTTTTGACGCCTCAGCCAAAACTCCGACGCGTATACTAGTACTGCGTTGATTCTTCCTACATGTGACAACAATCACGCAACTGACTTTCTGGGTTCGCTGATTTCACCTACACATTGTTCGCCACGGTATTTGTAATTACATAATAGGATGGTATAAACAACAGAAGACGATAAGCGCGTTGAATAGTGATATCGAGAAACCGGCAGGAATATATATCCGTCGCACACGCACATCCAAAGAGATTGAGGGACGTCTTGGACGAGATCATACTGGCAATGTCAAGGACGCGGAAGATGATCTCCTGTACGCTCAGCGTTTGGCTCCCGCAGCGAATGAGCCGCAATGGCTACTTCCAAGTCAGGAACCGATGATAACGACGGAGATTGTGGTTGAAAGTCTAGGGTAGCTATAGTGTTTGAATGGATTGTCCGATTTACCGAGTTAAAAGCGTCCTGTTCCTTGTGCAAACCAGGCTCCGGTCCACCAATACCTTCGGCAGCAGGACCCAGATCAGGTGCAGACGCCGGTTCAGGAAAAGCGCTGGAAGCAGTAACTATTATTGAACGATGAGACTCTAGGTGAAAGGCCGGATGATGTGATGTGTGGAAACGGCGGCTGATCTGTAGGAAGTGTATTGTCGGGGACTGGATAATAAGCTGAAGATGGTAGGTCTGGTGCGTCGGAAGGCGCGCGGAGGTTGGGTCGGACGGCGGCAACGGCAGCGGGTGGGAAGGTGGAGGGAAGAGCAAGGGCAGATGTGGAAGTTTCAGGAGTAGGGTGGGGAATTGTTATACCCGTGACAATGTCTGCACAGGTGGTGACTAGATCCGGTGGGGTCGCAGGAATGTGGGAACTTTCAATGGGCGACTGATATGCGGGCTGCAAGGACGCCGCGACAGGCGTATTGTTGTCGGGCGGTAACACATATGCGAGGTTTTCATAGATACGAAGAGGGGTAAGTACAGATGAGGAAGGCGCATCGGGAGTGCTGGAGAGGGAAGCTGGGACCAGTGCAGCGTCACGGTGCAAGACGGCGCGGGGAAAGGTCATGGGAGCAGATACGTTGTGGATGTGAGGTGTCGAGTCCGGACAATGACCAGGGATGTCGCACAATGGATACGAGGTCGGGTCGAACAGAATGTCATCCAGAAGGCTAGTGGAAGTGGAGAATCGCGTCGGTGCGGCATCGGTATCTTGATGGAGAGCGAGGTAGACATCGCGAATTGGTCCCAAGATTTTGGACGCCATCCACCGATCGTTCAAGTCGTCGTTCTGCGCTCGGAGGACGATTTGATTCCAGAGAGAACAGAACTCGCGCTGCAGTTCGGGTAACGTATTCTGTGCGTTGAATTTCGAAGCCGCTTCGAGTATGACCGAGTATTCGAGCGGCAGCCAGGATGGATCCCGGAAATGGCTGAACTGCTGGCGAGTGACGTGGATCAAGATTGCAAGTGACAAGCTGTCACCATTGACGAGCAGGCATGGGGAGCAGACTAGTATATTATGTACTACCTAGCTTACCTGTGAGACGAAGTAAATACTGACTATTGTATGTTCTGATTGAACTAGTTGTATTGAGCGCATGCTGGGGTGTTTATATACATCCCAGAGTGTCTAATAATACTTATCTACACTATCTAAAGGCCCAAGGCCACTCAGTTGATCGCAGACGCTGTCCGCGCTCATGATTCGTACTAGCGAGGCCACAGCTCACTGCTGTGGCCGAGCCTGTGGCTCAGCGTTGTGGCGCTCGCCGATTACTCGGCTCGCAGTGCACACGCTCGCGTTCACTCGCTCAACACTCCCCCTCGCTTTGCACACCGGTAGAGGTGTTTAGAGCGTTCTTAGATGAATATATTTCTAATCCAAGAGTGCCCCGAAACTGTGTGAACTTGATGCGACCCAAATTCTTAGTGAACATGTCTGCAGGGTTATCAGCGCTGTTTATGAAGAATAACTCCACTCGGCGTTGCTGAACCACTTCCCGAATGTAATGGTAGCGTATGTCTATGTGTTTGTGTTGCGCAGCAATGCACGCAGCAAACAGGAATGCACGTTCTCACCTTAGAGTAGGTTGAGAGACTGTAGCGTGGAGAGGGTGCACAAGTGAGAAAGAGAGTGAAAATGTCTATTCGCCTCCCTCCCCATAGGAGGGATTTTATACTCTATGGTCCTACCCTGACCATTTGCGTAAAAGTGATGTAAACTACCACTTCGAGATAGTCATAGGACTTCTCTCGCATAGAGGGCGTATTGCGCCCATTGTAGTACGTATCCCAACTACCGTAATAGGCAAACATACTACCGTAATGTCGTAACTGCTATAGATAAGGTCCTTACGTACTTATCACGTTCCAACACTCCCCCTTGCTTAGTGCAGCTAATTAAAGCGCGTCTAAGCAAATAGCAGCGTCCTCACGAGCTCTGGGTAAGAGCATCGAGTGAAAGTTGCCTCAGAGTCGATTAGTAGAGTGGTGTCCAACCCGACTCTAACACGTCTCATCAAGTTGTGAATGTCAACGACATTTTCCAACTCAGACGTCCCATTATTATGTCCCCATTAGGGACAGGACATGCGAACTTCCCTCTGGTAGTTCAATGAAAGGCTTAGAGTCATTTGTCTGCTAATTAAAGCGACATCGTACCATGTCTTTGAGAGAATAAGGTGACTCTGTCCTGTGAGGAGACGATTGCTCGTAGCGTGGATGAACATAGAGAAACGTATGTTCGTCAAGAAGAAGCGGTGTACGTGAGAGTACAATAGCTCCTTCACGCTCTCCATCACAGATCTCCATCATCAGACATGGTGTGCGTGCGCGGCAGCGCACCAAACTCTAGCCCTAGCTGTTCCCTGAATTTTAGGAACTTAATACGACCCAGATTCTTAGTAAAGAGATCTGCGGGGTTCTCAGCTCCTTCAATGAAGAATAATTCTATCTTCTTTTCACGGATCACATCACGTATGTAATGGTGATGTAGATCAATATGTTTGATCCGTTTCTCCTGAACAGGATTAGAAGATAAGAATATGGAGCCTTGATTATCTCCGCATAATGGAATCGGTCCGAGATTAATTCCGAGCTCACTAAAGAGCGAACGGATCCAGACCAACTGTCTGCTTGTATCACACAGCGACATGTACTCTGCTTCAGTGGATGAGAGCGCGATAGACTTCTGCGCTCTAGAGTTCCAGCAGAATACTCCATTAGCCATCTTTACTAAGTAGCCCGTGGTGGACTTTCTCGTAATTGGGTCTGAAGCCCAATCAGAGTCTGCATATGCTATTATACCACCGTCACTTTTGCCATCAAAGACTAAAGCATAATTAGAGGTACCAAGTAAGTAGCGGCAGATGTAAAGTGCACGCTTCATATGGTCCTCAGACGGATTGGCTGCAAACTGCGCCATTTTGGTAACAGCATAAGCAATATCTGGTCGTGTACCAATCATAATGTATAGGAGAGATCCTATCACTTGTTGGTATGACGCGCGGAGCTCTGGGGTTGCAGTTCCCTTATTAGGGGATGGATGATACCCTTCCGGTAGTGGGGTAGGTACTGATTTGGCGTTAATCAGTTTGAAACGCTGCAGCACTTTCTGAAGGTAATCCTGCTGATCTAACAGGATTCTACCTTTAGAACGTAGTATGCGCATGCGTAGAAACTCCTTGGTATCACCTAAGTCTCTGCATTCCCATATCTCCATGAAGCGCTTCTTCAGGGATGCTATGTCCTTTTTATTTCTTCCTAAGAAGAGGACGTCATCGACATAAACAATGACTACAATTGTTTTGTTGTCGTTAACAAACAGACCTGAGTCTGATTGAAGTCGTGTGCAGCTCAGGGAACTCATAGACTTATCCAGCGCTCTCCACCAAGCGAGTGCAGCTTGTTTAAGTCCGTATATAGCTTTCCTTAAGCGCATGACTTTATTTTGTTGGCTAGGGTCTTTAAACCCTTCAGGTTGTTCCATATAGAGTTCCTCATCGAGGTCTCCATAGAGGAAGGCAGTTTTGACGTCAAGTCCAGAGATGTGCCAATCCTGCAGCGCTGTAAGCGCGAGCATCATCCGGACAGTCTCAAACCGTACCACTGGCGAGAATATTTCGTCATAATCTATGCCTTCAACCTGAGAAAAGCCTTTGGCAACTAGCCTGGCCTTTTTACGGCCGTCTGACTTTAAGTCAAACACCCATCTGTTCTTGATCACCCTTCTGCCTTGCGGCGGGTTAACAAGATCATAGACTCTGCGTTTGCGAAGAGAGTCAAGCTCTTCTTTGCACGCATTACGCCACTCCCCCTGGAGTTCACTTGGCATTTTTTGAATGTCCTTATAGGTCCATTCACGAATATTAGAGGTATCAGGTGACTCTAGATCTGTTGGTGAAACTGCTTTGGCGAGCAGAAGATCTAGAAATTTGACTCCCCCTTCCTGAGCTAGGCGGATCAGCAATTGCTGATCTACTTCGTCTGAATCCTGCGGATTATCACTCTGAGCACTGGAAGAATCAGATTCGGCTTGTTCAGGAACATCGCCTGAGACCGTCTGATCTTGACTAGAACGCTGCTGGGAGCTACCCGGCTGTGTTTCAGTCAATTGTCGCCATGTGCGAGTCCGCGCAATGTCACGAATAATCGCTGTAGGAGGCCTATCTCCATAGACATTATCAGGACGAGTAACTGGTCTCCTTATACGCCCCGATCTCCTAGGTTCACTAGGACCAGGTACTGGAACAGGGGGTAAAGGCGGAGGTAGCTGCGATCCAGATCCTCCAGCAGAAGTGCTAGGAGGAGGTCCAGCGGCCGGCTGGGGAGCGCTTCTCCCTTTTACAATAGGAGGCTCAGGTGGTAGGTCGTCATCATCACCAGGAGCGGCGTTGTCTTTAGACTGCTCACTAGGAACTGTCTCATCTAACTGAGTTACACCACGGGGTATACTCCTAGTATTGTCCTTAGGACATCTAGGGAATAACGCTTCATCAAAGAGTGCCTTGTCTGAGTAGAACAAGGTATTAGGCGTGCGCATGAAGACATCAGCCTTCATTCCAGCTCCTCTACCAAGGTAGATCATCAGTTCGCTTTTGGGAGAAAGTTTATTCACCCGGCGAGCTTCTGGAATATGTACATATGCGCCACATCCGAATACTCTGAGATGCGATATGTCAGGGACTTCATTGTGTAATAGTTTGTAAGGAGTCTGCCATTGAAGGCGACTTATGGGGGTTCTATTATAACAATGTGCAGCGTGAAGTACTGCAAATTCCCACCAACTCTGTGGTAAGCAAGCATCAAGGCGCATAGCCTGAGCTTTGTCCATTATAGTGCGCATAAAGCGCTCAGCGCGCCCATTTTGCTGTGGCGTATGTGGCGCAGACTGTAGCACTGTTATGCCGGCATCCTTAAGCTGCTTTAGGAAGGCATCCGATTTGTATTCACCGCCTGCATCTGACATCCATTCTTTAATGGTTGCGTTAAACTGATTTTTAATTAACGCTAGCCACTGCTTAAGTGCCGTAATAGCAGAGGCTTTATCCCGTAAAAGAATGATCCATGCAAAGGAAGTATAATCGTCAAAGAAGACGATAAAATACTTATATTTATGGTATGACGGTATAGGGAAGCTTTTCAAATCGGAATGAATCCGAGAGAAAGAGGCTTTAGCCCTTGTATCGGACGGAGGATGTGAGGCAGCAGGCATTTTGCCTTGTGCGCACCCAGGACATATTACATCAGAGGAGGGAATTATAATCCCTTCTGGAAAGCCCTTAGTGTGTTCCTTAGCTCGTCTTAGAACCTCTTTAGATGGGTGACCGAGGCGACGATGCATAAGGTCATAGTCTACATTTAATAACGCAGACTGGTTCGCAATATGCGACTCAGTTAGAGTGGATATAGAGGCATCTAGCCAATATAGGGATTGTCCGTGGAGAAGGGGTTTACATTGGACAATCTTTTTATTTTTACGTAGCAAGTTAATATGCTGCGAATTCCCCAAAACGCGCAAACCTTGCTGTAAGAAGACGCCCATAGAGAGAAGACGTATGCTTATGCGTGGAATATATAGAACCGGATATACCCGAGTAATTACGGGTTTGTCTGCGACGTAATGCTCAAGCAAGACAGAACCGGTTCCTTCAACGTATAGCATTTGTGCTGCAGTCTTAACAGGCATCCTTTCAGACTTAGCAAGTGGCTTGTACTCGATAAAATCACTAAGATTATTAGTGAAGTGTGCTGAAGCTCCTGAGTCAAGGAGCCACATATTTTGTGTACGCTTTATACACTCTGCACATTGACTAAAGTACTCATTGTGCTCACACTCAAGTAAATCGAGGAGAGCGCTGCTAATATTGTACATATCAAGCGACTTTGGTACTAGTACATGCGATTCCCGTAGATATACGTATCCGTTACGTTTGCCATCCCCTAGACTTTTTGGGGGCAGGGCTAATTCTGTAACGTCATCAGCATGTGATGTGCGAAGTGAAGAAAAGACGTACTGTTCTTCATCACAAGAACCCCAATCAAGGGTGTTCTCATCCGGTCCGGTTAAAAAAGACTCCGGTGTCAGCGAACGGCCTGTGGCGGCCGGAGAGATAAGAGTGCCGAAACGGGGGTCCGTTGGCATCTCGTGATCTCGCAGCCACTGTTGATTACTGCGCCAAATAGATTCGATTCGCTCATTAGAACGAGATCGAGGAGGGAAACGGCTTTCGCCGGTAGTAGCCCACCTGACTGTTGCTTCAACAATTGAAGCAGGATTGACATAAGGAGGTGTGGGAGCGCGACTTTCTGTATCAGAAGTCATATCGCTCAATGTCAGATCCGTCAAGTCAAGTTGGAGAGCATTTGACTGCTCACCAAATATCTCCGTGTCATCTAGTCCGTCTATGTTCATTATTGACTGTGCGCTGCCCGAAGGCTGCTGCGACATGTCAATATCGACTTCGGAGTCATACTCTTCGTCCATGAACCGTTCAATACGAGGACGCATGATAGCGTCAATGTCTGCAAAGCGCTGCTCGAGCGTCTTTACGGTTTGGACTGTAGCGGGTACATCCAGCCGTTCAGCGAGTGAAAGCGCCTTGTTTATGGAAGGGAAGAAGCCGGGAGTCCTCTGAGGCGAGGATGATTCGACTTCTGTCCTGGTAGAGACACCAGATGACCCAATATGAGTCACCTTGTGGGAAGTAGGAGGGGCTAGTGTGGCGACGGAGGCAATATGCGAGTGCTGTGGAGCACGGGCAGGTGCCTTGCCTTTCCCTTTGCCTTTGCCTCTTCCGGATCCACGTCCTCCGCGCTGCCTAAAAGGCTGCTGCTGATTGGACGGGCCGGGAGCGCTAGACTGCTGCTGCGAACCCTGCTTGGTAAAGCGAGGGTCAGCGCGCTTCCGCTTAACGGCAGAAAGCTTCTGCGCTGTATGGGCGGTCTTATGCTGTCCGCGGTTAGTCTCCGTCTCGTACTGGCTTTCAACACAAGCCGATACAGTCTCAAGTTTGAGATCGGCAACAGGGAGATTGTTGCACATGATGGGGATTAAATGCTCCCATTTCGGGGGCAAAGCGGACATCGCAATGAGAGCCTGCAGCTGAGGCTTTATGGCAAGGTTAGTGGCGGCAGGGCCAGTACCAACAGTAACATTCCCTAGACGAGAGAAGGCAGCAGCCATCTTCTCGAACTGGGGAGCAGGGTGCTGATTTGTATTGAAGCGAATGGAAATCGCTTCTTTGAAGTCTTTGTAGATGCGGGGCATGGACACCGCACCGTACCGGTCTTTTACGGAAGTCCAGAGCGCCTGGGAAGTAGCCCCAGTTACTGCCTGCTGAATAGCAGGAGTGAGGCGAAGGGTGAGATTTCCCCTAGCCATTTCATCGCTCTTGTTCCAAGCTGCTCTGTCTGCGACTTCGGCGACAGGAGGTTGGGCAATGGTGCCAGCAACGTAGCCCCAAAGCCCTTGGGACATGAAGAAGGCGGTCATCTGTTGAGACCAGGTGGCCCAGTTAGAGCCATCGAAAACGGGGACAAGCTGAGTGAGTTGAGAGGACATGGTTGTATAGATCTGTTGGCTTTTGCGAACGTCAGTATTGCGTTACTATAATAACAATACTGTGTGAAACAAAAGATTGTCAATGCCAGCATCGCCTTTGGCAATACTAAGCACGACAATAGCCCAGTATTAGGCTATTTCCAACAGAATGGGTCGAAAAACCCATCTTGACATTGAGAGCATCAATGCCAATAAGCCGGACGATCCTGCTCAACGTCACCCCAAGGTTAAGCTATTCGCCTTTCCAAAATTAATTGGACGCGCAATAGAGCCTTGTTTAGATAGGCGATTGGCCAAGTCTGTGTGCTCCTCAAGAGCACAATACCGGGTTGCTAGTAACCAGGGAGCCTCCCTGAGTCTAGAGCCTACAACCGCACGAGTACCTCTTTTCAAAGGTAACAACGTGGTGGGCAGTGACCACGGGCGCAACTCTGTCAAAGAGTGCGACGGCAAACCCTGTAGCAGGGCCCATAACCTGTTGCGCAGCAATGCACGCAGCAAACAGGAATGCACGTTCTCACCTTAGAGTAGGTTGAGAGACTGTAGCGTGGAGAGGGTGCACAAGTGAGAAAGAGAGTGAAAATGTCTATTCGCCTCCCTCCCCATAGGAGGGATTTTATACTCTATGGTCCTACCCTGACCATTTGCGTAAAAGTGATGTAAACTACCACTTCGAGATAGTCATAGGACTTCTCTCGCATAGAGGGCGTATTGCGCCCATTGTAGTACGTATCCCAACTACCGTAATAGGCAAACATACTACCGTAATGTCGTAACTGCTATAGATAAGGTCCTTACGTACTTATCACGTTCCAACAGTTTGATCCTGCGCTCTTGCACAGGATTCGACGCCATGAATATAGAGCCTTGATTGTCGCCGCACAGTGGAATCGGTCCCATGTTAATGTCAAGCTCACTAAGGAGCGCTTTAATCCACACAAGCTGACGGCTTGTGTCTGACAGGGACATGTATTCCGCTTCTGTCGAGGACAGAGCGACTGTGCGCTGAGCTCTGGAATTCCAGCTGAATATTCCATCCGCTAGTTTAACCATGTATCCGGTAGTGGACCTGCGATCCACAGGGTTTGATGCCCAGTCAGAATCCGCGCACGCGAATAAACCCTTATTGGAGTGGCCACTGTACACCAGTGCATAATCTGCAGTGCCTGCAAGATAGCGGCATATGTGCAGTGCACGATTCAAGTGGTCTTGTGAAGGGCTCGCAGCGTGCTGCGCCATCTTAGTTACAGCAAATGCAATGTCTGGGCGTGTGCCCAGCATGATATACATGAGCGAACCAATGATCTGCTGGTACTGGGTGCGCAGTGTGGTGTCCACAGTGTCTGTGTTCGGTAGGGGGTGATATCCCTCAGGCAGTGGTGTCGTTGCGTACTTAGCGTTTGTCATTCCAAAGCGCTGCAGCACTTTATTGAGGTAGGCAGTCTGGTCAATGCAGACGTTGCCATCCTTCTTAAGTATGCGCATGCGCAGGAATTCCTTCGCTTCGCCGAGGTCACGACACTCCCATTTGCGCATAAAGGCATCTTTCAGAGTGTTCACAAGTGTTTTGTCGCTGCCCATGAAGAGCGCGTCGTCTACATACACTATGACCACTACTGTAGAGCGTCCACTCCCGAATGGAAGTGGTGTGCATTAAGTGTGAATCGTGTGGTACCGCTTTGGCAAGCAGGTAATTGACGAATTCTACTCCCCCTTCCTGGGCTAGCTGTGCCAGGAGTAGGTCTTCGACCTCTACATCACTTGGTAGGGGTGTCAGCGGCGAGTCATCGCGCTGTGGATGGCCAGTGCTAGGTCCAGGAACCTGCCTCTGGCGAGCATTGGAGGGTGGCTGGGAGCGACCCGGCGCATCCCCCACAATATCTCTCCACTGTCGCATCCGCTGAACGTCTCTATGTTGTTGAACGGGGTGCCTGTCTTCCCCATAGACGTTACCAGGTCGTGATGGTATTCTCCTTTCCCGCCCAGAGCGTCTTGGGAGTGGCGGCGGCTGTGGTGCAGCCGCAGGCACATCCTCTTGCTCTGGCACTGGTGCAGGGGAAGGCGAAGTGTTCTCAGGCTGCCGTGGTGGCGCCAGACCCTCGTCAGGATCTTGAGACACTTCCATTGGTCTGGAAGGAGGAGAGCGATGTGGGGTGTCCCCATCATCGCTATCGAAATGAGTAGGCTTTGGTGGTGTACCATGTTGCTCTACTGGCTCTTCCAAGCGGGTAAAGCCACGTTTTTTAGTGGTTTCGCACTTAGGGAACATGTTCTCATCGAAGAGAGCAGTTGCACCTGTGTACACAGTGTTCTTGGTGAGGCGCATGAATGTATACGCCTTAATGCCTTCAGTGTGGCCAATATAGACCATCAGCTCAGACTTAGGTGCGAGTTTATTCACACGACGCTCCTCAGGGATGTGGACATATGCCGCACAGCCGAACACTCGCAGATGCGAAACACTAGGGATTTTGCCATTCAGTGCTTCATAGGGTGTACGCCACTCAAGGCGGCGCACAGGGGTCCTATTGTACACATGTACAGCGTGTAGAACCGCGAATTCCCACCAGGATTCAGGGAGACAGGCATCCAGGCGCATGGCCTGTGCCTTGTCCATGCAGGTGCGCATGAAGTGCTCTGCGCGACCGTTCTGCTTAGGAGTGTACGGTGCGCTCTGCAGTATGCGTATCCCATTGTCCTTGAGAGTGGTAATGAACACTTCTGACTTGTATTTGCCACCCGCGTCCGACATCCACTCTTTAACAGTGGTGCCAAACTGATTCTTAACGAGTGCGATGAAGTGCTTGAGTGCGCCTATTGCAGCACCTTTGGTGCGCAGACACACAATCCAAGCATACGACGTGAAGTCATCAATAAAGCTCACGAAGTATTTGAACTTATGATAAGAGCTTACTGGGAAACTCTTTAAGTCAGAGTGGACCTTCTCAAAGGGCGCAGATGCACGCGTTTCAGAAGGCGAGTGTGCCTGTGAGGGCATCTTGCCTTGCGCGCATCCTGGGCACACTGGTACTTCCCCAGGGAAGTCCAGATCCTTCGGGAAACCCTTGGTGTGGTTTTTAGCGTGGCGCAGCACATCCTTAGAAGGATGGCCAAAGCGCTTATGCATAAGTGTGTAGTCCACTGCGTACACAGTGGCGTTAGCACTCGAGTCTGGGATTGCAGACTCTAGCCAGTAGATAGTGTGGCCAGGGAACGTCGGCACACACTGTATAAGAGGCAATGTAGAGTGTTCTCTGCGCAATACCATGGACTGTGCGTCCCCATAGACGCGCAGCCCCTGCTGCAGGAACTCTCCAACAGAGAGAAGTCTCCCTGTGATTTCGGGAATATAGAACACTGGGTAGAGGCGCGTAGTGCGCTGCCTAGTGTACCCGTTGTGTGTAACTTCGTGCTTAATGAGGACTGCGCCTTTTCCCTTAATGTGGATTGGCTTTGAGGCCGTCTTCACAATAATAGGCGTTTGAATGTCCTCATAGTCTATGAAGTCTTCCATAGAATAGGTAAAGTGCGATGATGCACCAGAGTCTAAGAGCCATTGGGCGCTGCCGTTGTCCTTTCTCATTCCCTTGCACTTAGCACACTCAGCAGAGTCCACGCCATGTGCGCCACTTTGTGCGCATTTATTTAACGATTCTACACAACCATGTACAGTACTGTACTTAAGCTTCGCAGCTAGTTGTGAGATTAGGCGTTCGTGAGTGGTGTGGGGCATCGGGAAGAGGGATGGGACTGACCTGAATTCTTTCAAGCCAGCGGCATCGCAGACCATAGCGTCTAGGTCCCAGTCATCGTTTCCGAGACTGACACAGTCTTCAGCGGACTGGCGCTGTGTGTCGGGAGAGGGTGAGCGACTGAGGAAGCCATCTCCTTCGTCCTCGTCGTCAGAAGGCTCAGGGGAGGACCTGCTGCGTTTGGAAACACGCTGATCGTCGTCAGAGTCCTCTGGGTCAAGCGCAGCAATGCGCTGTTCGAGGGTTTGGAGTGTGGTCAAAGTGCCAACCACTCCGATGTCGCGCACAATGGTGCGCGCCTTGTTGAGTGTGGCATACGGTCCTTCAGTGGCGGGAGCGTGCCTAGTGCGAGCAGGAACGGTGCGCACAGTCTTGCCACTAGTGGCAAGGTGCGCGACCGAAGCCGAGGTTGGAGAGGGCAGGGAAGCCATGCTGGCGAGGTGCGAGTGGTCATGAGAATGATCATTGGTCTCTTGACCTTGTTGCTGCGAGTGGGACTTCTTCCCACCGCGCTTGCCACGCTTGTTCTTGCCTTTGGCATTGGCGTTGCCCTGGCCTTGGCCAGACCTCTGGGTGTTACCGTTGCCATTCCCAGATCCGCCACCGGAGCCACCATCCCTTTGCTGCCTGTAATTGGGGTCGCCGCGCTTGCGCTTCACTGCAGACAGCTTCTGCGCAGTCTGCTGTGGCTTACCCTTATTCCTTTCGGTCTCCCACTGCGCCATGATGGCCTCGCGTACATGCTTGATCTTAAGATTAGCAAGGTCGTGGCTGGTGCAGAGGATCGAAATGAGCATCTCCCATTTGGGTGGGAGAGCGGACAGGAGTATCATCGCCTGGATGATTTCGGGGATGGCGACACTATTAGTGGAGAGCCGGTGCACCGCAGCCTGCAGTTTGTTAACCTGCGGCAAGGGATGCTTTGAGGCGTCGATCCTAACAGAGATAGCTTCTTTGAAGTCTTTGAAGACAGTGGTCGGCTGGATCACATCAAAGTGAGTCTTGAGGTGGTTCCAGATTTCGTCCGCTTTGTTCATCGAAGCCACCTCTTCCCTAATAGTGGGATTGATGCGCAGAATAAGATTGGCGAGTGCTTTTTGATTGCAACTCTTCCAAGTCTTTTTCGCAGCGCGTTCGGTGTCGGTAGGAGTGGCAGAGACGGTTGGTTCCTTCTCGTCACCATTGGCGAACTCCCATAAGTCCAAAGACATAAGATAGGCTTTCATAGCCTTCGCCCACTCTGAGTAGTTGGTGCCATCGAGCACCGGGACCAGAGAGGTGAGAGCGTTCGACATTGTTGAATCTGTGAGAGCAAACCAAGTGTCAGCATTCATGCGACGACCGGGCACACACAGAAAATGTTTGGAACGCCCCGGGAAACTCTTAGAGTAGTGGCGGCCACTAGGGCGCACACTTGTGCACTGTGCAGCCGAGTGGGCGCACTGCACTGGGCATCGTGCAGCCGAGTAGGCGCACTGCACAGGGTACTGCAGCCGTCGAGGCGCAGTGCCCAGGCAAGCCAAGGAGCACACAAAGCGCAGCTCAATTAAGAGCGCGCTGTCGCTGCCGTTGAAGGCGCAGACAAAGGGCTCCAGGGCCCATAACCTGACGAGCAGGCATGGGGAGCAGACTAGTATATTATGTACTACCTAGCTTACCTGTGAGACGAAGTAAATACTGACTATTGTATGTTCTGATTGAACTAGTTGTATTGAGCGCATGCTGGGGTGTTTATATACATCCCAGAGTGTCTAATAATACTTATCTACACTATCTAAAGGCCCAAGGCCACTCAGTTGATCGCAGACGCTGTCCGCGCTCATGATTCGTACTAGCGAGGCCACAGCTCACTGCTGTGGCCGAGCCTGTGGCTCAGCGTTGTGGCGCTCGCCGATTACTCGGCTCGCAGTGCACACGCTCGCGTTCACTCGCTCAACAACCATGTGCGACGTAGTCTCGGAGAACAGCTTCTGGGACGCCCAGCTCACGGGAGGCGAAAATAAGCCAGGGGTCGTCTTGCCATTGTGCCCTTGCAACGATGCTGGTACATATGGCTTGTACGACCAATGCAGTTTCTCGGTCTCCGCCATCGCCCCAACCTCTCACGACACGGCCAAATTCGGCGGTTTGCAGTCCCCTACATCGATCGTCGAACAGGATTCTCCTGATGATCTGCCGATAGTCAATGGGAAATGTCGCCGGATCGAGGGCCTTCGCGCATATGATGGCTCTCCGGTTTTTGACTGACTGAGGGAGCAAATTGGATGAGAATGTGCGGTCAAACAACCCGATCACTGCTTGACAAAGCCTGCGCTTTTGCTCCGTGGCAAGACTAGGCAGAGGATCGTCGACCACTTTCGAACTGCGGAAGCCAGGTAGGCCGGAAAAGAAGCGCTCCAATTCACGATCTTCGTCCAACCGGTCAAACGTCCATAGAAATGCGCGAGTGAGAATCGCCGATGGTGACTCCAGAGCGGCTTCTTCGGCTGTCTTCTGTAGGCCCTGCACAAGCAACTTGCGATAACTTTTCTCCAAATGACGAAAGTGATAGTAGGCTTCATAATCCAAAGCGGTGAGTTTCTGAAGAGCCCGAAAGGTGATGAACCGTATCCCAGAAATGGTGAACCACGCCAACGATGTAAGCGGAGTATAGTATGGACTGTCATGGCGAAAGATCGGAATAAGCGTGATACAACCGTATAAAGCCGTACAAACGCCGACCCATGACAGCACCATTTTGAAAAGGGTGATATGAACGTTGCATAGGAACACAACCAGGCCAGCAAAGAATAGGAACAGGGAAATATGTAGTAGCGTAGGCAGCGCTTCGACCACCCACGGAAGGAGAAACTTCTGGACCCCTTCAGAGAAGTATGCACGGATCTGCACTCGCTTGTGTGGACTACAACGTGGATGAGTGACCTTGATGTATCTTCGTGCCCATTGTTGTAGCAATGTCGCAAGCAGCGCACAGGTAAGACTGATCACGAAACTCATGAACCAAAGTGAGTTCACCCAGACCGCGTATTTTGGTGGAGAGAATGTAGGCGGAGAAGAAGGAAGGGAAATACTCGGTCGATCTGGGTCGGCAATAGCTTGATAGATGTTTGCGAGGTAGAAGTTGGATGTGTCTTGAGAGTTTGGTCGAATGTCCTGAATAGACACCGAGATCAACGACGCCACAGCGGCGGAGAACAAACCAGTCTAGTGCCGTTGAGTTGATTATCACGACACTGGAAGAGATACTGTAGACACGCACGAAGATAAGAATCCCATCAGCGTCCGCTTTCCAGCTTTCGGCCAGCCTCTTGTCCTCTTCCGCCGTCATTTCCAAATACATTGAAAAAATAGGCCCGGAACCATCAACAAAGTCGGGTGCCCTCTGTGATGCTCGGGATGGCACCGACCGGGGTAGATTCTAGTGGTCACCTACAGGCGCAGCGGTGGCAGGTGAGAAAGGTGAAGACAGAGTTGGGATAGAGCCAACTTGAAGTACCTATGGGTTCCCTGTCCGCTATGTTAACATTCTCGAGAGGAGCTCGGGACATGGAAGGCTATGGCTATGTAGAGTACAGGGTGGTGAGGTGAAAGGCGTTGTGTGGTTGTTAGGCACTACGTCAGTGATACGTCGGAGCAACCAAACCGCAAGCGCCCGGTGATCAACGGGCTGTCGTTACGAAAGCGCACGTAATGAGTTCGAGCCACTGGATGGAAAATATGCTTTTACCATTGACAAAATGTAGGCATATTATATAACAAAAGGTATTTTTTATTCACAATTTCTCATATATAAAATGTTGATAAGATAATTAAATATTGACAATGCAATTTCAAGGCATAATATGTAGACAATATAGATTTATTTTCCACAATATTGTTAGAATATTATTGAGGTGATATTATGTATCTTGTTAAAATATTTCACATGGTAATATTTTGATCAAATGCAACAGTGGTTCAGTTTAGAGGGTTCAGGCAAGGTTCAGGGTTCAACTACAAGAACATTTTATCAAGATATTACCATGTGAAATATTTCAACAAGATACATAATATAACCTCTATAATATCCTGACAATATTATGGAAAAGGAAAATTATATTGTCTACATATTGCACTTTGAAATTGCATTGACAATATATAATTACCTTATCAACATTTTACATATGAAAAATTGTGGATAAAAAATACCTTTTGTTATAGGATATGCCTAAATTGTGTCAATGGCAAAAGCATATTTTCCATCCAGTGAGCGCTTGCGGCTTCGGTCGACCCGGCCACTCATGACACGTTCTCTCCTACCACTCTCCATAATCGACTCACGCCGCCTTCGATGTCCCGAGCTCATCTCGAGAGTGTCAATATAACCGAGGCAGATAGAGGCCCGGGTCAGGTGCCTTACTCCCACTTGGCTCGTTCTCGTTCTTGCCGTTCTCACCCACATTGTCATAGGTGACCACCAGTATCCACCCCACTCGGGTACCACAGGGAATGTCCAACTTTGTCGATGGGTCAGGGCCCATCTTCTCCATGTATTCGGAAATGGCGGCGGAAGAAGATAAGAAGATGGCCGAAGGTTGGAAGGCGGACGCGGATGGGATTCTCATCTTTGTGTGTCTGCACTCTCTGATGTCGTGCTTAACAGCAACTTAATGATCATAGACCGGTTTATTCTCTGCTGCTGTGGCTTCGTTGATCTCGGTGTCGATTCAGGATATTCGACCAAACCCACAGGACACCTCCAACTTCTACCTCGCAAATATCTATCAAACTA
The DNA here is from genome assembly GCA_021525775.1 of Lactarius deliciosus. Lineage (NCBI taxonomy): Eukaryota > Fungi > Basidiomycota > Agaricomycetes > Russulales > Russulaceae > Lactarius > Lactarius deliciosus. The sequence goes on along the minus strand of JAKELK010000035.1, from coordinate 219,505 downwards.
TCGCCGACCCAAATCGACCGAGTATTTCCATCCCTTCTTCTCCACCGCCATTTTCTCCTCCAAACTATGCAGTTTGGGTGAACGCACTTTGGTTTATGAGCTTGGCGATCAGTCTTACATGTGCTCTGCTCGCGACGTTGCTACAGCAGTGGGCACGGAGGTACCTCAAGGTCACTCAACCACGTTACAGTCCACATAAGCGGGCGCGGGTCCGTGCGTTCTTTGCTGAAGGCGTCAACAAGTTTCTCCTACCGTGGGTAGTCGAGGCATTGCCTACGCTGCTTCACGTTTCCTTGTTCCTGTTCTTTGCCGGTCTGGTTGTGTTCGTATCCAACGTTGACCACACTATTTTCAAGTTGGTGCTGTCATGGGTCGGCGTTTGTGTAGCCCTGTATGGATGCATCACCCTCATTCCGATTTTTCGCCACGACAGTCCGTACTATACCCCGCTTACATCGTTGGTTTGGCCTACCATTACTGGGATACCATTCGTCACCTTTCGGGCTCTTCGGGGGCTCACTCCTTTTTGGGACGAAGCCTACAATCTCTTTGAGGACTTGGAGGAAAGATATCGCAAATTGCTTATATTGGGCATGTCGAAGACCGCCGAAGAAACCGCTCTGGACTCATCTTCGGGGGTCGACGCTCGTTCCTTGATGTGGACGTTTGACTGTTTGGACGAAGACCACGAACTGGAGCGCTTCTTTTCCGGCCTGCCTGGCTTCCGCAGCTCAAAGGTCATCAACGATCCTCTGCCCGGTCTCACTAGAGAGCAAAAGTGGGAGCTTTCGACGGCATTAATGGGCTTGTTGGACATCACTTTCTCATCCGATTTGTTACCTGAGCCCATCAAAGACCGGAGGGCCGTCATCTGCGCGAAGGCTTTCGACCCGGCCCACATTCCCAATGTATTTGATGTCTTTTACAAGATTTTGTCCAGATACCAATATAGTGGTCCGGTGTCCTCCGAAATCGTGCAGGTTATGAGTGGATGGCGCAATAATTGGGACAGTGATGCAAATTTGATAGCTACGGTCTGCATGACTGTCGCAATGGTGCAACAGCGCGATAACTCTTGGTTTGTTCTCGCCTCCAATGTACTGGGTGTCCCAGAAACCGTCCTCCGAAACTACGCCACAGACGGTGACAGCTTATCACTCGCCATCTTGATTCACATCACGCGCCAACAATTTATCCATTTCTGGGAAGGGCCCTGGCCAAATATGGAAATTCTAGAGGTAGCTTCGATGTTCGATGTGCAAAATACGTCACCCGATCTGCAGCGCGAGTTCTGTGCTCTCTGGAACCAAATTGTTCTCCAAGTGCGGAATGATAACGCTGGGGGGAAGGCGTTCCGTACTTTGGGACCGATTCGCAACATTTACGTCGCAATGCATCAAGATACCGCTTCTGCCCCAACACGGTTCTCTGCCTCCACGAGCAATTGGGATCGCGTACTGTGGGAGCCATCCTCGTATCCAGTATGCAGCCTCGCTGGCCATATCCACGACGCTGCCTCCATGACCTTTGTCTGCACTGACCTTCACGATACCGCTGTGCCGGCCTCTGCTTCCCTCGCCAGTCCCGATGTGCCGTCCTCATCCGTCCTTGCCTCACACCATGTCGACGAAAGCCCCACGAATGTGCCACCGCTTGACACCTACCACCTCGCCCATCAGACAACTATCGAGGACCTCCGCATCCCTGTTATCTCGTCGGATCCAGCGACCCCTGATGCATTTGTCCCCCACCCCGCTCCCGACGCTTACGCATCCGCACCTCCTCTTTCCTCTACCTCCCTTCCCACCGTCTTCCCCCTCCAACACAATGCAGACCCTCTGGCGCCTTCCTATGCACCAACTCCCCCACTTTCGGCATCATTTCCTGACAATATGCTTCCCACCAGTCTGCCGCCGTCTTCACACTCGCCCATGACTCGTCGATTCGACCTCCCGCCGTCTCTCCCAGAAGCTCATAGCTAGTTCTACTTCGTCTCTTGGGCCGACCGTGGCATATAATGGGTGCTGCTGCCGAGGGCGGCAGTAGCCCGCAGCCTAAGCCCAGTTCACACGAGTAAAAGGACGCTCCTGACCCCTCATTGAACCCCACGACCCACGCAAGCACTATGCTTCTTCCACTACAATTCCCGTCACCGCCGTCGGCTACTGACCTGGACTTGCCAGTGGCGATCGCAGGTCCTTCACTGCGGGTCCGAAATGCTCTGCGTACCAGAGATCATCGATCATCTTCCACCTCCTTCGCATTGCGCAGGGGCTTCCGCAGAGCTGGCAAGTACTACTTGCACTGGGCCAAGAGGGAGGTCAAGACTCCTCACCCGCGCTTCCCCGATCTATTCAAGTTTTACATATTTGTACCATGTAATAGGACGGTATATACCCTATCGCACAAGAGATTTGAGGGTCGCGTTAAACGATATCATACGGCTAATGCGAAGGCTGCGAAGGGTGATCTCCTATATGCTCGACACGACGACACCAAGAGAACCCCATGAGGAACATGCGGCCAAGTCAGTAACTGGTGACGGCGACGGCGGGAGAAGACCTGGGGCAACCATAATATCTTCCCAAATCAGCGCAGGGGGTCAAGACCGTCCCCTTCCTTTTGCAACGCGGCCTTTGCGCTACCCTCTCCCTCAACAGTAGTGTTCATATCAGGTACGGAGGCAGAAGATGGACATGGACAAAATGCGCTGGGGACAGGAGGTAGTAGCGGAGAATGAGATTCTGGTGAAGATGTGTGGTTAGATCCAATCACGTGAGGGTCTAAAGACGACTGCGAACCTGTTGTGAGTACAGCGTCGAAAACCGGAGTGGCAAAATGTAGCGATGAAACCTTTCGAACATCCGAAGAAGTGCGGAGGCCTGCGAGGGGTTGTACGGCAACGGCGCCAGGTGAGGAGGTTGAGCCCATTGAGGTAGGATTAGGCATGGATGCCGAAGGTTCCGAGATGGAGAGTGAAATCATTCTTGTGAATGTATCAGTGTTGTCTTGCATCGCATGAGCAGTGACGGGATCCTGGGAAGTGGCATGAATGCGGAGGCTTTCAATGGCTGTCTGATGAGCGCTTGAAAGATATGTATCGTTGTCAAGCGGTGGCGCATCGGTGAGGCTTTCACCAGCATGACCCGGAGAGTGTACGGACGAGGAAGGCGCATCGAGACTGGGAAGGGAAACCGGGGGAGGCGTAGCGCTACAATGGAAGATAGTACGAGGAAAGGTTGTGGAGGCAGAGTCGTCACAGATATGAGGTGCGGAATCCGGATGATGGCCAGGGATATTGCACAATGGATACCAAGACGGTCGCCACGGAATGCCGTCCTGATCGCTAGTGGAGGCGGAGAATTGTGTTGGGGCAGTATCGGTATTTTGATGTAGAGCGATGAAAATAGCGCGAATCGGCCTGAGGATATACCACGCGATCCTCAAACTATCGCCAGTCTGTGCTTTGAGAGCGATTTGATTCCACAGCGCACAGAACTCGTGCTGCAGTTCAGGTGACGTATCTTGCACATCGAATTTGGAAGCTGCTTCTAGAATTTCAGAGAACTCGTCCTCTGGCCACCACCGCTTCCAATAATGGCTAGATTGCTGGCGAGCGAGGCGAATCAAGACGGCAAGTGACAAGCTGTTACCATGTGTGGCAAAGTCACGAAGGACAGATTCCGGGACGCCTAGACCGTTGGAGGCAAGACTAAACCAGAGGTCGTCGCGCCGTTGCACCCTTGCAATAATACTGGTAAATATGGCTTGTACAACCAATGCAGTTTCTCGGTCTCTGCCTCCACCCCAATCTTTCATGACACGGCCAAATTCGGCGGTTTGCAGTCCCCGATATCGATCTTGAGATACGACTCTGTGAAGGATATACCAATGAGCGTAGGGAATTTCCGCCGGATCAAGGGCTTTCGCGCAGATGACGGCTCGCCTGTTTTTGACAGGTTCTGGAAGCGAATCGGACGAGAATGTGCGGTCGAGTAGTCCCGTCAATGCTCGAAAAAGCCTCAGTTTCCCCACTTCGGTGAGACTTGGCAAAGGATCGTCGACCACTTTGGAGCTACGGAAGCCAGGTAAGCCGGAAAAGAAGCGCTCCAGTTCGTGATCCTCGTCCAGACTGTCAAACGTCCACAGAAAGGCGCGAGTATCGATCTCCGATGGTGAGTTCAGAGCGGTTTCCTCAGCTGTCTTCTGCATGCCTTGCACAAGTAATTCGCGACAACTTTCCTCCATGGATTGAAAGCGATTGTTGGCTTCGCCACTAAAATATTTCAATTGAGTGAGCTTCCGAAGGACCCGAAGTGTGACAAGTCGTATACCAGTAATAACGTGCCATGCTGGCAATGAGAGTGGAGTGTGGTATGGGCTGTCATGACGAAAAATTGGGATGAAAGTGATGCACCCATACAGTGTCGTGCAAACGCCGACCCATGACAGCGCCAATTTGAAAAGAGTGAGACTGACGTTGGATAGGAACACCACCAAGCCAGCGAAGAATAGGAATAAGGAAACATGTAGCAGTGTGGGCAACGCTTCGACCGCCCACGGAAGAAAAAACTTCTCGACCCCTTCAGAAAAGAACGCACGGATCCGCGCTCGCTTGTGTGGACTGTAACGTGGCTGAGTGACCTTGAGATATCTTCGTGCCCACTGCTGTAGTAACGTCGCGAGCAGAGCGCAGGTAAGACTGATAACCAAGCTCAAGAACCAAAGTGAGTTCACCCAAAGAGCATGGTTTGGTGGAGAGAACGTGGGAGGGGAAGAAGGGAGGGAACTCGAGTTTTTGGCTCGATTTGGGTCGGCAACAGTTTGATAGATATTTGCAAGGTAAAAATTGGAGACGTCCTGTGGGTTCGGTCGAATGTCCTGAATGGACACCGAGATCAATGATGCGACAGCAGCAGAAAATAAACCGGTCTATGATCGATGGGTCGGTGGAAAACACGGGATCAGAAGGTAGAGACCCACAAATATAAGGATCCCGTCGGCATCTGCTTTCCAGTTTTCGACCATCTTCTTGTCTTCTTCCGTCGCCATTTCCAAATACATCGAAAAAATAGGCCCGGATCCATCGACAAAATTAGACGGTCCTTGTGCTTGAGTCGGTGCCGACTGGGGCGAGTGTCGGTGGTCACTTATGTAGGCTGCAGTGGCGGGTGAGAACGGCGAGGATAGAGCAAAGCAAAGGCAAGGTACTTGTGCCTATACCTGTCCCAGTTGCGACGGTATCCTCTGGAGGAGCTCTTGACATTGAAGGGTTATCGGTTATGGATTGATTACGGAGAGTACAACGTGGGGGGTGGAAGATGTTACAGTAAGAGCTGCGAAATAGTACGTAAGCTTCAACGTGCGCTTTCGTGTCATTTTTGCGTTGCGCGGCATAAAAAAAGGGGATCAACCTTAGGCGAAGACCACTTGTGAATAAAGAGGGATTACAAAAAATGACACACTTCCACCTCAACCCTGCACCGACCTTCGCCGGGCAGTGATACTCTGGATTCATGGAATCACACTTCGTCAACATACATACCATATATGGGTGGACGCGTGGAGGACCCGGGCCGGAACCTGTAACCCGAGGCGCGTCGCGTCGTCGACTCGTGCGTTGTTGGCGACTCGGATTTGCGCAAGACTCTGAACGACGCAGATATCACAGTACCACCATAGGCACAGACGAACGGGAGCCTAACAACTATCACCCAACGGTACCATCGAACGAATACGCCGCTCTGCGCGGCCTGTCTTCCCTCGCCTTGGCTCACCACGCAAACCAGATTTCTCGACCCTCATCACCAAGTTCGTCATCCAGGGAGCGAGGACTAGGACACGTACACTAAATGATCCTGAGGGGGCAATGTCATGTTTACTTGTACATGTTAATCTGCTGGATAAAGACTGCCCCCAGGCTCCAGGGTGACAAAGGTGCGCCAAGGCGCGGAAAACTCAAAATCTTTGAACGATCTGAGAAACCAAGAAAATAAAAATATTACGCAGTGTGATAAGGTTGCTCGTCTAAGATGTGTTATTGAAGCTATAGAAAACATTTATTGGTTTTGAGCAAAGGTCCGGATATGATAATAGGTCGTCGATATATACACAATATGAGAAAGTATTTAATTGAGTACGCAGATCGGGAATGAATATCCTATCGTACACGGACATCTAGGAGAGGAGACGTGTTAAACCATATCATACGAACAGTGCGGAGGATGATCTCCTGTAAGCTCAGAAGTTTGTTCGCGCAGTGGACGATACGCGATGGCTTCGCCTGAATCAGTAACAAGTGGCAATCACCGAGATTGCGATGGAAGATCCAGGGTAGCCCTAGTGTTTTTGTGGATCGCCCGATTTACCGAGGGGGAGTCAACATTCTCTTCCTTGCGCAAGTCAGGCTCCGCTACCATCGTCCTCGGCAACAGCACCCAAATCAGGTGCAGAGGTCGGCCCTGGAGGAGCGCAGGGAGCAGTAGTGATTTTTGCCGAGAGATAAGATTCTAGGTGAGACGGTGAAGGGCCGGATAGAGCCATCGGCGAGTTTGAAGACAGAATCAGACCTGTGGGAAGTATATTGTCGAGAACTGGATTAGAAGAAGCCGAAGACGGGAGTTCTGGTGCATTGGAAGGCGTCGGGGGGTCTGCGTTGTCCTGGGGGGAAACGGGTCCGGAAGTAGGGGGAAGAGGAGGGGCGGACGGGGAAGCTTCGGGAGTGGGGTGGGGCACTGTTATATCTGAGGTGACAGGAACGCGGAGGCATTCGTCTACATGAGATGGGGCAGGTTCGGACGAGGAGGGCGCATCGGGACTGGCAGGAGAAGTAGGGGCCAGAGCCGCATTTTTATGTGGGGGGGTAACGCAAACAAGGGTTGTAGAGGAAGAGACATCGTGGATGTGAGGTGTCGAGTCTGTAGGGTGACCAAAGACGTCGCACAGCGGATACGAGTTTGGGTTAGATAGTACTCGGTCCTGGTTGCCAGTGGTTTCCGAGAATCTTGTCGGAGCGGCATCGGTTCCTTGATGTAGAGCGAGGTAAATGCCGCGAATCGGTGCCAGGACTTTCCACGTGATCGTCCGATCGTTGTTCCGCGCTTTGAGAACGATTTGACACCAGAGAGCACAGAACTCGCGCTGCAGCTCGGGTAACGTATTTTTCGCATCGAATTGGGAAGCTGCGTATAGAACCTCCGAGAACATGGTCACTAGCCAGGATGAAATCCGGTAATGGGTTAACTGCCGGCGAACGATGTGAATCAAGATAGCAAGTGGCAGGCTGTCGCCCTCTTTGGCGTAGTCTCGAACGACAGATTCTGGGACTCCCAGTTCATTGGAGGCAAGAATAAACCAGGAGTCGTCGCGCTGTGGCGCTATTGCGAGAATTCTGGAGATTGAAGCGTCTGCAAACAGAACAATATCTTGGTCTCTGCTCTTGCCCCAGCCCCTCACAGTCTGCACAATTTCGGGGAGCAGACTACTCTGTTGGTGATCGAACAAAATTTTGTCAATGATTGTCACTGCCCCGAAGGTATATGCTGGATCGACAGCCTTAGCGCATATTATCGCTCTCCGCTTTTTGGCACGATCAGATAGTAAATGGGATGAGAATGTGCGGTCAAACAGCCCTATCAGTGCCGTTGAAAGCTTCTCCAGTTCCTTCAAGGTGAGACTGAGAAGGGGGTCGCGGACAACTTCAGAGCTGCGGAAGCCAGGTAAGCCGGAAAAGAAGCGCTCCAGTTCTTGGTCTTCGTCCAAACTGTCAAATGTCCACATGAAGGCGCGATTATCAATCTCCGGTGAAGAGTTCAGGGCAGTTTCCTCGGTTGTCTTCTGCATGCCCTGCGTAACCAATTTGCGACAACTTTCCTCCAAACGACGAAGGCGTAAGAAGGCTGCACTACCATCACATGCAACCCTCCGAAGAGCTCGAAATGCGACAAATGTCATTCCGGTGACAATGTGCCACGCCGCCAATAAGAGTGGGGTGTGATATGGGCTGTCGTGACAGAAGGCCGGCATGATCGTGATGCATCCATAGAAAATTGTCCCACCGCAGGTCCACGTCAGCACCAACTTGAAAATGGTGAGATTGACCGTGGATAGGAACACGACTAGGCCGGCAAGGAACAGGAACAGGGAAACGTGGAGAAGTGTGGGCAATGCTTCAACCGCCCACGGAAGGAGAAATTTGTCGACGCCTTCAGCAAAGAACGCACGGATCCGCGCCCGCTTATGTAGACTGCAACGTAGCTGGGTGACCTTGAGATATCTCCGTGCCCACTGCTTTAGCAGCGTCGCGAGCAGAGCACATGTAAGACTGATCAACAAGCTTAGGAACCAAAGTGCGTTCACCCAGACGGCGGATTTTGGTGGGGAGAATGTGGGCGGGGAAGAGGGGAGCGAACTTGGAATATGGATTCGATTTGGGTCGGCAACGGCCTGATAGATGTTTGCGAGGTAGAAGTTGGAGGCGTCCTGTGGGTTTGGTCGAATGTCCTGAATCGACACTGAGATCAATGACGCGACCGCAGCAGAGAATAGACCGGTCTATGACTGTTGAGTCAGCGTAAGGCACGGGATTAGGGGATGGAGAGACGCACAAATATAAGGATACCATCGGCGTCCTCTTTCCAGTTTTCGGCCATCTTCTTATCCTCTCCGGAAGCCAAATCCAAATACATAGAAAAAATAGGCCCGGACCCGTCGACAAAGTTAGACGCTCCCTGTGGTGATTGAGTCGACGTCAACTGGGGCGAATACTGTTGACTACCTATGGAGGCGGTAGTGGCAGATGAGAACGGTGGGAATAGAGCCAAGTCGGATTAAGGTACCTGTGCCTGGGCCTATACCTGCCCCGGGTACGCTGATATTTTCCGGACGAGCTCGGGTCATCAAAGAATATGGCTTAAGGGGGTCACAATGTAATAGTGGGGTGGAATGTGTTAAGATTGACTGCCCCTTGACTAGTCGTAAAATAGCAAAAAGTACCGCCAGGCAATACAAAGGATTGACAGTCCAGCCACGCGCGCTCGATATCCAGCCGTTTCGTTGTGCGCTTTCGTAAGTATTGGACGGCAAAAACAAAGGAGGTAAACCTGACGTGAGGACATCTCCTGTGCATGTGATTGTTCGAATTTGTTCCCTAGGAGCAGGCCATTGTTCCGAGGAACGATGACAATGTATAAAATTGACAGCAGCACTGGCACTGTCAGTCGGCTATGCAATGGCGTCTGTATTATCTCCGCTGTGGTTCTCTTGAAGACATCATGGTCTAGCCTCAGCCTAGGTCCTGCTGTAGCGAGTAATAATAGATGTCGACCCAAGGGGAAGTGTAGATAGAAGAGATAAGGAAACACAACACAGAGACGCAGGCGGATGCACGAAAGCAGGCGGAGACGGAGATTGTTAACGGAGGTAAAGGCATACTAGTAGGTCGCCCCAGTTGAGATGTGTATTTTCCGTAATCAACTATAGACTATATACGTGATTAGTAATCGGAGCCCAGGAGGACCATGATCCTTACACTGCCATCTCAGGACCCTACATACAATGAACCTCAGACTCGGAGACGATCTTACGTCTTGGGGCCAGGTCATGATGTGTAAGGTCTATCTTCAGGTCTGAGGCATTCACAGAAGTCACTGTTTGAGAGAGAGGATCATTAGCCAGGGAATCGAAGTTAGTCCCCGTAAGAAATCGACATAACGCATACTGTAGTATCCGAGTCTATGATTGGCAACGATGATTTTCAAGTTGTGTGTCACGGTCCGGTTTCCGGCTTGAACACCTCACGTCATGCGCGTCATGCGTCACATGTATCATGGTCAGGTGAAAAAGCTGTAAAGAAAACAACTTAGACGCACAACTAGAGGACAACGACAGAGGACCATAGGAAAATAGGTTCTTACCACCCTGTGCGAGGGAAACGGTATGATTGATGACAGAAATCAAGTGGTCTTCAAGTTCCCCCCCTACGCAGCGGAGGACAGCTTGGCGTAAGGAAAGGCTCTCCAGCATGCACCCATGACAATTTGTCCCCCGTCTCCCAGTCCCAATCTACAACGCGCTCCCAGACCTCGCCGGTCCAGACAACGAGCCGCACATGCTGCAGGTCTCCCACGCCGACTCGAGAAGTGGTTGAAGGAGTGAGAGCGCCGTCAGAAAAGTATCCTCCTGGAGCGCCTTGTTGGCACCTTTTCCAAAGTAGGGTCAGTCGTACGTCTTCTGCGCTTCACCAGTTCACTCGCTTCGATCCCTGTGCAGCAGCCCGTCCCACCACTACAAGCTCGCATATGTCCATTCATTAGACCCTGCGTCACGGACAACACAGCCTACCGCGCTCGACGGGTCTGCCGCTCTCGATCTCGACAGAGCGCCATTCCCTCGACCACACGCGATTTACATATCCGCTGTACTCACACATCCATCAGGTAACCTATGGCGAGTGTCCTGTAACGTAACCCTCATCTTGCAACGGTTTTTGACTTCGGAGTCGAGAACCGTTTCAAGATGTGTCCAAGATGCTTGACGCCGGTCTCAATCAAAGGCCCAAGCAGCCAGTACTCTCCGCAGGCATTATCGAAGCTAAGGAGATATAGATGGCCACCCAGGTGTGCTCAGAGGCCTCTGTGTCACATTCGGGTACACTTATCAGCCTGCATGAGTGGGTCAAGGGACGGTCAAGAGGACGCTTGAGACGTTTCCCCGCTCTACTAGATTCTACCCAAATTTCGCCATGGTATTTGTACATCGGTATATGCGCAATGTGAGAAAGTATTAGATTGTAACAGTACAAGTACGCAGATATCATGAATATGTGTCATATCGTACACGGTAACACGGACATCGAAGAGATTGGAAGACGCATTAAACCATATCATACGAGCAAAGCGAAGGATGCCGAGGATAATCTCCTGTATGCTCAGCATCTGGTTCCCGCGGTGGAAGACCCGCGGTGGTTGCGTCTGGGTCAGTAACCGGTGGCAGTGATAGGTATTGCGGTGGAAGATCCAGAGTGGCCCTAGTGTTTGCGGGGATTACCCGATTTACCGAGGGGGAGTCAATAGTGTCATTTTCCTTGCGCAATCCAGGCTTCGCGCTACCATTGCCCTCGGCGGCAGCACCCAGATCAAGTACAGAGGTCGGCCCTGGAGGAGCACTGGGGGCGGTAGCAATTATTATCGAGCGATGAGGTTCTAGGCGAGACGGTGAAGGGTCGAATCGAGTCAAGGGCGAGTTTGAAGACATAATCGGACCTGCGGGAAGTATATTGTAGAGAACTGGATTAGAAAAAGCCGAAGACGGGAGGTTTGGCGCATTGGAAGGCGTCGGGGGGTCTGCGTTGTCCTGAGGGGAAACGGGTCCGGAAGTAATGGGAAGAGGAGGGGCGGACGCGGAAGTAGAGGGAGTGGGACGGAGCACTGTTATACCTGAGGTGACAGAAATGCGGAGGCTTTCGTCGACATGAAGTGGGGTAGGTTCGGACGAGGAAGGCGCATCGGGACTTGCAGGAGATGTAGGGGCCAGCGCAGTATTTTTATGCGGCGGAGTAGCGCAGGCAAGGGTTATAGAGGAAGAGACATCATGGATATGAGGCGGTGAGTCCGCACAATGACCAGGGACGTCGCACAGTGGATACGAGGATGGGTCAGGCAGAATCCTGCGCTGGTAATCGCTAGTGGTTGCGGAGAATCTCGTCGTGGCAGCATCGGTACCTTGATGTAGATCTAGGTAAACGTTGCGAATCGGTCCCAGGATATACTTGGCGATCACCGGATCGTCGTCATTCTGCGCTTTGAGAACGATTTGATTCCAGAGAGCACAGAAATCTTGCTGCGCCTCGGGTAACGTGTTTTGTACATCGAACTTGGATGCTGCAATTAGAACCTCCGAGATCATGCACACCGGCCAGAACACTTCCCTGTAACGACTGAATTGCTGGCGAATGATGTGAATCAATATGACAAGTGACAGGCTGTCGCCCTCTTGGGCGTAGTCTCGGGCGTCAGATTCTGAGACGCCCAGTTCATTGGAGGCGAGAATAAACCAGGAGTCATCGCGCTGTGGCGCCGTTGCGAGAATTCTGGAGACTGTAGCTTCCGCAAACGCAAAACTATCCTGGTCGCTGTCCCTGCTCCAGCATCTCACTGTCCGCAGAATTTCGGCGATTAGACTACATTGTCGGTAGTCGGACAAAATTATGTCAAGAATGGCCACTGCCTTGGGAGTATGTATTGGATCGATAGCCTTGGCGCATATTATCGCTCTTCGCTGTTTGACACGATCCGACAGTAGATGGGATGAGAATGTGCGGTGAAACAGCCCTATTAATGCCGTTGAAAGCCTTTCCTGTTCCTCCAAGGTGAGACTGGGCAGGGGATCATCGACAACTTCCGAGCTGCGGAAGCCAGGTAAGCCGGAAAAGAAGCGCTCCAGTTCTTGGTCTTCGTCCAAACTGTCAAATGTCCACATGAATGCGCGAGTGTCAATCTCCGATGATGAGTTCAGAGCAGTTTCCTCGGTTTTCTTCTGTATGCCCTGCGTAACCAATTTGTGACAACTTTCTTCCCAACGATGAAAGCGAAAGTAGGCTGCACTACCATCACATGCGAGCCTGCGAAGAGCTCTAAATGCGACAAATCCCATCCCAGTCACAATGTGCCACGCCGCCAATAAGAGTGGGGTGTGATATGGGCTGTCGTGACAGAAGACCGGCATGATCGTGATGCATCCGTAGATAACTGTGCAACCGCAGGCCCACGTCAGCACCAACTTGAAAATGGTGAGATTGACGGTGGATAGGAACACGGCTAGGCCGGCGAGGAACAGGAACAGGGAAATGTGAAGGAGCGTGGGCAATGCTTCAACCGCCCACGGAAGGAGAAATTTGTCGACGCCTTCAGCAAAGAATGCGCGGATGCGCGCTTGCTTATGTAGGCTGCAACGTAGCTGGGTGACCTTGAGATATCTCCGTGCCCACTGTTGTAGCAACGTCGCGAGCAGAGCACAGGTAAGACTGATCACCAAGCTTAGGAACCAAAGCGCGTTCACCCAAACGGCGGATTTTGGTGGGGAGAATGTGGGCGGGGAAGAGGTGAGCGAACTTGGAATATGGATTCGATTTGGGTCGGCAACGACCTGATAGATGTTTGCGAGGTAGAAGTTGGACGCATCCTGTGGGTTTGGTCGAATGTCTTGAATCGACACTGAGATCAACGACGCGACGGCGGCAGAGAATAGACCGGTCTATGAATGTTGAGTCAGCGTAAGGCACGAGATTGGGAGATAGAAAGACGCACAAATATAAGGATACCATCGGCGTCCTCTTTCCAGTTTTCGGCCATCTTCTTGTCTTCTTCCGAAGCCATCTTCATATACATAGAAAAAATAGGCCCGGACCCGTCAACAAAGTTAGACGCTCCCTGAGGTGATTGAGCCGGCGTCAACTGGGACGGATACTGGTGGCCACCTATGGAGGTGGGTGAGAACGATGAGAATAGAGGCCAAGTAAGTAAGGTACCTGTGCCTGTGCCTGGGCTTATACCTGCTTCGGGTACGCTGATGTTTTCGGGAGGAGCTCGGGTCATTGAAGAATACGGTTTATGGAGAATTATAATGTAAGAGTGGGGTGGAATGTGTTAAGATTGGCTGCCCCTTGGCTAGTGGTAAAATAGCAAAAGTACCACCAGGCAATACAAAGAATCGTCGGTCGAGCCGCGGGCGCTCGATTCCTAGCCGTTTCATTGTACGTTCCTGTAAGTGTTGGACGGCAGAAACAAAGGAGGTGAACCCGACGTGAAAACATTTCCTGTACATGCGGTTGTTCCCTAGCAGCGGGGCATTGTCCTAAAAACGACAACGTATAGCTGACGTATAATATTGACAGCAGCGCGGCCAGCGCCGTCAGTCAGCTATGCAATGGCGTCTGTGGTATCTCCGTTGTGGTTCTCTTGAAGACGTCGTGGTCTAGATCCTACCATCCCAGAGCTCTATAGACAACGAACCACTGACTCGGAGCTTGACTCGGTGACGATCTTACGTCTTGCACCAAGTCACGGCTGTCATCTTCAGCAAGATCTGGAACATCTACAAGTCACCGTCTGAGAGAGGCCCATTGACCCAGGCATCGAAGTTGGTCTCCGTAAAAAAATGACATAGCTACTGGTTATGTCAATTTCCTACGGAGATCAATAGCTGATTAGCAGATGATGAGGAGACGTCGTTGTTTGGCATTGTTATGTGGAGATGAGATTCTCTCACTGAAGATTGCCGTCACCCGCAACCGCAACAAGAAATGGCAAAAACAGACGCCATCGCAATTTTCGCAGAGGGTACTTTTGAAGATCAAGTGCGTGGTACATCGTTTTTTCACCGCACCTACTTCAATGGCGAAGCATAGATCGCCGAGCTTGCGGGGTATATCTCACAAGGCAGACCAGAACCAGAACGTGCGCCATATGTCCAATCGGTTCGACAGAAGCTCGAGGTCGAAGAGGGTCAGACGCCTCCATCTGATGATGTTTCGCGACGAAGAGAGGTATTCTCTGTCGTATTTGGGGATGTCAAGGGGCTAGGCGAGGGCACTGACCGCGGTGCGTGCCATCGTTTTCTCCCTTGCGCTCTCGTCTTACTACCATCTCGCAACAGAGATCGAAGGATTCTTCAATCTTCTATATGCACACCTATTGAACCTGTGGCCTGTCGATTCTCCAGAAACAAAAAAGCGTGTGACTGACCTCTTGCCCATCGTCACATCCGCATCTGCAGAACCCGCGATCAAGTACCGCATGTGCGTCGTCCCCGCCTCGCTGTGATGTCTCGTAGACCCCATTGCTCATTCACTAAAGTTTGACAAACTTCTTCAACACACTCCCACGACAATCTGCCCTCCGTCTCCCAGTATACAACGCACTCCTAGACCTCGCTAGCACAAACGACGACCTGCACGTGCTGCAAGTCTCCCGCACCGACGTCGAACAGTGGATAAAGGAGTGGGAGATCACGCCGTCAGAGAAGAGCACATTCTTAGAGCGCCTCGTCGAGGTTTTTTCCAAAGCGGGCCAGCGGCACGTCCCCTGCCTCTCTCACCGCTCTCACATGCTGACTGACGCGGTCCATGTGCAGAGTCACTGCCTACCACTACAAGCTCGCGCATCTCCGCTCGCTAGACCCCGCATCACAGGCGACACAGCTCGTCGCGCTCGACGCAATCGCCACTGCGCTGTCCGACCCGACCATCTTCGACTTTGACCCGCTCTTCAAGCTCGACGCGGTCCTCGCCGCGCAGGCGCACCCGCTCTTCGCGCTCCTCCGGGTATTCCTCAGCGGCGGGCCGGACGACCTGCACGCCTGGCAGAACGCGCACGCAAGCACCGCCGGGGAATTCAGTATGTGTCTCATATCAACGTGCGGTTCTCTAAATGACAATGGGGGAAACATTGCAGACCTGGACACTGCACAGCTCGAGCGCAAAATCCGCCTGCTCGCCCTCGCCGATCTCGGCTTCCAAAACATCGGGCAGGACGTGTCCTACGCGCAAGTAGCCTCCGCGCTGCAGGTGCCCGTGACCCAAGTCGAGCGCTGGGTCATCGACGGTAAGCCTTCTTCCTCTCTTACTAGGGAATGTTAACGCTGTCATAAGCGATCCGCGCCGGGTTGTTAACGGCCAAGCTCGCGCAGCCCGCGCAGACGTTGCGCGTTACCCGCGCCGCCGCACGTGTATTCGGTCCGCAGGAGTGGGCGCTGCTGGTCAAGCGCCTCGTGGGGTGGCGCGCGGGACTTGCGGGCGTGCTCGATGTCGTTGCTACCGCCCGGCACCGTAATGAGACAGTCACGGCGGCGGTGGCGCCGGTCGAGAAGCAGACTGAGACTCCTGCGGAGACGGACGCCCCGGCTGCCGTGGAGGCTACTGCGTGATGTGCAGGTACTTCGCTACTCAACATGTGTACGTTTAGGAAGTCAACCGTCAGTAGTTGTTGGCGCAAAGGCCAGAAAAAAGTCCTTCTATCATTGCAATGGGACGATATAATTCTAATATGCTCTGATATCCGACATCTGGTGTATGATATGAGGGAGTCATCCCGCATTATGGTGAGGCATGGCCTTCCGCAACCGTCTACTAGTAGCTACCATACTTCTCGTCGCTCTAGTTGCACCTACCACTCGCCATCGAATCCGTTGAACCCTTTCGGAAAGTCAGCAATGTGAGCGGAAAGGGTGTGGGGATGACATACCGGTAAGCAAGAAGACGTGGAAATACCGCTTCTTCTCGAGCGACGAGCACCAGTTCCATGCGCTAGTGAGGCGCCCGTCGATGCAGCTCCCCGCATCGTAGAAATTGTCCGCGCCGCTCCCGTCAAACGCGTGGCGGAAAAAGTCGCCGAGGATGTCGAGGTAGAGCGCGTCGAGCGAGCCGAACTCGGCGTCGATGTATGCGCGCAGCGCGGGCGTGCCGTACAGCGTCGGGAGGTGCGCGAGCGTATTACAAATCGGGAGGAGGATGCGGTAGATCTGCGAGTACTTGTCTGCGCGCGGTCAGCAGGACATCCATCTCGACAACGCGCGCGCGCGCTTACCGATGAACATGAGCGCGTTGGGCACGTTGTGGTCGCCCATGTGGATCACGGACGAGCCGACCCAGCCGCCGAGGCTCTTTTGGGTGCGATTGAGGATCGCGTGCATCATCCGCGACGTCTTGTGCGCCGCCTGTACGCGGTTCAGGCCCTGGCCCGTGTCGCGCAGGCGGTACGAGACCGTCTCCGAGAGCAGGTCCTGCTCGGCGAGCGACCAGAGGTGGAACATGTCTAGTCGGTGCATGAGCATCCACGAACATCGGGAGGAGAGAGGGAGCGCACCGTGCAGGATTTCGCGCCATAGCGCCAGACTCTGCATCACGTAGGCGTACTGCCGCGCGTGGTCGTGCGAGAGACGCGAGCCGCCGCGCCCGCTCCGGATGGCGAGGCTGTCCCCAGACTTCTTGTCCCGCACCTGCGTCGGATGGAAGTACTGCTGCAGGTAGCCGATCATGCGATCGCACGGGTCGCGGTTTGTTCGCAGGAACGCGTGGTTGTCACCGATGCTGTACAGCGCTTGACGCACGCTCTCCTGAGAGAGCTCCGATCCCTTGCTGTACTTGGCGGAGAGCGTCTCGATCGCACGTTCCTTGGCCCTGATGTCGCGCTGGATCTCCCGCCTGCTCCGCTTATCGGCGACGATCTCCTGCGTGGCGACCGTGATGACGGGGTCGCGAAGCAGGTCGAGCATGCCGTGTGAATCGAGAAGTTCATACACCGTCTTGATCGGCACGACGCAAGAGAACCCTAGCATTTCACGCACTTCGGGGCTCTGGCTGTCCTGCAAAGGGCATGAGGACACACCTCCCGTATTTCTATTTCTCGTAAGGGACGCACCTGCAGCAGATAGATCAACTTCCCATACGTCGTGCGCATTTTGTCGGGGTTCATGATTTTGTGCCGGCGGCCCATCTCAAACAGTTTCTGGTAGAAGTCAGCGTTGGAGGCAAAGTCGCGATCCGTGAAGAGCTCTTGGCCCTGCTTGTAATCGGCGGCGAGCACGAGTCCAGAGAGAATCGCGCAAAGTTCACGGATCTGATGTACGATGCGCTTGGCCTTGCTCAGGCCAAAGCCCAGGGTATCGATTTTGTCCGTGTATTCGGAGACTTGTAGCGCCGCGTCGAGAAGGCGCAAGTACTTGCGCTCCCCGAGCGTTAAGCGTAAAGGTATATACTTTGATCGCTCAATGAACCATTCGCCTGGGTCCGAGCCCAGAGCCGGTTGTGAACTGAGGACGATGTCGGAGATCGGTGCGGACGGCGAGACGGCATCCACCTCGCCTTCCGCGTCGCCATCTTCCATCTCCACCTGCTTCGGGCGTCAGAGCGGTTGGAAAGGATGTGATGGGCGTACCTCTTGCCCATTTGGCTCGTCATGAACCGCCCCGTTCTGGGAAGGTTTGCTTGGCGTCTTCTCCTCGGCTGCTAGAGGCTTCGCGGTATGCTTTTTGCGGCTGCCTTTTCGATGCTGTGCTGAAAAGCACACATCGCAGTAGTCGTCCATGCATGTTTCGCAGGTCACTTCTGCAGGTTGGTCTGCAATGCATTATCACGTAAGTAAGTGGCGAGCCAAAATGAATGCAACCACGCACCTTCACACTCAACGCAATACCCGTGTGCTGCTTCCTTCTCCGCACCCTCCTCGTCCCAGCCTTCTGGCCTAACATCTGGGTGTTCCAACTTCTCGTGTTCATCGCCGAGGATATTTTCTAGGGAATACAGTGGGCCGTTGCTGTGAGATTCGGTCCCCGACAACCCGGAAGACGTCATTGTAGCAAAAACCGACCAAAAGCGTTGAATTTTGAGAGTCTGTGGATGAAAATAGTGCTATGACCAGCACGTCCGAGTCGATCCTGCGGATTTTCAGCGAAACGCAGCATACGCGCCTTATACTCTTTTTTATTACATCATCAAGCGGTCTTCCCGTTACGGTCCGCTTCGATCCGTGCTTTTCGCGGTTGCGTAGTGCTGGACAGCGTAGTGCGTATCTCATCTCGAAAGAATACACGGAATATACGTCGCACGCAATCTTCAAGTCAGTGACGGATCCATTCAAATTAGCTCTTGGTATCCAATTGGAAGGTTCTACTCTCCATATATCCAGATGAGCAGACCGTGCGAGTCTGAACAAGGTGAGCACCGTGGAACCAAGGCAACTAATCATAGCCACCAGTGCCTTAGTGAATGACGCGTACGTACCATGTAGGAGACTACCTCATCACTGCAGACAACGGATCAGTCGTCCATTCGGGGAGGCGCATCGATGGACGCCTGGTGCCTTTGTCGAGGTGAACCAGTCGGTGAAATATAAGTCATCGGACTCAAAGGAGCAATCCTTCCCACCGATTTCCCGGAACCGCTGTAGTTCGGAGTACAGTACTAGACCAGTCGGAGGTGCGCTACGTACACGATAGGTCCATTGGGCTTTCACAATGCACCTGTTCCATTGTACTACAGCCGGGATATGCTACAGGGGCTCCTTAATCTCAGAAATGGATCACATTGAATGAATAGATGCACCAGAAGGTTCTGTTATTTGTTGTTCGGCCATGACAGACACCTCGAAAGGAACACACAGCCACTGCAAAGTCCATACCACAAGCACACGCGATTCCTAAGTTCAGGGGACGCAATGGTGCAAGTCATTATCCCATAATAGCTATCGTTATGAAAGCAGTAGGACAACAAAGAGGGCGAGTAGACTAGATAGCAAGCAAGGCAATTGGTATATCGAGAGCTTTCACGGCAAGGGACACGGGATATATAATAACGTGGAATTTAAACAAAGTACGAATAGTGAAAGCGATGAAATGGAATAATCATTTGGGCTCAGGAATAGGTGCCTTGCGGGCGAGCACATAACCTATGGTCCGGTACCAATGGGCGACGGACCTCCATGCCGCGACGGGCCAAATCTCAATGTTGCGCGCCATCCGGGAGCGAAGTTTCCAGGTGCTGAGCTTGCTCCTGATCTCAGCAAAACGAGTGACGACCTCATCCATGCTGGGGCGCTTCTTTGGATCTTCTTGGACCATATCGACGATAAGTGGCTCCATAAACTCGAGGCCATGGTACTTCTAGCTCGTGAAAGTCAGAACGTTTTTTTAATAAATAAATAAAAAAAGAAACCGGACCTGCATATAGTATTCCCGGACCATGTTTCCTAGGTAATACACATCGGTGGGAAACGGATTACACCGGGTCTCCTGGTCCCGGTGCTCAGGTGCAGACATGTCGCCACCGGGCAGCGGCTGGTCGAGTGGTGGTCCATTGGCAGGGTCATAGACCCGAGAGTGGCCGAAGTCGATGAGAAGATATCGTGTGGGACGTCGAGTGCGCGAATACCCTTTCGCCTTTCGACGGAAATCCTTGCTTTTCTCCGGATCCGCAGGATGGAAAGAGTTTGGATACATACCAGATGGATCGAGCATGATGTTCGCATATGTACAGTCACTATCACAGGTGTCAAGATCAAATGCGATTAATATGAGGACGAACCTACCGATGAGCAACATGATTTTCGTGCATAAATTTCACGCCCTGTTCAGGTCAGCCGCCCGAGCCAAGTCATTCAAAAGTGTGCCTGTCCCACCTCACATATTTGCGTAAAAAAAGTGATGAATTCCCCGATAGTTCGAAACCGGGGATCGTTATGTCGGCGCAGCAGGGGATGAACCACGATTGGTGGGTCACCGGGCAGCTGGATAACGTCGAGCAAGCGTACACAATGATTTCGGGGATTCGAGGCAAGGGGCTCGGTGGAGAAAAGTCTATTGACTCGGAGTTCATGTGGGCCCTCCTCGAATGGGAGTCGTTTCAATACCACAGGTCTCCCATCAGATATCCGAGTAGCGTCGATACCCAGGCGCATCTAATAAAATTCATGGGCACAGACACCCTGAAAGTGTGGAAAGCACTTACCGATGTACCCTGACCGTCTTCGACATCGAGGTAGGACTTGCCAGTGCCGTGCCATGATGGTATCCAGTCAGGACGATACCGGGACCGAAGCATATATCCGGCGACCTCTAACGCTTCTTGACGCTCTGCCCACCAAGTCTCGTGTTCATCTAGATCTCCTGGTTGGCTCCCCGGTGGTTCATCCTCGAGGAAGTCTATAATCTGTTGTTGGGACATTCAAAATGTGGAGTATACGACAAAAGAGTGGGAGGGTCAGCCTGAAAGTATGCAACGTACATGCGCGTCAAGTAACTTTGTTGTTGTTCAAGTTACAAATTTCAAAATACCATATTAACAAATTACATAATATTTTAGTCAAGTTATTTAAATTCATGACTGTGTCAGCGGCCTTCTCCCCGTGACTAGCTAGTGTTAGATGCGAAAGTCACCCAAGCTCCTGATAGTTACTACTGTAAGTACAGCAATAGGAAAATAAAAGGTATGTCGTAAAAAAAAAAAGGATTGTCACTAATACAATAGGCTTCGTTGACAATCCGCTTGTTCCTTGGCTTGTTCTCGAAATTGATGGACTCGGAGATGGCCGCCTTCCTTCCATCTATGGGATGATGAAAGCCCCAGCGTCCTCTCAGGTTGCGTATTTAGTAAACACGGCTACGTTGATTACCACTCAGTTTGTCCCTCCTTCACCCTCTGCTGGCTCAGAGTATTTTTCTGTTCAACTCAATGACGGACCACCCTCCTACTCTTACCCAGATCGCTAGTACAATCACTCATGTCACTAATAACCTCACAAGAGCTCGCCGGCGTTTCGGTCTCTGGAGAACCTCCACTCGCAGAAAAATACAACGAGGGGAGGAGTACTTAGACGCATCGCACATCATATTTCAGCTATGCCGCCCGTTAATGTATAGGGCCGACAAAGTAATGGTCCGATATACGTTTAAGAGGTGAGTTTGCACGACTACGTGATGTGTATTTCTTGGTGTATTTTTTGCTGAGGTACGGTGAAACAGAGCTCAAGAGGCGAAGGCAAAGCTGAACCCTAGCAATATGTTTAGCATCCAGAGGCTTCGTGATGTTAGACAGTTTAAATTTTTGTGCAAGCAGACTTTCGAAGTAGTCAAGGTGCGACTCTTACCACCGCAAAAGCAACAGAGCTGTCTTAACCTTCATATAGATTACGTCGAGACGAATTCTCGCCGATAGCCTTCTGAGAACATCGGATGGAACAGATCTGGCAGGTAGGATGGGTCTTGTTACTTTATGCGTCATCTCACGAATATTTCAAGCTGGAGTACCACCTACCACCCCAGGAGAACTCGATAGACCCCAACCACACGACCTCTGCACCAACTCGCATGCAGCAGCGACCAGCAGCACAGGGGGGCAGATGCAAGGCACTCAAATGGCAACACTGTCATCAGGAGCTGCTGGTATCGGAGGACCAATGAATACCGTCTCCGAGGCATTTCACGACCCAAACTCGGCATCAAGTGAGACTAGTGCAGCTTCGTATAAAACTGAAAGGACCGTCAACTCCCGCAAGAGCCGATGTAATGTTCTTCCTCGACCCAAACGCGCCAATAGTGGCCATTTAGGGGTCACAGAAGGCATCGCGTCGTTAAATGTCGATGACGCTTCAGTTCCAGGGTTTGAGGTCCTCAATGCGGGACCCCCACCACCCTCCCTGGACCAGCGGATGGCGGACACGACACAGGAAGGTGGGTCCTAAAGCTCGTTCAACGTTGAAGCATTGCATTGGATAGGAGTTGACTTTTAACTTTAACTAGCTGATTACGTGAGTCGTATTTCAGGTGAAGGTCTCGGTTCTCTCGGTTCGGAGGCTGGCGCAGATGATTGACAGCGTTGGGGGTAGCTCGTGTTCGAATCGAACGCCATATCACATTATCTCATTATTCCTGTGTACATCCCGCCAGTACATTTACATACTCCCGCTCCCGCTCCCAGATGCTGTTAATTTGGACCTGTACTCTGACGATATATTTCCCTGAAGTGATACGCACCTGAAGTCAAACCCAATTGAAACCTGCTGCGACATTCCGCCTTGTCATCCACTGGGCCAAAAATATAAGGGGAACTGTCTATTGGGCACCATAGTAAAAAATGAAGAGACGAGACCGATGAGGCCCCAATGAGGGTTCAACGTTCAACGTTCAACAAAGGTGTCTCCCGGAATTCAACGCTTTTCCAAGCAGTTACGTATGGGTGTTGTCGAACGTTGGTGGGATTTACTAGGAAAGTCATTGCGAGAGCCTGTTGGGCCCCGGTGGGGTACAGCGGGGGAGGGGGAACGCCGTAGCCACGCCATTCGCTAGTCAATTTTCACCACACGCCCGCAATTTTGTTTTCATTTGTATTTTCTCTTCAACTTACTGTACTGTGATGAGAGCGCACGTTGTACCTGCCCCATGCTGGTCATGACCAAGTTCCCTGTTCTCTCGGAGGTCAGATTGAAAGAAATCTGGCTCCCGCATGTGGGAGAAGCGATCTGTGCGTAGTCCAACGAGTTCTGAATCATGTGCGCGCCAAAGTCTTGCCACGAGTTTCGTGAACATCAATTACGTGATATATATTTGACAAACCACCACGGCACTGGGCATCACATCGACGCAAATCTGGGCGCCATCTCGCCCGTTGTCAGAGCAATCCGGCACACCGATTTCCCGGAAACCGAATGAATTCCAGAGTTCTACACCTGTCGGAGCTGCACGGAAATAGAAACAAAAGACTACACGGCGACCAACAGATTGGCTCGGCAAAGCCGGGGTCGCCACAGGAAACTCCGGTTGTCCTTATCAGATCCACCAGCAGGCTTCGCCCTTGAATCCCTCAGCGACCTTGTTGAGGTCATCGACGACAGCCTATGCGATTTGATCAGGCCAGTCGGGGGCGCGACAGCAAATATTGTCTGTAACTTACAGTACCGTGAAGGAAACTGGCGTGCGTAGTACTGTACGCTTGACTGTACGTCCGGGAGTAGATCCACGTGTCAGCGAAAGACAATAACAACAGATTGTTCTTCGACGACTGGCACTTACAAGCGCCGGCGGTTGGTGTTCCTGTCACAGCATCGAGCCGGTCGGGTTTTTAGAGTTCTGCTCGTTTCTAGGTCGACCAGTGAGTCGACTGCGCTAGTCTGCGGAAGAAAAAACAACATACAATGAGCACAGGATTTTCAGTTTCATCTGTCACTGACATATTGCTGTCCTGCGCAATTGAAACTGAGGAAACAAGGGAGTATTGTTATGTTGCACACAACGCCCAACTTGATCGTACTAAAGTGCCCGTGAATGTATTCGATTACTAGACATGTTGTGATCCTTTAAGTCGTGTTCGCTACTGCGGGAGGGTGGGTATGTACATAGCTGCATCATCGTCATCTGATAGGTGCCCGAGGCTAACGACGATAGGGAAAAAAGAATAGACAGCGTTCAAGCTCAAGCTCAAGTCGCATCTGGAGTGGCTGACAGCGAGATCCATCGGAGTCCGAAATTCCCATCAGTTCGTCCCTGGACAATCAGCTGTTTGGCCACCCTATCCTATCATGCCAAACCCTCCCGAACGTTATCACTAGTACGGTGCGAGGTCGTTACATTACCTCGCGTATCGAGCGGCATGCTATTGTCTTCCTGCTTCGTGGTGCCAGATATCAAGCCAGATATCCAACCGAAACTTCGATCACTTATGTATCAATTACAGTAACACCCGGCCATTTTTGGCGGACGTAAGCTAGTTCCCCATCTGTTGCGTTTGATATGGACTGCATGTTCCCACAAAGCGGATAAGAGTAGACAAAAAAGACTTGCAAGCCATCTCGTCTCGTACTCATATTAGCGCGTTTCTACGCTATTCAATATACATTTGCTAAGGCTTGCTTGTAGAGCCGTGGGCACAACGCCAGGACCAGGAACGCCTGCCTATGTGCTCTCCACCCTTACGTCGAGTCTGCGGGTGTTCGGTGAGATAAATTGTGCGAACGGGAAGAGAGCACTTATTTGCGGCGTCAATAAAGGGCCTGAAACGAAAGAAGAAAAAAAGGGCGTGTTTGTACTGTAAGCGAATTACCGTAAGGCCTAGGCGAGAGCTACGTATTACGGGGTCAGGTCACCACCCTGGTTAGGGATGGCCGCATGGGGTTCTCAACCCTCCCCCAACCGCCCCCTTGCGCTACGAAAAAATTGGGATGACACCGACCCCACTTAGGCCCAACGACTCGGATACCAGTTCCACGACACTCTCCCAGATTACTATCTCAGCCCTTCCTCGACGACGTCCCAGTAACCCGTCCCCACGAACCCGCTGGCACGCACTTGATGCACATTCCTTTGACCACCCACTTTCCTTCCCACCACCCACCACCGCCGTACTTTCGTCGGGTTTACCCACTGGCCATATTGGACTCATGTCGAGTGTCCTTCAGTGAGGGAGAGCGGGTGTAGGTGGAGTGCTTAAGTTCAGCAGGGTGCGTCTACTAGTTCATGTGTTCTGTAGTCAGAAGACAGGCACCCCATGCCCCGTACAAGGAAGACAGTGAGTTCCAAGTCTACAATGCACTGGCGAGTGTTTCAGGTACTAGCTCTCTCGGACATCATGGCGAACCCCTTCAACCGAGTCATCCACGCGCTCTCGTATATGCGTGGACCCAACATCGACGCCTGGGTCGACGGCTCTTGACGCCCCGGGTTAACCACTCCACCGCATCCATTCCCGACACGGATGAGGTCCTGTGGACTGACTTCGAAACCGCTTTCAAGACACCACGCAAAGCCAGAGTGCCTACGCGCAATGATATGAAGTTAGTCATGAAAAACAATGATATCGACTCCTAGTACATTGCCACCTTGGCTACTAAGGGCACCATCGCCGGCTCCAAGTCGGGGCCTCAGGACGACATCTACCTCCGCGTCTTCTACTGAGACACTATCCCAACTAATATGGCTGATGGAAGGAAGCGGCGCGGAAAGAAACGAGTTACGAAACCTACAACGCGGGACTCGGACCCCGATCCTCGTCCCGAACGCGCAAATCAACAGCAGTATCAGAGTGCCAACAATACACGCACCATGCCTTTCAACGACGTCGTCCCGATGGATGTCGATACCACCACCATGACCCGCGCTCCGGTGCAACCCTCCGCTAAGGATCAATGACGAACGAAAGAATTTGTCGGCCGAAGGCCGATGCTTCCGTCGTCGTCAGCAGGGTCACATGGCCCACAACCGCCCCTTGAGGAACACGCTGGGCAACAGTGCCCCGCCGGGCCAGAACACGTCTCGCCGCCGATACCACCCCTGCTAAAAGCAAAACGACTCCTGTCAACACCGACGGTCCGAATCCTCCACTCGCCGAATTGCAACAGATCATTGCGAACATGCCCGAAGAAGAGCGCGGAGTGTACCTCGATGGGCGGGACATGGGGGGTAAGGATTTTTGATGTGCTGAGGGCAGGAACGGCTAGTATCAGCACCATGTACAGTACCAAAAAGTATTCAATCACAGTATCCGTTGACCTATACATGCGGCAAGTCTCTGTACTGCAACATCCAATAGGAGCACACGTCGCACTCGCCATGTTCAAGCCGGTGACGAGGACGAATCCACTCTATTCTCTCGTGGTAGTATCCAATCAGAGGGTTCTACTGTACTCCCCGTGTATCCAGACGAGCAGACCGTGCGAGTCTGAACACGGTGAGCGCCGTCACGGTGGAACCAAGGCAACTGATCATCGCTGCCAGTGGTACTGTAGATTTACTTAGTGAATAACGTACGTACTAGGGGACTACCTATCACGACAGACAACGGATCAATCACCTATTCGGGGGGAGCGCATCGATGGAAACCTAGTGCCTCTGTCGAATTCGATGAATTAGCATCCAGTCGCTGAAACAAAGTCGTCGGACTCAAAAGGAGCAATCCTGCCGACCGATTTCCCGGAACTGCTGTAGTTCGGAGTTCTAGGCCAGTCGGAGGTGCGCGGAAATACTCTACATACAACGATAGGTCCATTGGGCTTTCACAATGCACCTGCTCCATTGTACTACAACTGAGATATCTACAGGGGCTCCTCAATTTCAGAGATGGATGTATAGATGCACCCGAAAGGCTCTGTTATTTGTTGTTCAGCGTTGACACACCACCAAGGACACGCACCTCGAAAGGAACACACAGCAAAGTCAATAACACAGGTACACACGATTCCTAAGTTCAGGGTAGTCACTAGTCATTATCCCGCGATAGTATGAAAGCAGTAAGACAACAGAGTAGGTAAGTAAACGAGATAGCAATTGGTATATCGAGAGCTTGCACAGCAAGGGACATACAATAACGTGAAGTTTTACGAAGCACGAATGGCGACCACAACGAGTTCGGATACTCATTTGGGCTCAGGAATAGGTGCCTTGTTGGCAAGGACATAACCTATTGTCCGGTACCAATGGATGACAGACCTCCATGCTGCGACGGGCCAGAACTCATTGTTGCGGGTCATCCGGGAGCGAAGTTTCCAGGTGCTGAGCTTGTTTCTGATCTCAGCAAAACGAGCAACGATCTCATCCATGTTGGGGCGCTTCGCTGGGTCTTCTTGGATCATATCGGAGATAAGCGGCTGCATGAACTCGAGGCCATCGTATCTCTGGTTCGTAGAAGTCAGGACGTTGTTTTGAAAGACAATAAAAGAATCCGGACCTCTATACAATCTTCTCGAACTAAGTTTCCTAGGTAATACACATCAGTGGGAGACGGATAACGCAGCGTCTCCCTATCCCGATGCTCAGGCGCGGACTTGTCGCCGCCACGCAGCGGCCTGTCGAGTGATGGCCCATTGGCAGGGTCATAGCGCTGAGAGAGACCGAAGAGAAGGTACCGTGTGAGACGTCGGGTGCGCGAATACCCTTTCACCTTTCGACGAAAATCCTTGCTTTTCCAGGGATCCACCGGATGGATCGAACATGATGTTCTCAGATGTACACTCGCTGTCATGGGTCGGATCAGGTGCAAGGTTAATAACATATAAGGACGAACATACGGATGAACGACATGATGATTTTCGTGCGTCAATTTCACGCGGCGAATCGTGAGGCTCAGTACTGTACTGATTATTACTGACCAGTCTCAACTAGTCAGGCCTAGTCAGGGTTTTTTTGATGCTGACCGGGAAGACTAGGATGGCAAGTGCAAAGTCCATGGCCTTGGTCGTGGCGACAGCCCGGGCCGATGCGAATGTTACCAGGGCTTTCGATTGTCTTCGAAAACAAAAGCCATCCTGTCACCAGTGGTACAATAGTCTCCACTGATAATCCACTGGCAATTATTCTTGGAATTGATGGAGATGACCGCCTTTTTTTCACCTGTGAGAAAGCTCCAGGGTCTTGTCAGATTGCATATTTAGTAGAGCATGGCCACACTTCGTTGATTACAGTACCCCCGCAAATTGTCCCTCCTTCGCCCTCTGCTGGCCCAGAGTATTCCACCGCTCAGCTCAATGACCGACCACCTTCCTCCTGATCTTACTACTCACTGGCAGACTACTAGGACTGTCATTGATCTTAAGACAACTCGCCATTCTGGTAGTCTCTTGCGAAATTTTGATGGTGAACAAATAATACAACGAGGCGACAACTACATATATGGGGCACACGCCCTACTCCTGCCCTATCATCAGCTGATGGATAATCGCGAGAAAGTTGTTGTCCAAAACACCATCCAAGCGTGAGATTGCATGACATGATGTGTATCATGTTTTTACTAAGGTGCAGTGAAACAGTGCAAGAAAAGCAAGGGAAAAGCTGGACGCCAGTGACGTATCTAGCTATCGGGATGCTAGAGAGTATAAAGTTTTGTCCAAAGAGGCTTTCAAGACAGCAGAGGTACAACCCTTACCACCGCAAAACGAGGCTGCCTTAACAAGTTAACCTCCATATAGAGAGCATCAAATCGAGCCTTCGACAAGAGACTTGTAGGTCTATTGGATGGACGGCAAGCAGACTCAGATTCACCAGGTTCACCAGGTAGGACGGGTCTAGTTGCTTTTTACTGTGACGTCAACTCATGGACTAAGGCAGAAGAAATCAGGAACCCACACCCCTTATGTAAGCATGACTTAGGGTTAGGGTTTGACGAATTCCAGGTGAGGGTCTTAGGAGGGTGTCGAAAAAACACAGGTACAACTGATATTGCAAGTACCCTCACATTTGGGCCAAACTAAAACTACAATCAACATGAAAGAGAGGGAATAAAAGTTGTGCAAGGAGATGGAAATGTAGGCAACATGTCGCACAAGCCCCTCAACACTTGCTTTAACGTGTGGTTGCAGTGAAGTTCTATGATTATGTCATACTTTTGATTACATATCTGATCATGTGATTTGACAAATTCAACGGTCGGAATTTTGAACTTTGTTTCTTTCAACTCAGAAATGCGAAAAAATGATTTTTCAAAATAAAAGTTCTAGACCCTACTGTACCCCCAATTTTGAGAAATAAAAAAAAACCTTTGACCAGATGAGAGCTAGCAGGGTCCCCTAAATTCCCATCAGAACAGAATCCATGAATTTGGTGTTGTGTAGGAGGAGTAGGCCATGCAGTGGTGGGGGTCAGATTGCTTATATAAGGGGTGTGGGTTCCTGATTTCTTCTGCCTTATTTCAAGGCGGGTGGGCACCACTTGCCACCTCAGAGGGGCTTGATGGGACACATCCACCAGATACGACAGGCCCAGTTACTTTTTTAGTGCCATCTCACAGAATGTTTCAAGCTGTAGTACCATTACCTGTCACCGCAGAAGAACCCGATTGGCCCCAACCACATGAACCCGGCACCAACCTGCACGTGACACTGTCATCAGGAGCTGCTGGTCACGGTATTGGAGGATCAACGGATGAGTTTCGCTCCACCTACTCCATATACAACGACCCGGACTTGGCATCAAGTGAGGTTAGTATTGCTTCGTATAAAACCGAAAGGACTGTCAATTCCCGTAAGAGCCGATATAATGCCCTCGCTCGACGCAAACACGCTGATAGTGGCGACTTAGGGGTCACAGAAGGCATCGCGTCATTGAATGTTGATGACGCTTCAGTTCAAGGGGGTGAGATCCCCACTGCGGGACCCCCACCCGGACCCTCCCTGGACCAGCGGATGACGGGCAGGGCACAGGAAGGCAAGTCTCAAAGCTCGTTCAATGCTGAAGCATTGGATAGGAGCTGACTTTTGACTAGCTGATTGCGTAGGTTACATTTCAAGTCTAAGTCTTGGCCACTCGGAGGAGGCTGGCGCAGATGATTAACGCATTGGGAGTTGTTCGAATTGAAATGCCATATCATGTTCTTTCATTATTCCTGTGTACATCCTGCCAGTACATTTACATACTCCCGCTCCCAGACGGTGTTAATTTGGACCTGCACTCTGATCAAAAATGTTGAAGTGATCGCGTACGCACCTGAAGTCAAACCCAATCAAAACCTGCTGCGACATTCCGCCTTATCCTTCACTGGGGTAAAATGTAAGGGGAGCTGCTTATTAGACGCGCCGCACATACCGTGGTAGAAAATGAAGAGACGAGACCGATGAGGGTTCAACAAAGGTGTCTCCCGGAATTCAAGGCTTTGCCAAGAAGTTATACAGCCCAGACAATACATCAGTACTTACGCGAATTTGTTTTTGGGGGTTTTTTACCTTGAAAAACCATAAATAACCGCCTAAAACGGTGAAAAACACCAAAAACATCAAAACCTAAAAACTTGAGATGATTTTTGCAAAAACCTATTTGAGATTAGTGTGGGAAAAACCCCCAAAACGGCTAAAACATACTGAAACCTGAAAACCCATTAATTGGCTCACGTGGCGTTATCCAACAATGACAATTCCGCATTTTTCCTTGGTCCAACCATGCTCAACGACGCCATCAACTTCAACGCACTATACCTCACTGGCACAGCTCTATTAGTAGTATCTACTACGGCAAATACTGCTTCCAACTCTGATGAGACCGACCACTAGCAGAAGGATGTAAGGATGTAAATGTGTTGAGCACATCCCCGAGCGTGATTTGGCAAGTGAGTCGCAACGCGACATGTGTCCGAAAAGGATGACCATCGCGGCAATGTGCAACGGAATGGATGGGACGAAGAAAGAGATGTCGGGGAACCGGAGCAACTGATGGTGGACAACAATGATATTGTGCGAAACCACGATTGCTATGAATCGTTAGTTATTGATGGGAAGGTATGCTCGAGACGGATCCACTCACCATCCAGGAGTGCCTTGTGCCTTTGCGGGAAGTCGAGGTCCGTGTTCGAGAAGAGAGCTCGGAGCAGCAAGATTCTGGCGATCCCAATTTTCAGGAGCGTCAAACCTTCGTCCTCTGTGATCCCCTGCACGACTTTCGTCTTTTCTTCCACTGACCAGTCCGCTGTCCCGCCAAAGTACCGTTTGTACTTCTCTGGGAGATGGCGACGGAACTTGACCATGCTCTTCACAATCCTCGTCGCATGGCGCATGAGCGTATCCCCACTCTGCTGTATAGCGAGTTGATGATATCTGCCTGGATCCCTGCAATAGGGTGGCTGAGCAGGAAGTGTTCGCTTAGGTCGGGCCGCGTGGACTTGGGCCGCACTGGATGGGGCGTGTTCGTGTCGTATGGCGCAATAGCAAGAGTAGAAGGGACGTGCTGCGGTCGTGTATGAGCACAATTCCCCATAGGCGGATGCGAAGCTGGCACTCTGACTTGTCGAAGATGGTTTGGGTGGTCGGATCGTGGTTGAGCCCAAGCTCGATGCCAAGGCGGACCATGTTTCCAACAAGGCGCCAAAGCGTGCGACCTTGACACTAAACGATGAAACCGATCAGAAACCCACGGAATGACCGCTAACGACGGGTCCGCGCACCTCGGTATACAGGTACCAGTGCAGAAGAATGAGTGCCTGTAAGCTGCAGTCGTGACACGAAGCTCAGGCTTGATGGAGAGGGCACGCTGGAAGAAGTCCTCGTGATCGGGCCAGTCAGGTGGCATGAGGGTCTTGACATTAACATTGGCCAAAGACGGAGTTCCACTGGTGGCCTTGTTTTTAGCTTCTCTATCGAGTCCATACACGCGGTGGTTAAGCTCGGAAAGGGTACCAAGGGCAAATATGAGATAGACAGAACACAAGAAGCCTGAATCGTGTTGCTGCGACTCGCCTGCATAAAGTTGAGTAAGTGTCACCTCGAATTCATGGCGTAAGAAGACGGGCCGGTGGAAGCTGAGGCGTTCAAAGTAGATGTGTACGATGTGTTGCACCATATCGCGATCTTTCGGCAAGAAGGCTGAAAATGTGTGAGTAGGACCAAGAGCACTTGGTGACGAGGCGACACTGTTGCGGCGCATGGGGACGAGCACCTATTCGTTAGCATCATGCGGAAAAGCCGACTCGGTCGCTATGCTGTCACGTCCTGATATGAGGCCGTGCGAACCAACTGCGATATCCTCCTTGTCGAGAGGCTGGGGTCCGAGCTTGAGATCTTAGACAATATCTGGAGCAATACCGAAGCTCGTCGCGAGCGCCTAGCGTAAAGGTTAATAGGGCGACGGGATCAACGTTCCACGCGGAGGGACATACCTGGGGATTCGACATGTCATGGAAACCAGGGTCTCTTCCCTTGATATCTGGTACGGGTCCGTTAGAAGACATAGGACGAGGTACAGATTGAGCGGGAGGAAGATGTTGCGGCGGAATGGGCTGTGGGGGGTGCTGGAGGTGGTTAAGGCGCTCCATTTGGAGCGGGATAATACGGGGCATAGGAGGATAACCAGGTGGAATCATGTGTGGTCCCGGAGGAACGTAGGGATAACCTTTGGGAGGGGGGCTACCGCCTAAAATCGATGAAATGTGAGGATACGAGACTTAAGAACGAGGAAAAGAGACATACCAGGACCTGGGGTAAATTGGAAGGAGGTAGAAATAGGAGGTACATTTGCCTCGACTTCAACCCCCTCATGAACGTATCTCGTCTAGGTCTAGGTAAAGCCAGGAATACGGCGTTTGAGAATGGCATCGCACTGGGCGAGTTTCTGTTCGAGATGTTCGGTGTGACCACGAAGAGTGAGGGTCTGACGGTGCCTGTCCTCCTGGTGACAGGGAGTGCTGGCGGTTGCACAAGCGGTGCATCGTGGGTGTTGACGGTGAGAATAGGAGGGCGAGGACGAGTGGGAGAGCCAGGGAATTGCCGGCTGTGTTGACCGGCTTGTACACGCACGCGTGCAAAAAGAGTCAAAAGCTGAGGACTTTCATACGTCCGTCGATCACACAAACATCGTGTAGCGTGCTTCAAACCGCTTTGTTACATCAAAGCCCTCCGTTCAAAGATACCCAAACTTGTGAAGAATAAAGTGGGGCGCCTGCGTTGCACTGGCACACATGCATGTAATGACTGGTAGTAGGTTATATACATTCTGCGCACATGCGCTGAAGTCACTTCCGATTGCTTGAACCTTTCATTGGGCTTGCGAAGCTCACCAAGTCCCCTCGATAAGCGG
The DNA here is from genome assembly GCA_021525775.1 of Lactarius deliciosus. Lineage (NCBI taxonomy): Eukaryota > Fungi > Basidiomycota > Agaricomycetes > Russulales > Russulaceae > Lactarius > Lactarius deliciosus. Next base: position 186,478 of record JAKELK010000035.1, on the reverse strand, counting down.
AAAGTGTAGATAAGCCTGCATCCGGATCAGCACCGAGCACGTTGGAGGGCCTAAGTGCACCCAAAACTCGGTCCCAGTGCTCGGCGTCGAGGCGGAGGAGACTTTCGCGGAAGTCATTTATGGAGCGCCAGGTGTTCTCGTTCGAGAACTGCGGTGGATCCTTATATGTACCCTTGACGAATGTCTTGAACGCACGTTCGACCTTTGAATAAGAATATTACTTTTGGGGCCACGAGAAAAAGGGAAGGATTGCGACTCACAGCAACAAGGACAACGATATACAAGCCTATGGGCGGGTTCTCTGCACCAATTTGTGGGAGGATGGCAGATCCCTCGGCAAGCGTGATGTACTTCTTTATGACAGGGACAATAAAATTCGACTGATATCTCCCCTCTGGGGGCTGGAGAAGCGTTCGTTAACACGAAAAATAAGGGCCATCGTTCACTCACAATGTATTGAGGACTTTTGCGATCGAAAGGACAGTCGATCGGGGTCGGGAATGCCTGGTAGGCCAGGCCATCGGGACGAAGGGCCCACCACACATGGTTCTTAACGTCTTCTGGTCTGTCTTTGAACCTATCTCCTTCAAAGTACTTCTTGACGTGCTTGAGAGCCTCAGAGGCTATCAAAGAGCGCTTGGATTTGAGTCGCTCAAATGACTGATAGGGTAGGGCACTTCAGTCTGCGGGGTATGCCAAGGATACAAGAAGGACTCACCGTTGTTACAATGACATCACCAGCGGCTACTGTGTACGAAACGTTAGGATGTGTGGCGTTGAATGCCTCTTGTACAAGGGCGATAAAGGCGGGGGAATTGTTGGTAAAGTCTTGAAAGGGGCCTTTTGAAATAAAAAACTGATACATAAGGCTCGGAAGGAAGACTTTAGCCCAAGTACGCTGAAGAATGAAGTGTTCGGGACCAAAGGCATGAACAACCCCCATCGATGGGTTTCCGCAAGGGTTTCCAGCGCCTTGGGACCGCACAGCGGCCCTGATCTTCAGCTTTGTCTGTGCGATATTGGGCCCATGGTTCGCATCTGTGTCGCCTTTGCCCCCCAAGACCTCGGCAATTGCGCGGGAAGCTAGGCCAGCAAGCTGTTCACTGAGTGTGAGTACTCGTGAGTCCGTCGTAATGAGGCGCAAGGGACGTACATTGTTCCTTCGGTTGTGATTGCGCTGCAGCTGTAGGCCAGGGCCGCCGGTTGGGATTGTTGGCGCTTGAGGTTGGGAATGGACTGGCCCGAATGCAGCTGGACGTTCAACCTCAATGTCAGTGTCGTCCAGGCCACCAATGATGACTTCATCAATGACATGGCCTGGGGTTGTCTTCGTGTTAGCAACTCCGGCATCAGCGTACTGCGTACGGTTGAGGTCCGTGGGTGAGAACCTGTCAATGTGGAACAAACGTAAGTTCGTATCGATAAGGATCACGCCATCAGATGCATCAGAACTTGAACTTACCTCACCGTCCCACCATTCGTCGTTGCGTTGTTCTGCCCTCTTGCACCCCGTAGCGTTGCTACCTTGGTGTTAATCTCTTTGCGCAATTCGGTCTTCGACGCCTTGACACCTTTGCGCCGTTTTGCCTTGACCTGACTTGGTGGTAAGCGATCGATGCAATTGATACCCGTATTTGGACGTGGACTTACCTTCGGTTTGCCAGCACCTTCGTCCTCGTCCTCGTCGTCATCATTGTCCTTGTTGGTGTCATCCTCAGTTTCGTCGACTTCATCTATTCCTTGTATTTCTTCATCATCGCTCTCCACAATTGTAAGTGCCTTCCGTTGTTGTTGATGATCATTTGGCTGACGACATTCCTCTTCAATGCCTTCCACAAACCTCTCATCCTCAAGCTCCATCTGCGCCAGCATGTGTTTCGCTTCTTCTGCTATGCGTAGCTTTTCCTCAAGTTCCAGCCGCTTGCGACTGCGCTCAGCTGCAACCTCTTGAGAGGATCGACGAGGAGGTGGTTGGACGCCATCCCTCCGGCCAGGGTGAGTGTTCCTACCTTCTCGAAGTGGCAACGGGTCACGCATAGGTCCTGGTGTCTTTGTCGTTGCGTCGGCGCCGCTGACTGGCGGGTTGTCTGCCACTGCTACCGTCTGCTTGGGCTTTCGGCCTCGCTTCTTTGGAGCCACGGCCACCAGTGGGGGTGCGCCTGTGCCGCTGACTGTGTCACCTGCTGGCTGGTCAGCAGCCCCGCTATTGTCACCAGCGGTGGCATCTTTTGGGGGTGGCAAGTTGTCTGCTACCGCTGCCGTCTGCTTGGGCTTTCGGCCTCGCTTCTTTGGAGCTACAGCTACCAGTGGAGGTGCGGCAGGTGGGATTTCTCCCTCTGCTGGTTTTGAAGGTACGCCGTCGACCTTTGAGGCCTTTTTTTGACCAGCTCTTGTCTTATTTGTCTGTTCAGACTGGACTGACGGGTCGGTGATTGTCGCGTCGGCCATTTGGGCACAAGAGGAGGTGAGCGTTGCCGTGGAGGTATGAACGGGACGGCTTTTACCAGGCGTCAATTGGGACCTCAAAGCGGATCAAAACTTGAACATTTCAATTGGCCACTGGCAAGCTCCGTTCTTTCAAGACTTCTACAACCACATGGATCAATTGCCCAACGTTCCCTGTTCTTTTGCATGTGGCATCTGTCCTAAAGTATGCCTTACACTCGCCGGACTTGCTCAACACAAGAAACTCAAGCATCCAGACATTACACCTCCCAAGGACTTGTCGTCGCATACTAGAATTTTCCACCCGTCATTGGATGGTACGCCCACATTTCTCTTCCCTTTTTTGCCGTTCTTATGGGACCACAGCTCGGCCATGCGACAAAGACGGCGTGTTTCTTCAAGCTTCATGGGATCCGACATCACTTCCAGCGCCACCGAGCCAAAATAGTCAGCACATCCAGGACTGGACACCTTTCGAGGACCGCCTCGCGTTTGACTGGGCATACTACCACTACGTGAACCTCCAATCGTCAGCTGCCGAGATCGCAGAAGGACTTAATTTGTGGTCGGCGACATCTTTCAAACATGGCTCTACTGTCGGTGCGCCTTGGAGAAGTGCGAAGGAAATGTACGTGACCATAGATACTATCAAAATTGGCTCACTTCCTTTCCAAACGTTCACGCTTCAATATACTGGACCAAAACCGTTGGTGCCTCCTTGTTGGATGGAAGAAGTGTACAAATTGAACACTCGCGACATCCTGGAAGTCGTCCAGGAACAGCTCGCAACATCGGACTTCAAAAGCCAATTCGACTACGTCCCATATAAAGAGTTCAATGGCAGAGGTGAGCGCGTGTGGTCAAATCTTATGTCAGGGCAATGGGCATCCATGCAAGCAGTACGTGCCTTTCTCCTGTCTCCTGTTTTTGTCGGTCTCTCACTTTGTTCCCAGGACGAGCTCTCGAAGGAGGGGTGCAATGATGGGGCGATGTTTGTCCCTATTGTTGCTGGAAGTGATAAGACGACAGTTTCAGTCGCAACTGGCCACCAAGAATACCATCCCGTCTATGTCTCTGTTGGGAATCTCACAAATACGGCACGACGAGCACATGGTAACAGTGTCCTTCCAGTCGCTTTCTTACCCATACCAAAAAGTGAGTCTCTTTCAGTGTTGTGCGTACGGATCTCACGCTGCGCGACTAGCATCAAAATCACACCGGAAGCGCGTAGAGTTCCAGCGCTTCTGTCGCCAGCTGTATCACAAATGTCTCGAGCTCGTTTTCGACCCTTTGAGGAAATATATGATGACGCCGACAGTCGTAAAATGCCCTGATGGACACTTTCGCCGTGCGGTATTCAGTTTGGGGCCTTACATCGCAGATTACCTGGAACAAGTCTATCTTGCAGGTATTGTGTCGAAATGGTGTGCAAAGTGAGTTCTCTAATTACTCCAACCATTTGTTTCCTGTCCTGAGCGTTGGCCGTCTCAAAGGTGTGACGCAACGCCCGACAAACTGGACAGTGGGATAGGACACCGCCGAACCCACGAGAAGACTGACTACCTCATCGATAACTTTAGTCCTGGGGTCCTATGGGATGCGTTTGGCATCTACAAGGATGTTGTCGTAAGTTATGAGACGTGAATGCGTCGCCTCTTGTTGCTGATTTCCTGTTTCAGCCATTTACCCATAGTTTTCCCCGCGCTGACATCCACGAGCTGCTCGCGCCAGATCTTCTTCACCAAGTCATCAAGGGTGTATTTAAGGACCATCTCGTTGCCTGGGTAGGTGATTATCTCCATCGTGTCTATCGTGAAAGCCGTGCTCTAGAGATCATCGGTGACATCGACCGACGGTAAGTAGTTCCATGTCGGCATGAATGGCTTATAAGCTGATACCACTTAGGATCTCTACGGTTCCTCCATTTCCTGGTCTCCGACGATTTCCCGAGGGACATGACTTCACCCAATGGACGGGCGATGACTCCAAAGCACTTATGAAGGTGAGCAACACAATTCTCTTCGTCTCATGAACTGAATATTAACCCGGTTTAGGTGTATCTAGGAGCCATTGCGGGTTATCTCCCATCTGCAATGGTTCGTTGTATCTCAAGATTTATGGACACGTGCTACCTTGCCCGCTGGAATGCCATTTCCGGATCAGGGCTGGATCGGTTTCGAGAATCTGTTGTGCAGTTCCATGAACTGCGCAACATATTTATTACCAGTGGTGTTCGTACATCCATTTCTTTACCTCGTCAACATGCGCTGGTACACTATCATCTCTCTATTCAACTTTTTGGCTCTCCAAACGGGCTTTGTTCCTCTATCACCGAATCAAAACACATCAAGGCTGTCAAGGAGCCCTGGCGTCGGTCAAGCCGGTACAAGGCTCTCTCCCAAATGTTACAAGTTCTCCTCCGGTTAGAGAAGATATCAGCACTTCGTTGTCTTTTTGTATTGCTCGGAATGCTTAAGGGAACGACGGCATCAAATATGGCAGGCACTACAGTTGAGGACTCTCCGGAAGATCTAACACCACTTGCCGCAGATGAGGATGGAGATCCAATTGAGGGAGCCCCAGAGACACTGTCAATTGTGACGTTGTCGGAAAAAACAGGTGCGCACGTTAATGTATATGTCATGGCCCGGGCATCCTCCTCATGTTCTAAACATATTAACCAACAGAGATTGCATATCCGCAGAACCTTGTTGTCCTCGCACAATTTATCGAACAGCCGGACCTTCCTTTCGCCCTTCAAAAGTTCATTTTCTCCATTGACAACCCCGGTTCAGCAGCTTCTGCCAGCATCGCTGGCCCCAGTTTGGGCCTGCCACTATTTCAAGCCCGAGTACGAGTGCACCATTCAGCGCTTGCAACATTCTTTGCACCAAGCGATCTCTGTGGCACAGGAGGAATGCGTCAAGAGCGTATTCGCTCAACATCTTCCTGGTATGGCCATCCCCGCCGTGATACCGTGTTTGTTGTTCTGGATGAGGACCTTCCTGGCATGGAAGGAATGGTTGTTGCACGGGTTCAACTTTTCTTTTCTTTTAAATACAAACGAGTTGACTATGCTTGTGCATATGTCAACTGGCTAGTTCGTGACGATGACAAACCTGACCCAGACACAGGTATGTGGGCCATGTCTCTGGAGACGCATTGCGGGAAGCTAGCTTCCCAAGTTATTGATGTGAGGACGATTGCCCGTGCTGCTCACCTCCTTCCAGTCTATGGTCGCGACTCTGTTCTGCCTGATACTCAATACTATAATTCTTTAGATAGATACAAGTCATTTTATGTTAACCCTTTCGTCGATCACCATGCACACGAATTTTTAACTGACTGCCAGTTCTAGTGGCACTTTAACCCGTATTTTACAATTTTTGGTCCAAATTAAATTATTTAGATCGGTTTCCGGGTTTCCGGGTTCCCAGGTTTCCCAAAACCGGAAAACTCCGAAAAACCCGAAAAACTCCGAAACAAAATCGACAACTTACTGATGTAATTGGGTGTCGTCGAGCGTTGGTGAGATTTGCTGGGAAAGTCATTGTGAGAGCCTGTTGGGCCCCGGTGGGGTGCAGCGAGGGAGGGGGACACGGGGAACGCTGTAGCCACGCCATTCAATTTTTACACACGCCCGCAATTCATTTTTTTTTCACCTCGACTTCCTACTGTGATGAGAGCGCACGTTGCACCTGCCCCCTGCTGGTTATGACCAAGTTCCCTGTTCTCCCGGGTCTGATTAAAAAGAGTCTGGCTCCCGCATGTAGGAGAAGCAATCTGTGCGAGTCAAGTGTACAGTCGTTCTGAATCAACTACTGGCAGCCCGAGTTTCCCGAGTTTCGTGAACATCAATTATGTGATACTTGTTTGACAAATCACGGCACTGGGCATCGGCGGGGACTGGTCTCGAATGGAGCAATTCGGCACACCGATTTCCCGGAAACCGAGTAAAGCAACTGGGATGTACAGTCAATTATACAGGTTAGAATGAACGATATTCCGGAGTTCTGCATCTGTCGGAGCCGCGCGGAAATAGAAAACAAAAGACTACGCGACGACCAGCAGATTGGCTCGGCGAAGCCATGGTCATTTTTCAGCAGCCAGTCGTAGACATGTTCTCATCTAGGAAATGTACATTGCAAGCCGTCGCCAAAAGAAACAACAGCTGCTCATCAAGTCCCATAGGGAGGCATCGTTCTTGAACCCTTCGGCCCGGCGACCTCCTTGAGGTCATCGATAACAGCCTATGCGATTTGATCAGGCTCGACAGCGAATGTTGACTGCAACATACCGCGAAGGAAACTGGCATGCGTAGTATGTCCAGGAGCTGATCCACGTGTCAATGAAAGACAATAACACACAGATTGTTCTTCGACGAATCATTGGCACGTACAAGCGCCGATGGTCGGTGTTGCTGTCACCGCATCGAGCTCCCCGGGCTTTTAGAGTTCTGCTCGTTTCTAGGTTGATCAGTGGGTCGACTGCGCCGGTTTGCCGAAGAAAAAAAGACATACAATGAGGAGCACAGGACTTTCACTGTCAGTTTCATCTGTCACTAACGTATTGTCTTCCTGCGCAATTGAAAACCGAAGAAACAAGAGGAGGATTGTTGTATTGCACACAACGCCCTCATAGTTTTCAGGATGACAGTGAGTCAGCGTGCTCAAGTGCCTGGAAATGTATTTGATACTGTAGAGAGTCTAGAGACATAGTGATCCGGTAAGCGTGTTCGCTGCCGCAGGAGGTGTGTGGGTAGTCGGAAGCAGGTCATCTGATAGGCGCCAGAGGCTATGGCGACGCAACGATAGGGGAAAAAGAATAGACAGCGTTCAAGTCGTATCTGGGGTGCGCACTGAAGAAGATCCATCGGAGTCCCAAAAATTCCATCAGTTCGTTCCAAGACGTTCTGGGGCAATCAGTTTTTTTGGCCACCCTATCACAGGACTTACAGCTTACCGTATCATGCCATACTTCCCGCCCGAACGTCATCACTACCTGGTGTGAGGTCGTTACACCACCTCGCGTATCAAACGGCATGGTATTGTCTTTCCTGCCTCGTGGTCCCAGAAATCCAACCGAATCTTCGATCACTTATGTACCAATTACTGGGACACCTTGACATTTTTGGCTGGCGTGGTTCTATCTGTTGCGTTTGTGATGGGCACTGCATACTTCCCCAATGCAGATACAGTAAGAATAGAAAAAAAAACTTGCAAGTCGTCTCGTACTCACAATTGTGCGTTTCCCCGCCATCCAATATACATTCGACAAGCCATTGGGGCTGTGAGCCCGACGTCTCTATGCGCTCTCCCCCTTACGTTGAGTCTGCGGGAGCTCGGTGAGATCAATTGTGCGGATAGAAGAGGGCTCTTATTTGCGGCGTCAATGAAGGGCCTGATACGAAAGAAAAAAAAGGGCACGTTTGTAAGCGAATTACCGTGGCGAGTGGCCGCCCGCCGCCCTGGGTATGGGTTTCTCAACCCTCCACTAACCGCCCCCTTGCGCTACGAAATTTTTAGGATGACACCCCACTTGGGCCTAACGATACCAGCAACACGACTCTTTCCCAGATTTACTGTCCCGACCCTTCCTCGACGAATCCGACCCCACGAGCCGACTAGTAGTACGCACTGGTACCTGACGTTCAGCGGCAACACATTCCTTTGACCACTCGTTTTCCTTCCCATCAACTCCCCACCGCCGTACTTTCGACTTTCGTCGGGTCTACTCACTAGCCATATTGGACTTGCGTCGGGTGTTCTTCAGTAAAGGAGAGCGGTGAGGTGGTCAAATGCAGCAGGGTGCGTCTACTAGTTTGGGTTTCCGCAGTGCACTACGTGCACTGCCATCACCCCCGTATTCGCGATCCGAGGAAACATGAGAATGTTGTTGTATTAGGCGCAACGCCGCTGACAGTTTTTGAGGACGAACATGTCAAGTGCTTGCGACGGTATTTGGTGGGGCATCTGATAGATGCCAGAGACTACAGTAGTACTGTAACGAACGGTCGACAAAAGGGATACAGTGAATGCTAGCCGCCGTGGCCCGTTGGCCACAGTGTTACATCTCTTGTTTGAGTCCCACTACACCGCCTTACACATAGAACGAACGGTATTCCTGGTGCCAGATGGCCAACTGGCATGTTCAACCGATCACGTCATGTATCAACAGCATCCAGTCAGTTTTTGGCTGGCTGCCCCGTGTTCCCCGTTTTGTCGCGTTTGATGGGAACTTCCCAACAGTGAACAAGAGCAAACAACAAAACGTCGTTTGGGCTACAACGGCGTCTGCATTCACTGGCGCATTTCCGCGCCGTTCGGAATATGGTGGTCCTGTGGGTCCAATGCCTGCCTCCCACCTCTTACGTCGGGAGTTTGGTGGGATCAATTATGTGAACGGAAAGAGCTCTCATTTGGGGCGTCGATGAAGGGCCTGATACGATAAGGGAAAAAAAGGGGGGGGTAATGCGTAAACAAATTGCCGTGTGGCGAACGTTACGGTGGACCGCCCTGATTACAGTAGGCATGGTTTTCGCGACCTCCCTCCGACTGCCTGCGCCCCAAATTTTTCGGGGCAGCACCGACCCCCTCAGGCCCAACGACATCAGTAACACGGATTTACCGTCTCGACTATTACTCAACGGCTCGTCCCAGTAACCAGACCCTACGGGCCCACGCACCTGGCGTTCAGCGCGTTCTTTTGACCGACCGTCTTCCTTCTCACCATCCAACACCGCCGTGCTTTCGTCGGGTTTACCGGCTCACGGGAACCGATGTCCCCTGGCCATATCGGACTCATGTCGGGTGTTCGTCAGTCAAGGGAGAGATGGATATGTAGGTTAGGTGGATAAATACCCGCAGGTGTGTCTACTAGTTTATGGTACTCCTCCCCTCTACACGCAAAACAATACACTAGTGAGGGTACGAGGTACCAGCACACAAAAAAGAGATGTCAAGTCGCGGTGCAAAACCTGCACTCGCTGTCCATCATCCCGTCATCGATATCTGAACGAGAGCCAAGGATTTCATGGCTAGAACGGATTGGGACCAATCCACCTGGTCAACAGATTAGCCTCAAACGACGGTTTATTCAAGTGAGGCCAGCTCACACTCTCCGTCGCCCACAACGACTTCAGGTGGAAATGTAGCAATGAATTGCTGTGTAAACGCATCTCGAGCATGCAACTCTAATGCGACAGCCGCTTCTGGATCACCAACGCCATGAAAAAGATCGTAGACGGACCTCCTGTAGGTTCTGACCGGATTGAAGGCATCTCTACCAGGTTCGGGTTGCTAACATCTGTCAGCCCAGGTGCCGCATGAGGATCGTTGAAGGGGTTTCTGAGGGTGCTAGTGGCTCCTGTTGGGGTGGACGGGCCAGAACAGCGTTAACCCGTTGAAGATGAGTGCGCGAGTGAGAGTGAGTACCTCCCCCGCCCCGAGCTTGCGCAATAATATTGCCGTCAACAGCTCGACGAGAAGCAAGCTACGGAGAATCAACCCGCATAACGTGCTAGCGACAAAGAGTTACCTTGGCGACTTTTAACAAGTCTTTAGAGGCGCACTTGTACTTCTCTTGCGGTAGCGATGCATAGCTTTGTTGAAGCAAACCACGCGATCGACTCGTGAAATAGTAACGTAGAGCGACACCCGCTGCAATGATCCGAATAACGTCGATAAGGCTCCTCCCGACACGGTGACTCGTCACTCCGGAAACACCATTGCTGATGGGGGACGTGGTAGACATCGAGGCTATATAGGTGATCTGGGCCTACGGAACTTTAAAATCAAAGAGGGGAGGGGAAGCAAGGTGCCCAATACCACAGAGGTCGTAAGTCTTAAATGGTGATTGAGGTGACGCTAGCGCCGCTGTCCCCAGTCGCTGGGTGTTTTACAAAGATGAGGTGCTCGGGCCCTTCATACTTGGTCCCGGTCAATTCAAAGCTGGGCGCTTCCGTTCCTGAGACTGAAGGAATACTAAGAGGATCGACACATGAAGAACTTGTACGATTCAATGCACGGGTGAAGGTGAGACGCATACTACAAGATATGAACGAGAACGCAGTGTGGTTGTTGCTGATAGTACGCGTACCATCGGCGGGTTTTTCCCATTTGTCACCATAGTAGTCACGGATCGGTCGTCTTTGCACGCGAAAACAGATGACAATTTGTACGGGCTTTGTGTCAGACGGCTCTTTATTGTTTTCCGACGAACTTTTGAAACAGTCAACACCGACTTGGCCTACGAGTAAGAGAAAAGTGACATGACTCGTGGCCTGAGCTCTGTAATCTTTGGCAGGGCGTACAAAGACAGCCGTCAGCGCAGAGGGCATGCATACATCAATATACGTCAGTAGGGACGAACCCGTCCGGTCACCGGCATAAGGTCTGGCATATTTTCCATTGAAGGCTTGTTGTACAACCCCGGCTGGCCCACTGGAGTATTGAACCCAACAACGTGGAAGCCCCGGTTGGCGACTCGGACGTCTCTTTGCCCCACAGTCCTCCCTTCGGCGGTCCTTGCCGCCAGCCCGGTAACTTGAGCACAAGGACGGGGCGTGAGCTCGAGTCGTGATCGAAACCCAACCATGCGGAACCCGAACCGCAGCAGCGACAACTCGCTCGTTCGTCGAATATGCTTGCTACACTGGTTCACTTGCGGGCAGTTTGTGATGCAAGAAGTCGCAAGCTAATCCATGTAGACTTGTTCGATACGCTTCACCTGCCCGAGAGGAAAAAACCGATGTGCGCAGTGGGCGAAAGCGAGATTTCCAGCCTGCCATAAGTTAGGGTTGTTTGTACGGGTCGGTGTTTCAAATCAACTTCCTATTACGGTCAAGCCTCTCACCGGATCTGCGCGGAAATAGAAAAAATAAATAGTGACCAGCAGGTTGGTTCGACTCAAGACTCAAGCAGGCTGGGTCTTTTACAGTAGGATTTATTTTTTCAATAGTACACATCCGTGTTCTTATCTATAGACAAAGACATGCGCACGGCACACATCACATGATGTCGCCACAAGAAGCGACGGCCCTCGCACTGTCCCCTCATCAGGTCGTCAGCAGGCATCGCCTTGAATGCCTGCCTTACAACGACATGGTGCATTTGATCGGGTAAGAGGGACGGAGGGTAGCGCGACAGGGAACATTGATTGAAACTCACCGCAATGAGACCTGGCGTACGTAGCATGCTCAGTAGCTAATCCACGTGTCAGCGAGGGACAAGAGTATACAGATCGTTCTCCGACGACCTATCGGGTCTGACGGAAAAACGGGGCATGTATAAGCGCCCGTCAACGGTGGTCCTGTTACGACCATCGGGTCCTATCGGCTCTTAGAGTTCTACTCGTTTCCGGGTCGATCAGCGCGGTGGGAGGAAGGGTAGGTTGACTGCGCCGGTCTGCAGAAAGAAGAGCGCCTGCCTTGCAGCTAACAAAAATATAATCAGGACTCAGGTGGTCTCCACCGTCACCTTCATCTGTCACTGACCTACTGATGTCCCACACATTTACGAAGGGATCAAAGGAAGTCTGTCGTATCAGGCGCAACGCCCTGATGGTTTTTCCAGGACGAATATCGGTGAACCCACGAGCGTGCTCGAGTGTATGCGACCTTGACACGTAGTGATCCGTCAAGCCAAAGAGGTGCTCGCTACCGCAGGAGGGTGAGTGTGGGCAGTTTTGAGGAGTCCTCTGACAGGCGCCAGAGGCTATCGAGTGGCTGCAACGTTCAAGCCGTCGTACGGTTTTTGGGGGGTCGACCGCGCACGGGGGAAAACCATCGGAGTCCGAATTCCCCATCACTGAACGAGTTGGACCCCCAATGCGCTCTGGGCTATCAATTGTTTGGCTACCCTATTACAGTACGCCTTATCATGCCATGCTTCTCATCCGAAATGGTTCACTATTTGGTACGAGGTCGTTACATCTCCCCGCACATCGAATGGCATGGTATATTGTCTTTCCTGCCAAATTATCCAACCGAGTCTTGGATCACCTTGTGTATCAACAGTATCTGGTCGGCGTAGTTCCCCATCGGTTGCGTTTGTGATGGGTAGACTCCATGCTTCCCAATACCGGACAAGAGTAAACAAAAAAACGTCCAAGGTCGTATCGGCTAAAACGGTGTCTCGTATATACCCTCCGCATTTCCGCGCCATTCAATATAGTTGCCAAGACAGGCAGTGGGGCTGTGTCGATGCCTACCTATGTGCCCCTAAGCTGACCCCGCGGGAGTTCGGTAGGCTCAGTTGTACGAGCGGAGAGAGGGCTCGTATTTGGAGCATCGATGAAGGGGCTCGGTACTATAGTTCCCGTACCAATGCAAATTTCCCTGCTCAGTGCAAATTTTTACACGAGTAACACGACACTTGATCACCACTTCCTGATATCCTTTCCACTCAAAAAATTACTGTATGTATACTAGGGTATGTAATTATAGGATCATACAAAAAAAAACGAGGATCAATGGGAATACGAGGTCAAAACATCGCACTACAAATATTTGCATTGGTACGGGAAAACTTGGAGGTCTGCTGCACCTCCATTCAATTCAGAAACAAAAATAAATAAAATCGTCATTTCATTGGACATATACTGGTCTACAACTATGTAAAATTTGATGTACTTGGGATGTGTTGTTGAGACTAAAGAAATTGTTTATTGTAAAATTTGCATTGGTACGGGAACTACAGTATACGAAAATTTGAAAGGAAGAAAAAAAGAACGCCCGTGTGATGAAATGATGTGGCGAATTACGGGGTCGGTTGCCCTGGTTGAGTGGGGTGCTCGAACACCCCGTATCTCTTCCCCCCGCCCCCTTCATAGCTTCATCCGCCGATCCCTCCCTCCCTCCCCTGCGCCACGAACAGGTTCGGGGTGACACATACACCAACTAGGACCAAGGATATCAGTTACATGACTCCTTCCCAGACTTACCGCCCGCCCCCTGGGCATTCCATTGGCCCATCATCTCTACTTTTTCCCGCCGTGCCCTCGTGGCGTTTAGCGACTAGCGAAACACCGTTACCTTTTGGCCGTATCGGGCTCTGTGTCGGATTTTCGTCGGTGAAGGGAGGGGGGTTGGGGCCGAAGAGGTCATATTCAGCAGGTGCGTCTATTGGTCCGTGGTTCTTTTTTTTGTGTAGCGAGAAGATGGGAAACTGCCTGCTCAAGGGAGACAAAGCGCAATAAAGTCCATGTAATTCACTACTGAGGGTAAAGTGTACTAGAACACAAGGAAAGGACGTCAAGTATGGCTCTGGGCACGACCCGCGGCCCGCTCAGGCTCCATTCATCGACCCGCATCGTCACCAACCTCTGAATGTGCGCCCAGGATTGCACAGCCAGAGGAGTCAAATGAGGCCACCGTACGCGTTTCGGCTGGCCAACGTGTCAGCCGCAAACCAGTTTAACCCGCGGAAGTTTCTCACCCATCTCGTCGTCTGAGACGATTGCAAGTGGGATAGTAGCGGCAACCTCTTGAGTAGTTCCATCCCGGCCATGCAGCTCTAGAACGATAGCCGCTTCTGGAGATATGATCAGACTCGTCACTAACACCACGACAGATATCATAAACTGACCGCCTGTAGCTCCTGACTCGAATATAGACATCTCCACTTGGTTCAGATTGCCAACGTCTACGTCAGCCGCCGAAGGTTCTTCATGGGAATCGCTAAAGGGGTTGCTGAGGGTGCTAGTAGTCCCTATTGCGAGTGGGAGTGAGGGTGGAGGTGGCCCAGGTGGGGGTGGGGGAGTTCCTAGAAGATTGCATACTGTAAGTCTTTGAGAACGAGCAAATGAGCGACCGTACCTCTCCCGGGGCCTCTCCCGGAAATGGCTTCAGAAATCTGAGCCATAAGATTTTGATCGGCGACTCGTCGAGAGGCTGTCTGTAAAGAATCAAGTTAGTACGCGTCCCATTCTCGCGGTAGAGACCTACCTCGACAATTATAAATAGGTGTTTAGCGACCTCCTCATATTCCTTAGCCTTGAGAAACTTTCGAAATCCATGGGCGTTTTCCATTCTCTCCCTTGCACCTACCGTTCTGTCCCAATGTGCTTCAGTCACGGCTGCCCCAAATGGGCTTCGCAAAACTCACCTTTGGAATTCGTTGTGAACAGCGTTTTGTTCGTTGTTCGGTAGACCCGCATAGAATTGTTGGATCAAAGGACGCGATCGATTGAGATAATAGTCCCCGCTTCGTATTTTGCCACCCGTGAAACTGTTCCGAATGACGTCGACGAGGCTCTTGCCCACATGGTAACTTGCCACATCGTAGGCTCCAGTGATAATGGGAGATGAATAGTCGGGGGATTGCACAGCAGCCATGAGACGATACGTATGGAAGAATCTGAGCCTGCAGAACTTTAAAATTAGAGAAGGGAATGGTGGTGGGGGACTCAATCCTAGAAGGGCGCGAATCTTAAGTATGGTAAACCAGTGATGGGCGCCTGTCTGAATTCTAGTCGAAGCTTGAGTCGAAGTATTGTTCTTCAAAGACAGTAAATTTTGAGATACGGTACGGCACCCCGGAAACCATCATCAAAGCTGGGTACCAGTAAGATTTTCCTTTCTCAGCAGTGACATAGAAGGAACAAGAGCAACCTGCGCGATTTGATGCATATAAGGCGATGAGAACTACAGTCGAAATTGTCATAACACATAGCATGATAATGCATATTTTTAATAACGCATAGGGTTAGGGCTCTGAATCATTGAATACATAGGGAAGCGCCTGTGAAATTGCATAATACATAATGCATGGAGAGTTGGCCGTCAAATATGCGTTATTGAGCCCGAGTGTGCCTCTGAAATTGCTCATCGTGACTCAGAATTTCACATTTCTTACATTTTCCTTTGGCCCAACATGCCCATTGACCCTTGCATTGACCAAACTCGCAAATTCCGAGCCAAACTTGGACCATATGCCTCAAAGGGCTGCACAAGAGGCCGGAGCTGAAAACGGCGCAGTTGAAGTGGGGGCCTGAGACAAGCCAATGTGGGACGAGCCAATGACGGTGGTGGAAGCTGAGCTTATGGAAGCAGTTTCAGAACTCAAAACTCGCCGCCACATTTTCGGGCCACTTCCGAGTCTTGAGGCCTATTGAGGCATCATATGAACTTTCCAAGGTTTTGAGGAAATTTGAGGCCCAGCTGAGGACAATGGATTTGCGAATGAGCACCCAGCAGAGGCTGGATGGGTGGCCTGAAGCTGGTGCATTGTCGTTGTCGTTGTAGACACTTATTGATTGCTTGCTGCGGCACTGTATGCGGAAATTCCCGGGCCGTGGGAAAACCGTGGTCTTGCATATTTCTGATAACGCATAGCCTTTTGGGGCTGAATCACGTTATGCATTATGACAATTTCGACTGTACAAGGCGCGAATGGTGACAGTTTGTCCGTTGTTGCCCGGGGAGTAACTTGCTCCATTGGTGGCTGCCCCCGTTTACCAACCGGTAGTATGGATGTCAATGGTCGTTTTGCAGACAAAAACAGTCTGTTTACAGTAAACGAAAACAATTGCACTGTATGGGCCTTAGACCGGAATACCGGCTTAGTGTTTGCAAATATTACGTCATGCTGCACAGAATCCCAGCCGAGACAATTGTCAACATGACTTGGTAACCTGGGGCAAGGTCGATTTACACACTGCATTTCTCTATCCTTTACTTTCTCCCATCCTAGATGACGCAAAACCCAGACTTTCTGGATAATCCTAGGGGATGGCATGGGGAAATCTCTGGCCCTGAAACGTGGTGGGTTGAACGGCAAGTGGCTCTGGAGCAGGCTGGCTATATGCTCAGGCCTCGCTACCGACCTGGCTGGAAGCCGTCGTGGGTTGGGACGAACAAAGACGCTTTTGATTCTGAAGATGGTCAGAGCCACTCGGTTAGTCCTAATATCTTTGCTCTGAGTACTCGTTCTTATGAGCCTTCAGCTGCGCGTGTGCATGGACGCAACTCGGATCTCTGACGGAAGACCTGTGATGTTGAAAAGGATCCCCAACGAGGAGGGTCCTTATGAGCTTCAGATCAACAGGCTTTTCTCCGCGGAGCCTCTTTCTTCGGACCCCAGAAACCACTGTGCGCGTTTGCTAGATGTCATCCAGCTACCAGACGAGGAACCTATCATGGTGCACTCCCTATTGCGTCCTTTTGATAACCCCCAGCTTCAAACGTACGGAGAGTTTGTGACTTTCTTCACGCAAATATGCGAGGTACGTCACCTTCCACGATGTATGCCAGATTGCTTATCTCACAAGGGGGTACAATTCATGCATTCAAACAACGTTGCCCATCGGTATATTCCCCGTCACATCCCCCTAATCACTCTTCCTAACACACTTCGATAGAGACTGCACGTGGCGAAATATCATGCTTGACCCGGCAAATATGTATCCCGATTCGTTTCACCCTATCGCCATTGGGCGAAGTAAAGATTTCCGCCACAAGGTAAAGGGATATTCACGGACGTGGCGACCAACGAGATATCTGCTCATCGACTTCGGTCTTTCCCGTCGATATGACCCTGCTGACGGGCCACCTCTGGACGAGCCGTTACACGGTGGTGACAAGTCCGCCCCAGAACACCAAGACGGCAAGACGCGATGTAACCCGTTTCCCACGGACGTGTACTACCTTGGAAATTTAGTCCGTCGACATTATATGCAGGTTCGCGTCATCAGCCCTTCGACGGGGTACCCTCCTGACCCAGTACCTAGAAATACAAAGGGTTCGAGTTCATAGAGCCACTTATCACCGACATGGTCCAAGAGGATGCCGGAAAGCGCCCTAACATGGATGAAGTTGTTTCCCGTTTTTCTGAGATCAAGAGCAAGCTCAGTACATGGAAGTTACGGTCCCGGATCGCACGCAAGCACGAGGTTTGGCCTGTCGCGGCGTGGAGGTCCGTTAGCCATTGGTACAGGACAGTGGGCTACGTCGTCCGACGCAAAGCGGCTATTCCCGAGCCGAACTGAATGGCCTCATTAAGTTAGTTCCGCTTGCCCATACTATTGTTTGTCGTGCTCCACACTCCTTATCGTGCGCGTTCCCTCTACCCGCTGTCGTTCCTGCTATCTAATTTGGTTTGCACATCTCAGCCAGTCACTCTCGTTACATATTGTTTTTTCTGTTATCGCATAAGGGTGGAGTAATGACAGGTTCTAAACCGATTGACCTACAACAATGGCGGTGATGAATCAGTGAAAACTTACGGGGATGGATTTCGAAGACGCTGCCGCAATAGTAATTGAAGACCATCACTAGTCTTTGTCTCCGGCATATATCCAGTATAAACATCGAATTAAAAAAAAATAAAAAGAGATCAGGCGCTTGGTCGGGCACTGCGCGATGACGAATTGTAAGACTTGAGGACGATGATAAACGCGACACATTTCTGGTACTGATGAAAGGGAGCAACAAATGTATTGTACCAGTACAGCCTATCAAACTACTAGTATCAAGACCTGAACCTGGGAAGCAAATTCTACGTGATTGTTGCATTGGGAAGGATGGCTCGAACAGAGGGCCCACCGTGACGCATTCACGATTCCTCGCACCCACGACACGATCAGAGAGCGTCCCCAGAGATGCCCTAATTTTGACGGTCGGTTCTGTGGATGACACGGGTAACGTACTCGAGACCAACTGTACACCCAAAATCTTGTTCTTCTGGATAGGCACTGCACTCAACAGCGTTGTATAACTATCACCTGCACGCTAGCCATGGTCATGGTCTTGACAGGGCGGCCAATGACAGCCACCCGTGCGGGAGCAATCAGTGCGATGTCAAACCAATGGAGACGAACCTGTCATGTTCACTGGCGCATGAGCTGGCGAGCTCCAATAGAAGGCCCGTTGCACGCCCCTGGCCCGTTCGGTATGCTTCATTGTACCTCACAAAGTGAAGCCCCGATAGGCGATGCTTCATGGCTCCACAGTCCTCCGTTCGTGCATCTTGAGAAATTTGGAATCCCAGAGAACAAAAGAACAACTCCGGCCCTTGCCGCTCACCCGGTAATTTGGGCACCGATACGCGGTGTGGGCTCGGGTCGTGATCGGGACCAGACCATGGGGAGCCCGGGAACGAAGCAGCGACAATCTCCCCATTCATCGAACTGGCTTTAGCATGGTTACATCCGTGGGAAACCTGAAGGAAGTCGCAGGTGAGTCGCACTTACTTTGATATGTCACCCGCCTGCTTCTCGGAAGTAACTGGTATTTGCTGTCTGCGTGGGCGAATGGGGCAAGGAATGGGGCAAGTATTTAATTCCGATTTCCCGGTTTGCTTGCCTGATGAGGTCGTCGGACCGTCGGCATTTCACGTGAGAGTTCCCTTTTACAGTACAGTAACCCCTCGACTATGGCAAGTCCCGGGCCAGGGCTTCCTCCACGCCGATATTTCGCCATTGCTTTCCTACGTCGTCATCAAGTTAATGGACCCCCACTGAGATACCTTACACGATGCCTGTCACGACGAGTCTTCTCTGGAACATCAGCACATGGAAACTCCGTCCAATTTATTTCCAACTGACGCACACTATTTTGAGAAACAGTCCGAAGCTACGTTTTCTCATAGCTTAATCAACAATGAAGAATAGAAGTTCGGTAGCAAACTGTAAGTAACATTCACCTACAAGCTATTCCCGGACCGGAATGAATGTTTCCCTTTCTTTCTGTTCTCGTGCAGCCGCACATCTCGTACTCTATTTGCGAAACCCCAGCATGCCAGTTGCAGTGTTTGATCTACTATTTAGTTAGTCCATATCTCCCAGGAGCATTCGCTTTCACTCTACAGCTGACTGGACAATCCCGCGAAGGACCTTCAGCTGATCGCATGTTCCGTTCACGTGAATTCTTATTACCACGTTTAGAAAATTACCATTCAACGAAGAAACCCTGCCAGGAGGCGTATCCATTCACCACAATGATATCTCCCCGGCGCCATCTAGTAACGTCAGTCTCCGTAGGTTGACTTTCCCAGCTCCTGGAAGACAACAAAGGGCTGTACGAAATTATTTGACTCAGTGACAGTGTCACCGCCCTCGGGGTACAAGAACGGTAGTGGTGTTGTCCTCGCTATGGATCTTGGCGGACCTATTTATTCCTGTGCTACGTTGATTGGCACCATTTTGGAAATCGTTTTCGTGTCAGAAGAGACAATAGTGTGCGCCCGTTGTTTGGATTCGAGTACGCGTAGTACGGGTCGAGGACAGAAACGGTAAAGTTCTTGAGCTGCTTGTTCCTCGACTACTGACCAAGCGCACTGTTAAACCCGCAAATTCTGCTAACCTGACACGTTGCTTCTCAGATTACTGTATTTTCTATGTAAGCGTGCGAGAGAAAGGTTTTACACACTGAATGACAGCTTTCTTGACCAGCGCTTCGGGTCCTGGTCGCGTCTCAAGTTCTTTGTCAAGACAGCGTACCTGGGGGTGAGTCTAGGGTCTAACTTCGTGCAATATTGGAAATCCATGACAAGGCCGCTACCATTATTAGGAAAAGCGCTGCCTTACTCCCTGGAGAGAAATTATTAACCTCTCTCGTACGCCTCCGACGCCGGCGCGGTCTACACAACCACAGATTGGACGACCAGAGGTATCCGTGTCACAAGTCCCAAGTCGTATCTCGGCTGTCCTTCAAGTTAGGCTTCAGGGTCGTGGGTTCCGAGGGCACCTTCGATCGCCGAGAGACAAAAGAACCCACCAGTTAGGAAACAAGAGCAGCAAGGCGTCGCTGCGCCGATCCTGACCCGTCTTTTACTATTTTCAAGGCTAGCTAGTTCGTCCCATATGTTGTACGTATTGTGTCGTGAAATTCCAAACACTCCCGCTGACACAACGCAACTTGTGGTATGTCGCTACGTGCATAGCAAGCTGATAGTGTGCCGGTTCTGCCAAATCCCAGTGGGGCACTGGGTCGGTCATTTGCGCGTCATTAAGTCTGCGAGGAAAATCACGGCACACTACACACTGCACCGAGTGGAAGGCCCAGCATGCGACATAAGACACCCCGGCCCTGGAGGCACAACCCAGATGGTAAAATGACTGGTGTCGTTGGACATGTGGTCGTGTATCATGGACGTGCGTAAGTTGGTTGGAAAATTTACGGCCCTGGTGGTGCACGTCGAGGATGGAGGACTCGCCTCACTGGCAGCTACCGCAGTTCCGGGTTCGATGGGTGCGCGAGGGCCCTACCTTGACTCCTGGGGTCTTGTGACACGCAAACACGTAAATATTGGTACTATGCATGAACACGGAATACATTATATGACTACGCCACCCCACAAAAGGGAGTACTGTTATGATGATGTAACTGTCGTCGTGAAGAAGGTTACCGGCAACACCAGATAATGTATCCAAAAGATCAGCGCGTATCTCAACGGAAGACAAACAAGCACACAGCCTTCGCAAGTGGTACCCGGTCAGTATCATACGAAGTCTGATTGGCGTCGTATTGGGAA
Source organism: Lactarius deliciosus (assembly GCA_021525775.1). Lineage (NCBI taxonomy): Eukaryota > Fungi > Basidiomycota > Agaricomycetes > Russulales > Russulaceae > Lactarius > Lactarius deliciosus. The sequence goes on along the minus strand of JAKELK010000035.1, from coordinate 165,563 downwards.
AGACAATTAGCAGCTGATCATGTCAGGATGACAGGGCTCGGACCACAATGATGCTTCGCGGGAGAACGCTGACCTGCTATTTGGTTTACAAAGTGGCACTCCCGACAATAGGACCTTTCAGTTCAGTATCTGGGGATCGGTTTCCATGAGACGACTCCGAGTCACGAGTCACGATATAGGACGCAAACCAGCAGGGCACGCGTGCTGCAGTTTCGTCATTCATCTTCAGGAACACTCAGTTTGTTTTCGTAATTTGAGGAAACAGGGAACTGAGAACCTGGACCGAATCTGGAACGGTCCGTGCGCCCACCGAAGGTCGTCGGATGCCGGGGACAAAAAGAAGCCCCAGTTATTGGCGGCCCCTGCAGTAACTTCCCCGTCCACCGTCGTCTCGTTCGACTTCCACGGTAGTAAGTTAGTCGGGGTGTCGGAGCCAAAGCTGGCGTTCGCTGCCAGGATACAACCGCGCGGGGACACAAAATACATCGGAGTCCGAAGCGCGCGGCGCAGCGTCGACTCCGGTTGCTCCGGTTGAGTACAAAAGAATTGAACCGAGGCACGAACGAACAAAGCATTGCTAGCCGCTAGCTCTTTTTGAGTGAGTAGGTTGAGTCGACTTGTCTGACGTGTGTGCCAGTCCATCCCGTTGGTCGTCTGGAGCGTTGCGCCGACGCACCCGCAAATTGGCTGGTACTACATTGACAGTCGAGCACGGTGTACCAATTCTGAGCAAGATTATTGTTTGGCACGTCGCTGTGGACGGTCCCTATTTTCAATTTGTGTTTGGTTTTCACGCAAGATGCCTGGGCTACATCATCCCCACTACTTGGTGCGAGGTTCTTACACCGCTCCACACATAGAACCTGAACGACTGGTATTGTCTTTCTTGCATCCTGGTGCCAGAGGGCCACTGGTATATTCAACCGAATCTACGATCACACTATGTGTCAATAATATCCGGTCTCCCTCAGGCTACTTCCCAATGCAGACAAGAGTAAACAAAAATCGACCGAGGTCGTATCAGCTACAACAGCATTTCCGAGTCGTACACACATGAGTGCGTTTCCGCGCCACTCGAGATCGCAGTTGCCAAGCCGGTGGGGATATGGTTTCGGTGCCTGCCTGTGTGTTCACCCCTCCCCGGTCGCCGAGACTGCGGGAGTTCGGGGGGCTCAGCTGTGCTAGTGGAAAGAGGCTTATTACTAGGGGCATCGATGAAGGGAACGATACGAAGGAAAGAAAAAATAAATGAGCGCGTGTGTACTGTACAGAAATGAATGAATTACCATGTGGCAAACTACGGGGTCAAACCACCCTGTTTCGGCGTGGGGTTCCTGCCCCCCCATACCCGCCCTCTCCAGAGTCCCCACCGAAATTTGCGCACTCAGGCCCCTGCACTGCGAACAGGTTCGAGGAGACGCATTCTTCAATTCGGCCCAAGGGTACCAGTGACATGACCCTTTTCCAGATTTACCGGCTCGATTCTCAACGACGTCCCAGTACCAGTGGCCAGACCCTACGAGCCCACCCCTGGGCGCACAGCACATCCCGTTGACCACTCGAGGTCTTTCCTTCTTCGCCATACTCTCATGGCCTTTACCGGCTAGTGGGCACCGCTGCCCATCGAGTGGCATCGACCATATTGGACTCGGTGCCGGTGTTCATCGGTGACGGAGAAGGGCACGGCTGCGGGTCAAAACCCAGCGGGGCGCATATACTCGTTCGTCTTGTCTTTTTACACTGTAGTCACTGGCATATTATATTATAAAGTCCATTATACACTGGCAAGGTATGATGTGCTAGCACAAAAAGTACACGTCAAGTACACGCTGGGCAAGACCTGCTGCCTGCTACATTCATCGACCCGCATCGTCACCTGCGTCTGAATGCGGGCCCAGGAGTACACAACCAGTTGTGTCATACGAGGACACCGTACGCGTTTCGGCTGGCCGACGTGTCAGCCGCAAACCAGTTTAACACGCGGAAGAATCTCACCCTCGTCTGTCCTGTCACCTGAGACGACCGCAAGTGGGAACTGGGCGGAGACTTCCTGAGTAGTCCCGTCCCGACCATGCAGCTCTAAGACTACAGCCGCTTCTGGAGGTATGGTTAGCTTCGTCACCAGCGCCACGAGAGAGATCATAAACTGACTTCCACTAGCTTCGGACTCGAATGTGGACATCTCCACTTGGTTCAGATTTCCAACGTCTACATCGGCCAATGAAGACACTTCGTGGGTATCGCTGAAGGGGTTGCTGATGGTGCTAGTGGTTCCAAGTTGCGGCGGTTGAGTGGCTAGTAGATTGGGGTTACTCTTTGGAACCGAACAAGCAGGTGAGCGAGCGTACCTCTCGCGGCAATGGCCTCCGAAATCTGGGCCATAAGATTTTTTTCGGCGGCTCGACGAGAAGCAGTCTACAGAGAATCAGATCAAGTTGTGCTCCGTTCTCACAGGAAAGCGCTCACCTCGACGACTATGAATAGGTGTTTAGCGACCCGCTTGTAATCTTTGGCCAGTGAGTACTTTTGAAATATAGAGCCATCGGCGGTTTCCATCTTGTCCCTCGCAAGGCTCGTTCTGTCCGGCCTCAGTCACGCAACCCCCAAGATGAGGCTCCCAGAACTCACTGTGTAAATTCGAAGTCAATGGTGTTTTGGTCATCGAGTTCTAGCTGCGCATAGTGTTGTTGAATCAGAGGGTGCACTCGACCGAAATAGTAGTCGCCACGCCGTATTTTGCCACGCGTGAAACAGTTCCGAACAACACCGACGAGGCTCATTCCGACATGGTGACTCGCCACTCGGTAAATACCATTGATAATATGAGGGGAGAGGTCTGGGGACTGTACAGCGGACATGAGACGATATGTGTGGAGGAGTGAGTAATCTGAGCCTGCAGAAAATTTAAAATCAGAAAGAGGAGCCTGAGGAGATAGTAGGGAGTTCAGGTACTTCGGGAGTGGTAAGGCTTAAGTATGGTGAATAAATTTGGGTTCCCAGTCGCCAGGTGCTGTATTGTTTTTCAACAGAAAGGTAATACGAGTTAGATCACCCCGGAAACCCGGTTCTAGTCCCGTCACCGAAGCTTGGTGCCGGCCTGGGTGCCGGTAGGAAAATTCCCTTTCTCATTAGGTACATAGAAGGAACAAGCAGGGAACAAGAGCAACGCGGCGCGCAATTTTACTAAGTTGATGATTGGGGTCTGGGGTGGCCCAGTGAAGATGAATGCTTGCGTCCCATTGGTGGCTGTCCCCATTGTCACCGACCGTAAGCCCGGATCGGTTGTTTTTCCACACAAGAACAGTAACGAATGTAACAATTGTATGCACTTGAATGAGCAGGAGACAAGCTTCGCTGGCAGATGGGTGTTCACAGAGAGATTACGTCATATTTCACGGAAATCCAAGGGCGGTCCAGATGCGCACCAACAAAACAACCATGACCTTGATTGGCAAGTTGAACTTTACTCCCTGCACCTCTCCACCATTCATCTTCCCCATTTCTAGATGCTACCACCGTCTACAGGCTCTCTGGGAAAACCTAGCGGGGGGCTTGGGGAAATAGGTGGGCCTGAACTTTGGTGGGCCGCACGCCAAGAAACCCTGGAGCGTGCTGGGTACATGCTCAGGTCTCGCTACAGACCTGGTTGGCGGCCGTCGTGGGTCACGACAGGCAAACACTATTTTAATTCTGAAGATGGTCAGATCCAGTCGGTCAGTACTGAGGCCTTCGCTCCAGTTGCTCGCGCTCACGATATACTTTCAGCTGCGCCTATGTATGGATGCAACTCGGATCTCTGACGGAAGACCTGTGATGTTGAAAAGGCTCCTTAGCAAGGAGGGTCCATATGAGCTTCAAATCAACAAACTTTTCTCCACGGAGCCTCTTTCTTCGGACCACAGAAACCATTGCGCGCGGTTGATAGATGTCATTCAGCTACCAAATGAGGATCCTATTATGGTGCACCCCCTACTGCGTCCTTTTGACGACCCTCCGCTCCAAACGTACGGAGAGTTTGTCACTTTCTTCACGCAAATATGCGAGGTACGCTACCTTCCCTTCCATGATGCGGACCAGATTGCTTATCTTACAAGGGGGTACAATTCATGCATTCGAACAACGTTGCTCATCGGTATATTTCCCGTCACATCCCCATAATTGCTCTTCCTAATGACTTTCGATAGGGATTGTACATGGCGAAATATCATGCTTGATCCGACACACATGTATCCCGATTCATTCCATCCTGTCGCCTTGGGGCGGAGTAGAGATTTCCGCCACAAGGCAAAGGGATATTCACGGACACGGCGACCAACAAGATACCTGCTCATCGACTTCGGTCTTTCCCGTCAATATGATCCTGCTAACGGGCCACCTCTGGACGAGCCGCTACATGGCGGCGACAGGTCCGCACCAGAACACCAAGACGAGGAGACACCACGTAACCCGTTTCCCACGGACGTGTACTACCTTGGAAACTTAGTCCGCCAACATTATATGCAGGTCCGTGTCGTCAGCCCTTCAACGAGATACCCTCCTAACCCAGTACCTAGAAATGCAAAGGGTTCGAGTTCATAGAGCCGCTTATCACCGACATGGTCCAAGAGGATCCCGAAAAGCGCCCTAACATGGATGAAGTCGTATCCCGTTTTTCTGAGATCAAGAACAAGCTCAATATATGGAAGTTACGCTCCCGGATCGCCCGCCAGCACGAGGTTTGGCCTGTCGCAGCGTGGAGGTCCGTTAGCCATTGGTACAGGACAGTAGGCTACGTCGTCGGACGCAAAGCGGCTATTCCCGAGCCAAGTCCCGAGCCGAGCTGAACGGTTTTACCAGTTTCCTTTGCGCCGCAGGATCCTTCTTTCTCTATGTTGTCGTACTCCACACTCCTTATTGTTTTACCATACCCGCTGTCGCTAGTTTGGTGTGCTTATCTCGGCCAGCCACTTTCGTTACGTAGTGTTCTGATATTGCACAAGGACGGAATAATATGTACAAACACTGATCTGCAACAATAGAAGGGACAAATCTTGAATCACAGTGAAAACCTCCGAGAAATTCATTAGAAAGCTTCTTCGAACGTGCTGAAGTGGCAGGTGGAGGTCGGGAACAACTTGAAAGTCGGGCACTGCGCAGCAATGGGTCATATACCGGAATAGCACACACGACTGCTCGCTCCTCTTTTTTTATCCATACTTCAAGTTGCTGCCGCGATGCTAGCGATGGGTTGTAAGACGCACGATTAAAACGTTTGTTAAAACGCCTGTCCGAATCTGGAATGGCTCGCGCGCCTACCCGAAGGTCGTCGGACGCCGAGGAAAAAGAAGCCCTGGTCGGTGGCAGCCCCCACAGTACTTTATACCACCGTCTCGTTCCACTTCCACGTCGGTAGTCGGGGTGTCGGAGCCAAAGCTGGCGTTCGCTGCCAGGATACGACAGTGCGGGGCGCAAAATTCATCGGAGTCCGAAGCCCGAGGCGCAGCGTCGACTCCGTCGACTCCGGTTTGGGCACAAAAAGAGAATAACCCGAACTGAGGTCCGAACGCACAAGGAAATGCCCATTTAGGCGCTGGTGGCTGAACATGTTGTGAACCCGCCTGAGTCCATTTTCCTGATTATCCCGTCAGTCGCCTGGAGCATATTGCACCTCCACCCCGGTTCTGCATCGGTTGGCACCGAGGGCCAACACAGCTTACCATAATTTCTGTCACGTCGCTGTTCCCCGTTTGCATGTTGCGTCTTGTTACAGTAAATTTGGTTTTGACCCTTCGAGTACTACTCGGCTTTCAAGGTTCTAAAAAAACGAACAATAGTGGTGGATAAAGTAATGAGACAGCGCCTAGGTTTATCTCCAACCGGATATTTGCCCTGCCGCGCCAATGGTAATCTGTAATGGTCCTTCAGGAAAATGGTAGGTCGAACTCACGATTCAGAGCTCGCCAACTCGATGCGCAGTCATGGTCGAGGATCAAGGATCGCGTATAATCCACGCCCCGTGTCTCCAGCGTGTCTTTATCCTGGTCAGCTGACAGGGGCTTTGCATAAGAGAGACGCGCAGGGCTCTGGGTTGCACATTTATTTTAGGTTTGATGAGTGTGTAAAACGATTACGTTACACACGGGTTCCAGGTTGCCCAGGACGGGCGGCGTGATGTCCTTGACGTGTCAGCGGGATATGCAGCCGTTATAGTAACGGCTGCTCACTGGGGAACACTCGCGATGACAACAGCAAAGCCAACACTGTAAACGACACTCCCCCTATATACCGCTCAGCACAACATTTCCCTATTCTTATGTCTGGAGTGCACCCCATCGCAGGTGGACCTAGCAGCAACTTTGAGGCAATCTCTAGCGTTTAAACCCATCTGCGAGTTTTGTTGGACTCGGCTCTCATTAACGGATCCCTTTAGATATACAGTAACCTCATGATTCTGACCTACTACGTGGAGGATTGACGTGCGATATGCCGAGACATGACAAGTAATGAAAAGTACGTTGAGTCCGATCTGACTGGTTGTAACACATGCCGGGGAATAATGTATACGGGGCAATTGAAGGCAATAAGTACGGTGCCGTACGAAAGTCACTCCTCTCCACTTGATCGGAGACTTTCATCTGAGCGAGAGCCGAGGATATCGCTGGCGGAGAACCCAAACTGTGGATGGCGAGAAGAGGTGATCGACGTCATTTCAGCTGCCCAACATGTCAGCTGGCGGGCCAATACATCATTGGGCGGGCGAGGTATCTTACCTTCCTCAGCTATCCCGTAGCCTGGTCGGGAATTAGGCGAGAGCGCAGCGACATAGTGTAGTGGGGGGTCACCCTGTCGGCGAAGACGTAGGAGGACAGCCGGTTCTATAATACGACTCAGGTTGGCGTTGGAGATACTCTGGAAAGAAACCATGACCGACCTCCGGTAGTTTGCGATTGAAGTGCCGTCATATCCACACTGTCCACATTGCTAACTGCTGCATCTGTCAGAGTTGACGATGGGCGCGAGTCGGCGAATGGGAGGATAGCGTGTGGATCCGGTGAGGTGGGTTGGACTGTAGTTTGCTCTGCACGGTGTGCCGGTGGCGCTGGAGGGGGCGGGGAAGTGGGAAGACCTCGTGAGCTAGAGGCTTCCCTGAGCTTATTCCTGATTTGCCGGTCGATGGCCCGGTCGGATGCGTCCTACACAGTGACGGGGATCAGCCATACACCCTTCACGTTAGAGCGCAGGGTGGATTGACCTTGATCACCATGTACGTCGTCTTGGAGACACGTTTGAAGTGCATATTGAGAACCCATCGTTTGAGTCGAGACTTGGTCTTCTCCAGTCTCGACTCGATGTCCTCTAGGCTGTTCGGTTCCACTAGTAAATACCTTTACTGGACATGAGTTAGCCACACTGACTCGTCGTATAAAAGTCCAATCACTTCTTGATCTTCGACCTCGATCAGGTGAATGTGTTGCTGCAGTAGGTTGCGTGCTATATCCAGATCACAGTCGGCACTTCGTAACTTGAAGTTGACGAGGCTTTTCTGGAGATCGTTGACGGCGGCCATCCTAGTCGAAAGGCTCGGAGATTCAATACCACCAAGGGCATTCTGTTGGGAATGGTGTCTTTGAAAAAATACGCCTGGCATCGGGGAGGCTGTAAGATAAAGTACGTAAGTTCTGAGCCAGCAGATACTGAGGTTTGAGGAAGAGTAAGTTAGGAGAGTCGACTTGGCCCTGGTATTGGGCCGCCTTATAAAGTTGTGGACTCAGTGGGATTGCCAGTGTACCATTAAGGCTGCATCGGAACCTGTGCTTTCAATAGGCCTTGACAACAAGTGACCAACCAGGTGCTCAAGAACAGGTTGCATTCAATTAGATGCGGCGAAGATCCCGGCAGTCATACTTGGCCGAGGAGGAACAAATACTTCCATAGAGAGACAAGATTGCATTCAGGTGCGTGAGACAGAAGGAAACGAAGGGTGCGACTCGGATGTATAATAAGAACAATAAGTTCGAGGAAGAGAAAGGGCGGTGAAATTACGTTATGCCATCAAGCATGGTGGGATTCTTCAGTTACGGTAAATACAAACTCGCGGGTTGTTAAACCGCGCCCACTCTCCTCTTCGCTCACACACGGGATGGAGTCTCGAGACGGTAGAGATCTCCTTGGAAATCGCCCCCGGAAAAAATTGGGAGAAATTGGCGGCCCCGAAACCTGGTGGGTCGAACGGCAGCAAGCTTTGGAGCATGCTGGTTACATGCTCCGTCCCCGATACCGCCCTGACTGGACACCGTCGTGGGCTGGGACTGACAAACTTCCCCTCAATTTTGAAGATGGCCATCGACAGTTGGTGAGACAACTCTACCTACACCTCGACGATCGTGCTTATGACGTGTCATCTCAGCGGCGCCTGTGCATGGATGCTACTCGAATATCTGATGGCAAGCCCGTTATGTTGAAACGGCTCCTCGAGAAAGAAGGCCCTCACGAGTTTCAGATCAACAAGCTCTTCTCCGCTGAACCCCTCGCCTCCGACCCCCGAAATCACTGCGCGCCCCTTCTCGATGTCATCGAGCTACCAAACGATCCTCCGATTATGGTACATGCACTATTACGTTCGTTTTATGACCCCAAGTTCCAAACGTTCGGGGAGTTCGTGACGTTTGTTGCGCAAATTTGTGAGGTGAGCTTCGTGTAATGTCGAATCATCGGGTCGCTCATCTACCAACCCAGGGTGTGAAGTTCTTGCACGAGAACAACGTTGCTCATCGGTGCGGTGTCGCCTTTCCTCAGGTCCAGGACCTCCTCTTATCTACCCCTGCTCACGATTTTTGTCTGTAGGGATTGCACGAGGCAAAACATCATGCTCGACCCGTCGAATATGTACCCTGAATCGTTCCACCCAGTTTTGACGGATCGAAGTAAGGATTTCCGTCGAAAGGCAAAAGCATATTCGCGCACCTGGCGTCCCACACGATACCTTCTCATTGACTTTGGCCACTCCCGTCGGTATGATCTTTCCAATGGGCCTCCGCTCGACGAGCCTCTGAGGGGGGCCGACAAATCCGCACCCGAGCATCAGAATGGCACACTATGCGACCCATTTCCCACTGATGTCTACTATCTCGGAAACATGATTCGGGAGAACTACTCACAGGTTAGAAATTCCAGTTGTCCTCAGAAAAATCTGTGTCCTGACTTGCACGAGCCAGAAATACAAAGGGTTCGAGTTTATGGAATCACTCATCGCAGACATGACCCAAGAAGACCCTTTACAACGACCCACCATGGACAAGGTCACCGCTCGTTTTTCGGAGTTGATGAAAGGCCTTAGCACCTGGAAGCTACGCTCGAGAATGGCACGCAAGAACGAGATGTGGCCGGTTACTGCTTGGAGAGCCGTTAACCATTGGTCCCGGACCGTGCGCTACGTCCTCGCCAACAAACCGGCCATCCCCAAACCCAGCTGAACCACCGGCTCATTTGCGCTGCGCTGTGTTATCTTCTTGCTCTCCGCGTTCTTTGTGTACTGTATGACTTGTAAACTTGAATACCCACTACTCTACCTGCTATGCAATTGGATCTACTTGTCTCGTCCAGATACCCTCGTCATATTTCTCCTGTTAGTACTACAAAAAGTTGAAACGACATGAGGACCTATTTTACTATTCTGTACCTTGCTACGCATCCGCAGGATCAATCGTAAAAGGGGCCACTAATGACTGATAGAGTGGACTTCTGGACGACCGTAGCAATATGTGTAGGATTTGTTCACGTGGCGATGAACCAAGCGAGCGATGACCCCCCTCCCCAGGTGATTTGCAAGCGTCTGGGCAAGCGTCCTCCGAGTCGACCTATGTGTTACATGTTACATATTACTATTGAACGCCTTGATAGAGGTCGGTCAACGTCAACGCACAAAGGAGATACATTTGTACAATAAAGCAAAAGGTTGATCGGCTTTCCAGGAGACTAACTCGGGCGCATTCGGGAGATGGACTGGATAAAGTAAGGGATAAAGTTCACGATAGTTCATGCGTTACAATTGTTCGACTGGCGATCGGACAGCGTTCTCCACTGTAAGACGCCCTCGTTTTGATGACCGTTCCCAAGTCGACACCATGGTCGACACAAAAAACTTATGAGTATGGCGTGCACGCCATTGTCGATGGCCTTAGGCCTCCACAGACGTCACCGGGAAAAGTGCGATAGCTTTCAAAGTCTTGGTCTTGTTTCTTCTACAGGGCGGCCATTAGTTACCCCGAGAGGGAGAGGCCCGTCGCCAGATCTGTCACACTGCCCCCTGCATCTCCGAGTCGTTGTACACCCCCGGTCAGTATTGTACGCTTTGTTACGCAAGTCGCACAATGAGACTTCTGACAAATTGAAGGCACCAATAAGCGGTGCTTCTTCGTCGAACAGTCCTCCATTTGGCTTGAAATCCAAGGACAACCTCGTCCCTCGCTGCTCACGCAGGGGCAGGAAGGGGACCAGGTCACGACGCAGTCATACGTGAAACAACTCGGAGTGTTCTAACAGTGATATGAGCTCGACAATAAGAAGAGCCGCCGCAATACCAAGAACTTCCCATCGATCAAACTGCCTTGCTACATTCGGTTACGTCTGCGTATCTCTGAGGAGATGCGACAACAGGGACACCATAGGGGTCACACCTTGTGAAATTCCACTAACGAAGTACTACCAGCATATCGACTTAACGGTGATACTCTCTGGGAACAAGGGAAAGGACGCTATGTAGAGGATCAGAAGGAAACAAGTCCAATTACCAGGAATCCTGAGTGCGGAGTTCGGGCATGTCGGAGTTTCGCGGGACACCCCATACCGATCGACCGGCCCCATTACTCGACCGCCCTCAGGCTGCTGATCCATCTAAGTATTCAGATAACATTGCAGCCTCAGTTCATAAGATATTAGGAAATATAGACGACCAGTCATGAGACGCATTGCCTGGCCATATGCCACATGGGTCGAGAGATGTCGGAAGGTTTAGTGACTGGCACGTCCCGAACCCGCAGTCTTTGTTTCGTGGAGCAAACTATGCAACACTCACAGAAGGCGGTCTATAAAATTAGTAATTTCGTGTTACCTATGAGAACAACAATACGAGTAGGTATGCATGTAGCCAAAGACAATGACACCTCCATCCAGTAGTTATTCCGTGAGCGTCGGCAGGATAGTGATTGCTGAAGATGGAATACAAGAGGTCCAGAGCTAGGCAAAATCCGCGAGCAATGTTGGCGTGGAACCCCTTTGGCGCGCTCTCATTTTAGGCCTGTAAACAATACAGCACCACTTACCTGAAGAGGTATGTAACAAATCTATGCACTGAATTGCGAAAGGTATCACAGTAGTTGTCCCTGTAACTACCGCAGATCTGACTGGAGCAAAGGGGGATCGTGACCTGTGAGTTTCTCGAAGGTCAGGACTTGACGGTGACGTTGAAAGCTACCCTAACAGATCGGAAAGATCGCTGCTACTGGGAGACTGGGAGAGGCGAACAAAAACTTCGGCATTGGTAGCGGGACTTGGAAAATCAAGCTCAAGACAATGAATGAAGCATAGCCGATAGCACCTGCCGCGACGTGTATAAGAGAGATCAGATGGACGTAATCGTTCAGTTTCCAACAAGAAACCCAAGGAGATAGATACCAAGTGTTGAGAGAGAGAGAATCTGAGAAGATGACGTCAGCATTCAGGATTTCCTGGGGTTCTACAGAATTGAGGATATGCGACGACACCGCCAAACGAGACTCTCAAATATTTGGCGCTGGTTGCAAAGCGTAGAACAACATATACTGATAAACAAGACGTAATGAAGAGGAGCGCGTGTTTTCAGGAAACGGTAACTCGTTCACCTACATGGTATAACTTACCTTGGCCAGGTCCGCTGTATCGAGCCGCGACGCACTAGAAAACGAATGGTTCAGAGAATACCACATAGTATGGCTGACCGTGGTGTAGATACTAATACAGGTGAGTGCGACAACTTGAAGCTGCCCTACTCATCTAATTTTCTACCATTGGAGAACCGCGTTGTGTACTTGCGCAGACCGGTCAACCTCAGATTTAGTAGATCGTGTTTCAGTGGCTGATTTCGAGAGAAACAGGGGCGACAGCGTTGGCTGAGTTTGCTCTTCTACCACACCGGCGCTCAGCCAAATTAAGACTCTCCTGGGAGGACAAAAAAATAACTGGGTTGCCATAACGAAATTTGTGGGTCTAGACATCGGGGTCTCACTATGAGTCGAACTATCCAACTTGGGGGGTTCGGGGAAGGAAGGTGACTCGAAACAGCGAGCCATATGGTTCGGAGTGGTTGACCGAGGGTTCATAGACGCAACTTCACATCTGGGTATCACAGGAAAGTAAGTCTGTTCGGCTGGAGGTCTGACAACCAAGGGCCATACGTACTTTTGGATCTATCCAGTCTGAGCCTGAGCGGGCCAGGATGTATGACCCGGGCGGGCCGAGATAGGCCGGTTGCCGTCTGGTTGCGGGTGCAGCCACGGGCCACGGGGACGACAGCATCCCTCATCCATCTCTCTTACCCTCAGTACGAGTCGCATCCAGATCGAAGCCTATCAAATTCTTTCGACCTCACTGATTTATAAATCACCACTTTCCGGACGTCTCGCCATCCGCAGATGTCGTCTGCTTCCACACCCAGCGTACCCACCCGCAGTGCATCTACCTCCAAGCCCAAGGGCATTTTGAAGAATGCACCACCTGCGCCTGGGACTGCGGCACAACAGTGAGTAAGCTTTGTTGATTGATCTGGCACGGCATTTGACCTTGGTCATATGTCTGTTCTGTCCACTTTCAACTTGCGCCCTCACGTGTTTCCTATCTTTTGCGATCGCGCCCGTTGACAATTTTGCGAATTCCACTCATACTTCCTTCCATATTTGTTACTTTGGATTGTTGCATCGTTCTGCCTCTCTCAACGATTCAACTAATACTCGACCCCTCATCCTTATCATGACGCGGCTTGCCTTACAGCAGCCTACAATGGGATGAAGCAAATCTAGCGCTCACGGAGCTGCAGAAGGACAGCCAGATGAAGATAACGGAACCAAAGACGCCTTACGTGCGCTACAATGCTGAACTTGACGAAGTCGAGAGCGGTGCGTGCCCTCGGCCCACCCGCTATTCCCGCTCACGTGGCAGAATTCCAGAAATTCCGACGTTCGACTTGGGGAGCACATCCGCTCCCTCACCGCCACCCGCATCCCCATCGCCGATAGAGCCGTCGTCCCCACGGCGTCCGTCCTTCTCCACGGGGAAGCGGCCAGGACGTTCGAGCAGCGGCAGCTCTAGCCGTAGCACGAGCTTCAGCATCCCCTCCGAAATTCCGCAAGGTGAGATCGAGGAGGAAAGCAGCGACGATGAGCCCATGTCACCTGAGGGTGCGTAACACGTAACCCAATGCCGATGGCGAGATTACTGACCTGGGCCCTGGTACTATTGCAGCGGCCGCGAAGCACGAGGCTTTTCTGAAGGCGCGTGGACGCCATTATTCGAACGAGGCGGAAGCGATGAAGGTTCGCACATGCACTTTCTTATGCACTTGTCTCCGTATCCATGCATTCTTGTGCTTTACTCGCTGACTGGTGGGCCCCTGGCCTGATCTACAGCGCGCGACCCAGCTTTCGGATTCAGAGGAAGACGAAGAGGATCCGACAGGTGATGGTGTGCCGCGTTTACACAAGGCCAACGGCAAGGTTACTTCACCTTGAGTTGGTACCCATGAATTAAATAATTTGCTTATCGATGTGACGTTTGTCTGTCTAGTTAGTTCTGATCAGTTTTAAATCTTTGTTGTACCCTTTTTCTATGTAATTTTTATCACCGACGACACCTCGATTCGAAGGAACAATTATGATTGCAGTCTCTCATGCCAACTACTGTAATAAAGATTGTAATTGAGACCAAGATTGAGACAGCCACGCATACGCGCCATTCATCCTTACGTCACCCAGAACCGTACCCTCGACGGCGATCAGGTTCCTCGCGCGACGGTCATTTGAGGCAACCTCAAAGCTCTGCCAGCTGGTACTGTACAATGGCGATGAGAATTTTCGGCCCACCGCTTACCGAACTTCGAACATTGCTTCCAACGGGTCTTCATACTTGGTCGAGGACCCGAAAGTCTGAAACTGGGACTCGTATGGATACTAGGACCTCAAGATTCCGGGTACTCACGGAACTGACGTTCCGCTCAGGGTCACCCACCAATTGAACGCGATCTTCACGGGTCTTGCACAGCTTTTCCTTCACGCTGTACGTCTCAATCCCAACCTTGCGCTCGAACTGGGTGGTAGTGACGCGGATACGAACGACTGAGAAACGATCGCTGTGGGTGTTTTGACCACGCGGCCTGGTGGGCGACAGGGTAGTTCGCGTGCGACACCGGCAGAAGTATCTCAGGTGCAGGCCCCTAGCATACACTAACCAGGATCCAAAGTCGCATTTTTGGGAGCAGATAGACTAATGCTGAGAGGGTACCCGCTCCAACCTGTCGCGCAACCTAATCTACCCTCAGGGACCCCCACCCGAATCTCCACATTGAATGTAAAGATGACTGTGTTTTGACAGATTTCTCTCGCTTTGTTGAAGGGTTATATAACCCAAGATATAATCCATGCAACGTGAATGCGCGAAAAGCGTCTCAGCGCGGGCTCAGGCTTTGGTTGCGGTGTTCAGGATGGGGCGCTCGGGACCTGGCGCCCACGAGTGCGTCAGGTTCAAGCAGCGCGTTTACCTACCTGGCGCTGGAGACAACAGACGAATGGAACAATACTATCGCCGATGTTGCGCTTTGACGTCGGTGCGCGTGCAGGGCACAATATCTTATCAGTTACATACTTTTATGTAGACGAGGAACAAGCGGTTGACGCAATGCTCCATGACCAGGGGAGAGCAGTGGTAAGTGCCGCCTCACTCATTGAGAGATACATCTACTAACGCGCGTCACTATTGGAAATGACAAAGAGGGATGTCCCGAAACACGAATACACCGACACTTGGCCTTTGCACCCCTCTTATTTAGTGACCGCATGACCAGCTCCATTGACACGGAGATCAAGTGGCTCCATCCGAGCTGTCTGAGCTCGGCCCTGAGGTACAGATGTATTGGGGCCCCGATAGTACCTAGACAAACTCACCCTGTGCATAGGTCCAGGTTTGGCGTGCGTGCTCCCACATCTCTGTTGCCGTTTGATAGAAAGAAAGGATAGGTCTTGTTCATCAGAAAGGTCTACGGCTTCCTGTGATACGGGATCTAGTGCAGACCGAGTCGGGCTGGTTGATCGCATAGAGCGTACGCATGGCACGGGCCGTACCTTAGAAAGGCGCCGCCAACTTCAAATCAAGCCGGTTGATGGGGTATGTGCTACTTTTGTTCTAAAATCGCATTGATATGTGCCATGTGACGCGTGCACCGTGGTTATAATAGCTCGTGACGTCATTTATCCAAGCGATCTTCGTACTCGATCAACCGAACGGGAGCTATGGTTGAGTTATGCACGTTCGCTTCACACGCATTGTAGATGGCTCTCCGCAGATGTGTGAACCATATTTAATCGCATTGAGGAAATCGATGGAGACCATCAATGTCTACTCCCACCGTGATCAACGAAGAATACGATATCGTCATCGCGGGCGGTAAGCGACTTCGACCTCATGCTCTTCTCACCTGTCTTCCTTCCATTAACGAGACTATGACAGGCGGCACAGCTGCGTGCGTCGTTGCTGGTCGTCTCGCTGCGGCCGACGCGAATCTGCGCATCCTCTTACTCGAGGCTGGTCCCACAACATACAACGACCCCGCGCATACACAGCCTTTGAACTTCTTGAGCCACCTCGCACCCGGATCGCGCACCTCACGCGCATATGTCACCCAGCCGAGCACGGCTCTTGGCGGCCGCACTACGATTGTGCCAACTGGACAGTGTCTCGGCGGCGGGGGCAGCATCAACTGTGCGTCTCATGTCTCTTCTCCCTTGCTTACGAGATTCAGTCGTCTGATTGATCTCGACCCATGCGGGTCCGGGTGAACTATTTGATCTCTGGCAGTCATGATGTATACACGCCCGTCAGCCTCTGACTATGACGATTGGGAGACGGTGTATCGGAACCCCGGGTGGGGCTCGAAGGACCTCATCCCTCTCCTGAGAAAGGTGTGTAAGGAAGAGGATTAGTGCTGTGCTAGATCCGAAATTGAGAGATTGTAGATCGAGACGTACCAGGTCCCTGGCGGGGGGCCGACTCACGGCACAGACGGACCGCTTGCGGTCTCGGCAGGAGGGTTTATTACGGACCTTGCAGAGCAGTTCCTTCAAGTTGCGCGCACGTTCGATCCCGACCATGCACAGAAACCGGATGACACGGATCCGAATGATTTGGAAACGATCAACGTATACACCGTGGGTGTCTTTCGGTTGATTGTAAAATTGATAGACGGCTGAGTAGCGCACTGGCAATAGAGGTGGCCCAAGTGCGTGGATGATCTCCAACATACGATGTCCTGGCTTTGAGAACACTGATTTTTCTTTCTGGTGAGCAGATGGATTAACTCCGAGACGGGCACCCGCTCGGATGTGCCGCACAACATGATCTACCCACTTAAGGACACCCGGCCCAACCTACACTTCTTGACCGGGGTACATGTGAAGCACGTTACGTTCGGCGAGTGCGTTTTGACTTTTAACATCTTTCTCTTGCGTCTCTGGAAAGTCTATGCAGTGAGAATCGTGCGACAGGCGTCGCATATGCTCTCAACCCGTTGTTTCATTCCGATGGCCCTTGGGACACGCGTACTGTGCGAGGGACGAAGCTGGTCCTTGTCTCAGCGGGGACATTTGGTTCTCCTGGTATTCTAGAGCGCTCGGGTATCGGGGCCAAGGACGTTCTCGAGCGGGTCGGGGTGAATCAGCGTGTTGACTTGCCCGGGGTCGGAGAGGACTATCAAGGTTTTCCAATGAAACGACCGCTTCTGACGTTTCGTTTCTGACGTCCGTGTGCGCATATACAGACCACAATGTCCTCTTCATTAAATACTTTGCTGCGGATGAGGCGCAATCTCTGGCTGCGATATTCCGCAACGAGGAAGGAGCAATTGACGGTGTGTCTCTTCTCCCTCCTCCTTAGAGGTATTATTGTATGCGCTTCACGATTTACCATGATACTGCAGCTGCGGCTGCCCACTTTGGAAAGACCAGGAAAGAGATCGGTACTCACAAGTACGTCGTCACTTTGGTATTTGACCTCCTTATGACCAAATATCCGTCTGATTAGTTCGATCGACGCGGGGATCAAGTGGCGTCCTACACCCTCTGAGGTGGCTGAGCTCGGCCCTGAGTTTCAGGAGTATTGGGACTCCTACTTTGCCAATGCCGCAGATAAGCCTGTCCTATGGATGGGCATAAGTTCGGCGTGCGTTCTCCAACAATCCGATTGTCAAAACGTTCATCACCACGCTCATCATCATCACCATCCAGGTTCGTCGGGGATCCTACCGTGGTCCCGGCGCGTAAATACTTTACCATGGGTCTATATACTGTGAGCTACCTATGCCCTCTCCCCTGTAGCCACACGCGCAGCACGCCTGAAATAGACACGCGCAGGAATACCCCCTTGCGCATGGACGCGTGCACGTCACGCACGCCGACGACGTCTCTGCGCCCCCAGACTTTGTCCCCAATTATTTCGAGTCGTCCGTCCCTCTCCCTCGCCACTCTCCCCATCCAATCCTCATACGAACAATTCTTCGTTTACCAGGCAGGCGGATGTGCAGCCCCTGACGTGGGCCTACAAGTTCACGAGAGAGATCGCTCGTCGAATGCCGCACTTCCGCGGTGAGCCACCCGTGCTGCACCCCGCGTTCGATACAGGAAGGCCTGCGTCCGTAGTCGCGCACGCCGAGGGTCCCGTTCCGCTCGATGCGCCGCGCATCGTTTATTCGGAGGAGGACGAGCGTGCGGTCGAGGATTTCGTGCGTGCTCAGGGTATGTAGCTTCGTCCCTTCTCTCCCTCACCCTACATTATTCGCTCACTCGTCTTTCATTCGTTCGTTTCCTTGTTCCGGGCGGGTAGTGGCCACGACCTGGCACTCGGTAAGCTCCTCCTTCCTCTACAAAGCGCAGAGCGTGTCATCGACGACGCACAATTGACGCGTTTGCGATTGTACATTAGCTTGGCACGTGCGCGATGAAGCCGCGTGAACAGGGTGGCGTCGTCGACTCAAAGTTGAACGTGTACGGCGTGCGCGGACTCAAAGTTGCCGACATGTCCGTCGCGCCGGGCAACGTCAGTGCGAACACGTACGGGACCGCGCTCGTCATCGGGGAGAAGGCTGCCGTGATCATTGCGGAGGAGCTCGGGATCAAAGGGGTCGTCTAGCCCGTCGCGGTGGCGAGGGACTCGGGCCAATTAAGATGCTTCCACCTTCTGCGAGGACTGTCTCCGGTATGCCCAAATTGTTGATAGCAAACGCAGATTTGTACTACACCCCCTGAACGCTGTTTCAGATGAACATACTAGTTACTTGTGTTGCCACTTTCTCGGCTTGTCGAAGAGTACCTCAACTCCACAAATTGATGTCATTCACCTATTTCTGAAGATAAGGTAAGGACAGACAAATTTAATCGAAAGAGCACGCTGGCTCGACGGCTATAACTAAATCAGATACGTCGTACGGTCAAAGAATCGATATAAAGCAACCAACAGTCAGGAGTGTCGCATTCAGATCATTAGGTCTGTAATCCCATCCCAGGCTGCGTGCAAGTCCCTCAAATTACTACTTCATATGTTCGATTGTCAGGGGTATCGAGTCCCTGGCATTTCGGATCTTTACGGTTTGGAACATTCGGGCATTGGTAGTTATCTTGCACAATGGGGTTATAAAATGGTTATCCTTTTCTGCGCATCTCGGCAACTCCCGTTACTGTACGGAATAACAGTTTTTGCCCAAACGCACCGTTCTCACGGACCGGTCCGCTTTCACCGTGTCTCCCCCATTAAGATTCAAACCCCGCTTTTTTTGACTTTCATATTTTATTTGTAGAGTATTGTAAATAATGATGTGAAATTTGATAAAAATAAAACAAAATAACACGTCAACAACGCGTTTGTGTATCGCGACAAACAATCCCCTCCTCCCGCGCTCCCCCTTCCACGACACCCCCGCCCTCTGCGTCCCCTGCGCCAGCCCCTCCCTTACGCCCCCCTTTCCGCGTGCCCTGTCGGCCACGTGTGTGGAGAGTGGGGCGTAAAGGAGGCGCACGCGCACCTCCCCGCGTCTTCCCACAGCCGCCTCTGCGCCCCCTCCCTTGCGCCTCCCACTTTGCCCACCCCCAGGACCCTCCCTTGCGCCCTCTCCCCGCCCATTCCCATTGCCCCCCGCCCCTGTTCATGCGTGGACCGGGCACGAACGGGGGGCCGCGCGGGCCAAGACGCCCCCCCCTCTGCTCCCTACCTCCGTTTGCGCGCGAACGGGGGGTTGCACGGGCAGGGGGCGTGTCCTACCCCTTCGGCCCCCTCGTTTGCGCGCAAAGGGGCACGGGAAAGGTAAGCCCCCCTCTTATTTGTCCCCTCCGCCCTCATTCACGCGCAAACAGGGCGAGTCCGCACGGAACAGCCCCCCCCCTTTTCCCGCGCTGCCACACCCGTTTACGCGAACGGGGGCCCACGCGGGCAGCCCCCCCCTTTTGTCCGCGCCGCCGCTCCCGTTCACGCGAATGGGGGACCACGCCGGAAGCCCCACCCCCCTCGCCACCTACCCCCGTCTTCGCGCAAACCCGGAGCGGCGCCCCCATCTCAGGAGCGACCACGAACGACGGGGTGCAGAGTGTGAAGGGGGGCGTGCAAACGGGTGCACGCACGAATGGGGGGTGAGGTGCGCACCCCCCTTCGCGCAGAATGCAGGGCCGCGGTGGAGCGGGGGGCTCCACGTAAACGGGAGGAGGGGCCGCCCCCTCGCGCAACCGTTCTTTTGCAGACGGTATGCCGGGCGGGGGGCACGTGCGAACGGGTGGGGGCCACGCGCGAACCGGCGGCGGCCACACACGAACAGGCGGGGGGCACGCGCGAACAGGCGGCGGCCACACACGAACAGGCGGGGGGGCACGCGCGAACCGGCGGCGGCCACACACGAACCGGCGGGAGGCACGCGCGAACCGGCGGCGGCCACACACGAACAGGCGGGGGGGCACGCGCGAACCGGCGGCGGCCACACACGAACCGGCGGGGGGCACGCGTGAACCGGCGGGGGCCACACGCGATCAGACGGGGGGCACGCACGAACGGGCGCAGTGCACCACACCAGAGGGGTACACCGGGAGGGGCCGCGCGAGAAACGGAGGAGGGGCGCGCACCCCCACTTTGAGCCCACGCGGACCGGGACCCCCCCTCCGTCGCAATGGGCCACGGCAACCCCAGAAGCGGTGCGGGTGAGAGTGCCTTCCCCCAGGTTTGTGCCAGGGTCGACATGCGGGGGGGCGCGGAATGGGACGCGTACTCCCTGTTTGCTCGGGGTCATACCGTCCGACTTGGACAAAAAATTCGATAGCTTATGTAACTACGATTATTTAATAGAACATGTGATTATAACAATCACATGCCCTGCACTTTGTAATATTTATTTTAGCTAATAATTGTGAAAATTCTTTGTTCGAAAATGTGTGTTTGGGCGGAGACTGAAAGTTCGGTTGGTCCCGAGCGGACCGGTCCGTGAGAACGGTGCGTTTGGAACCCAACTCGGAATAACGTTACCATACGTTCAATCTCAGCCGATTACACTGATCTGGACACGAAGGCCCAATGCAAAGGCCCATCGCAGCCTGAGTGGACTTTGCTGTAAGGCCGGTCGTGGCGACCTTACAGTTTGTGAGAAGCCTGAGGGTGAGTCCATATATGTATACACGTAAGGTGCCCCGAGTAAATGCTGAATCAAGAATAATGCAACGCAATGGGTACATCCCTTCAGGTAGATACAGGCGTTTGATACGTTTGATGTATACAGCGTCAGACACCGTGAGTATGGAAGGGGCGGTTTCCGTCGGCCCCGCAATCTTACTGTAGCTTCATAGTGCTTCCATGCCACCGAAGACAGTTGTATACGTACACGCATTGCATGGATTGCGCTCCGCAGGGCGTAAATCATATTTAATCGCGTTGAGGTCGAGGGAGTCGGAGGCCATCAATGTCCACTCCCACTGCCATCAACGAAGAATACGACATCGTCATCGCAGGCGGTGAGTCATTCTTGACCCCCTGCTCTTCTCACTTGCCCTTCTTCCATTTCTAACCGCATGAACGTCCTACTGCACAGGCGGCACGGCGGCGTGCGTCATTGCCAGTCGTCTCGCGTCCGCTGATGCTAACCTGCGCATCCTCTTACTCGAGGCCGGTCCCGCGACGTACAATGACCCCGCACACACGCAGCCCTTGAACTTCTTGAGCCATCTTGCGCCCGGCTCGCGCACCTCACGCGCGCATGTCAGCCAGCAGAGCACGGCACTTGGTGGACGCACTACGACTGTGCCGTGCGGACAATGTCTCGGCGGTGGAGGCAGCATCAACTGTGCGTCTCGTCTCTTTTCTCCCTTGGTGAACCATTTGACCATTGACAGTCATGATGTACACGCGCCCATCTGCCTCTGATTATGACGATTGGGAGACGGTTTACCAGAATCCCGGGTGGGGCTCGAAGGACCTCATCCCTTTCTTGAGAAAGGTGCGGAGTAAGGGGGGAGGGTTGGTGCACCCTGAGTCTAAAATCGAGGAATTGCAGATCGAGACATACCAGGTTCCTGGCGGGGGGCCAACCCATGGCACAGATGGACCACTCGCGGTCTCACCAGGAGGGTTCTTCTCGGACCTCTCTAGGCAGTTCCTTCAAGTTACGCGCACACTCGATCCGTACCGTGCGCAGAAGCCTGATGATACGGACACCAACGATTTGGAGACAATCAACGTGTACACGGTGGGTGTCTTGTGCTCGATCGTGCTGTGTGATCGATTGCTGAGTAGCACTCTGGCGGTAGAGTTGGCCCAAGTACGTACATGAACTCTAGCATGCACCTCTGAGAGTAATGGTGTCTGTTCTCTTGGGGAGCAGATGGATGAACGCAGAGACAGGCACCCGCTCGGATGTGCCGCACAACATGATCTACCCGCTCAAGGACACCCGGCCGAACCTGCACTTCTTGACAGGGGTACATGTGAAACACATCACCTTCGATGAGTACGTTTGACTTTCCCACGTTTTTCTCACCCCTGGAAATACTGTATAACGCGTGCAGTGAGAATCGCGCGACAGGCGTCGCATATACTCTCAACCCGCTGTTGCATCCAGATGGCCCGAGGACCACGCGTACTGTGCGAGGAACTAAGCTGGTCCTCGTTTCTGCGGGGTCGTTTGGTTCTCCTGGTATTCTGGAGCGTTCGGGAATCGGTGCCAAGGACGTACTTGAGCGGGTCGGGGTGAAGCAGCGCGTCGACTTGCCTGGGGTCGGCGAGAATTACCAAGGTGCAAGGATCATTTCTGACGTTTCAAAAAAAAATTCTGATGTTGAATGTGAATATGCAGACCACAATATCCTCTTTATTAAGTACTTTGCTGCAGATGAGTCGCAATCGTTGGCTGCCATATTCCGCAACGAGGAAGGAGCAATTGATGGTCTGTCGGTCCACCCTCTTTCATTGAGAGGCGTTCTTACACGTGCTTTACGATTGACCACGATACTGCAGCTGCGGCCATCGAATTTGGGAAGACCAGGAAGGAAATCTCAACCCACAAGTGCGCCAACACCTGGCGATTATTCCCTCCTGACTTGATGTCCATCTGACTAGCTCGATCGACGCGGGCATCAAGTGGCGCCCAAAGCCGTCCGAGGTGGCCGAGCTCGGCCCTGAGTTTCAGGAGTATTGGAACTCCTACTTTGCCAATGCGCCAGACAAGCCTGTCCTGTGGATGGGCATGCTCGCGACGTGTGTTCTCCAACAACTCAGTTGTCAAAACGCTCGTCCTCACCACCCTCCAGTTTGATCGGGGATCCAACCGTGGTCCCCCCGCGCAAATACTTCACCTTGGGTATATTCACCGTGAGCCACCTATCCGCTCTCCTCCGTAGTCGCGCGTGCAACAAGCCTGATGTCGACATGTCCAGGAATACCCCCTCGCCCATGGACATGTACACATCACACACGCCAACGACGTCTCTGCGCCCACAGACTTTGTTCCGGGGTACTTCGAATCGTCCGTCCATTTTCCTCGCCGCTATCCCCATCCAGCCCTCACGAGTTTTCCTTTATCAGGAGAGCAGACGTGCAGCCCTTGACGTGGGGATACAAGTTCATGCGCGAGGTCGCACGCCGCATGCCGCACTTCCGCGGTGAGCCGCCCGTGCTGCACCCCAAGTTCGCGCCGGGCGGGCCCGCTTCCATCGTTGCGCACGCCGAGGGACCCGTTCCATTCGATGCACCGCGCATCGTTTATTCGGAGGAGGATGAGCGTGTGCTCGAGGAGTTCGCGCGCGCTGAGGGTGTGTAACTCCTTCCCTTCTGTCCCCCTAAACTTTACGTTTCTCGCTCACTCGTGTTTCGTTTATTTGTTTTATTGTGCCGGGGTAGTGGCCACGACCTGGCATGCGGTGAGCTCCGCCCTCTTCTACAAAGCGTGGAGCGTCCGTCATTGACCAGGCGCAACTGACGTGTACCTTTGTGTTACTTTTCCGCATTAGCTCGGCACGTGCGCGATGAAGCCGCGCGAGCAGGGCGGCGTCGTCGACGCGAAGCTGAACGTGTACGGCGTGCGTGGACTCAAAGTTGCCGACCTGTCCGTTCCGCCGGGAAATGTCAGCTCGAACACATATGGGACAGCGCTCGTCATCGGGGAGAAGGCAGCCGTGATCATCGCGGAGGAGCTCGGGATCAAAGGGGTCGTCTAGCCCGTCGCAGTCACGAGGGACTTGGATCAGTTGGCGAGTAACACGTTGCAGAATAGTTTCAGAAGGCCGACTCTGGTATGCCTAAGTAGTTGATAAGAAGACTTGTACACCCCAGAATGCTAGAGATCATGTTTCAGACCCCACTGGCAGGCTACAGACTAGTCGCTTGGTTATTGACACTTCCTCGGCTTCTCGGAGAACGCCTCAACTCCACCGTCTCAGGTTGGTTCTATCCGCCGCTTTTCTGATAATACGGCAAGGATAAACAGTTCAGAAGAATACACTACCTGCACCTCGAATCATCGATGGCTTTGAGGACGGCTCCAACTGCGTGCGATGTTCCTAAATTATTCGATACTCGAGGATATACTACCATGCCAAAATCCCACGTGGGGGCTCAAAGGTGTTGTGAACACATGACTCATCCGTCAACCTGTGACTCGCGGATATTATTCAGACGACGCACAAGCCTGGATAATATTGTTATTCCGAGATGTTCCTCTGTCTTTTGTCTCAGATGTGCCCCTGTAAGAATAGGAGTAGGCCGCGTCAGCGCGACGCGCAAGCGTATCGATTCATGTATTTAAGTAGCTCGTTTTGCGACAGGAATCCCAGAATTCTCTCGCCTACTTTCCTACCTTTTCGAGTTTATTAGTCATCAACAGTCACACGAAGGTAGGCGACATCACACTTGATCAAGTGTGAGGCTACCCTAACCCTAGCTCACGCTCAGAAGAATCAAGAACAGTCGTTTATTGTACAAGAAAGGAAGCGCGTCAAATAGTATCAAGTCTAACAAGGTACTATTTTATTACGCTGTAATAGTGCCGCCCCTGATCTTTCTTTGGTCAGTGGGACTCGCACTCCGGAGAGTGTTGCGACATATATTTGGTTGCGCAACCCACATAGTAGGCCCGCGGTACTAGTGCGCCGATGGCAGACGCGAACGCCCCGGCAGGACAGGGAGCAGGGATGACTCCCATCGAGGTTCTGCAGCAGGGGTTTACACCAGAGGTATTTCAAGCGATGCGAGTTATCTTCCACGGGTTCGAGCAGTGGTTTCAAGCCGTGGAGAGTACTGTAGTCACGTCCCAGCAGTTTCAGAGGTCAATAGAAACTGCATTCACCCATACGAATCTCACTATCGCTGCTCCCCCGACGCAGCCGCGATCCTCCTCGCCTAAGGACAACTTTACCAAACTAGTGGTCCAACCCTTCTCTGGGAAGGCTACGGAGAATGTTGCTGCCTGGTTGGTCTTGGCAGAAGACGCCCTTGAGACCGGCAAGGTTCCGAAGGAACGCTGGACTCAATATGCTACACAAGTCTTTCGAGACAAAGCGCTTACTTGGTATCACGCCCGAAGGATTTCGAGCGGCGGATGCATTCTGGTCTGGGATGACTTAAAGAGCATGATGATGCATCACTGGGCTCACCCCGCTCACGCTAACGAGCTTAGGTCTCGTCTTGAGAATCTGAGTTGCCGTGGAGGCGTTTCTGAATACACTCGCCATTTCGAGGACATCGAGGCCCAGATTCCTGGCCCCGAGATGACTTTCAATGATCGTAAATACCGCTTCACCCTGAAGCTCCCGAAGGATTTATCACTTCAGCTTATGGTGCGCACTGAGGAAGACATGGCAATCTATTACTCAGCTGCTAGACAGTGGGACAGTCTTAACAGGCTTGCTCAGGGAACGCCGGTGACCCATACGGGATCCCTGAAACCCTTCAAGAAGTATCGTGCCCTGTCGTCATCCTCGACACGCCCAGCCTCGACCACTATGCCTTACCTAACCTCTTCAGCTTCAGCGACTCATCCTGAGCCCATGGACCTAGACGCAATGAACATGAGTCGGGACCCGCGCAAACCACCCACCTC
Source organism: Lactarius deliciosus (assembly GCA_021525775.1). Classification (NCBI taxonomy): domain Eukaryota; kingdom Fungi; phylum Basidiomycota; class Agaricomycetes; order Russulales; family Russulaceae; genus Lactarius; species Lactarius deliciosus. The sequence continues at coordinate 139,732 of JAKELK010000035.1, read as the reverse complement.
AGCTCGTTGCTATAATTGCAATGAATCCGGGCACTTCGCACGAGACTGTCGAAAGCCCCCTCGACTGATGAACAGTGCACATAAGGGACTATACTCACAGTGACAAAGGAGACTGTGGTGAGATATAGTGGGTGACTGGAAGCAGCAACAGAGTAAGTCTTGCAAGTGAAGCAGAGGTTGAGTCTGGCACACAACAGATGAGAACTGGTGTTGTTTATACAAGGAGAAGAGACATACCTGGCACACAACAGATGAGAACTGGTGTGGTGCCAGAGCGTACATGGTACTCTACTTATACTCCTACAGGGAGTGACACTAGTACAATAGAAGTAACACAGAGTCACGTAAATACAAGGAGCGTTGTTCTACAGAGGGACACAAAGGAGTGTATAGAAGGAGAACAAAAGCGCAAAGAACAAAGAAGGTCTAGACTGATGATATCATAGTGACATCACAATAAGGATAGAACAAAAGGAATGAGTACAAGGACGGAATACAATAGGAGTCCAGAGGAGTCCATGATGTCATTGTACAGTGATGTCATAGATAAGAAAGTCCGAGATTGTAAAGATCATAATAATCTAATCTACATAAGTCCAATATATCTTATCTAAAGCAGTCCGTTATCTGCGTGTCTATGCGAGCCGCTAAGTGCACGCGGGTCACTTATCAACATCTCCCCGTGATCAGCAATCTAGGATTAGCACAAGCCCATGTCAACGTTGTGTTGTTGGAGTAGCGTGTGCGCGAGTGACTTGGTAAAGCCGTCTGCAACCATTTCCAGAGTAGGGGTTCTAATAAGAGTGATGGTCCTCTTTTCGATGTACTCCCTAATGACATGATGCCTAATGGCAATGTGCTTCGATCGCCTCCCAGTGACAGGGTTCAAGGCCAAATCAATGGCACCCTTGTTGTCACCATGTAGTGGGATGGGGTCGTCGACCTCGTACCCGAGTTCCAAAAGGAAGCTCTGATACCAAGCGGCTTGGTTGGCCGCATCGGTCATGGCCATGTATTCCGCCTCTGTAGTGTTTTGGGCCACTGTCTTTTGCTTTCGCGAGGACCAGCTTATTGCACCATTGGCTAAAAGGAACACATAACCCGAGGTGGAGTGTCTGTCGTCAACCTGGTCACCCAGGGAAGAGTCAGAGTAGCCAACAAGGCCGTCTCCACTGGCGCCATCATAGACTATCCGCATATCCACAGTGCCTACTAAGTAAGCCAGGACATATTGCGCAAGCCGCAGATGTTGGGGGGAAGGATTCGCTGCATATTGCGCCAGACGTGACACAGCGAAGGAGATGTCTGGTCTAGTACCAATCTGAACGTACAGCAGACTACCAATGAGTGACTGATAGTGCGTAATGTCAGAGGCAGTAGCCTGACCCGTATATTTATGAAGGTGCTCGTCAGCACCAGCGGGCAAGGGTGTGGAGTGTGGTGTGGCATCAGACATGCCAAAGCGTTCAAGGACATCCTTGACATAGCCAGACTGGTCTATTTCGATGCGTCTGAGGGAGCGGTCGCGCACAATGCGCATACCAAGATATGATTCTATCTCCCCGAGATCTGTCATCTCATAGCGCTCAGAAAGATCCGACTTAAGACGCTTAATTCTCTCCAGAGAAGCACCCAAAATAGTGATGTCGTCAACGTAAACGATAACAAAGAGTGGTCCATCCCCCTCTCGTTGAGGCAACACATATACACCGGCATCGGCAAACGTCTGCTTAAAGCTGAGTGCTAGTAGCACTCCATGGAATTGCAAGTTCCATGCACGGGAGGCTTGTTTGAGACCATATATCGCCTTGACTAGGCGACACACCTTCGTCTCTGCACCAGTGGTGATGAACCCTTGTGGTTGCTCCATATAAATCTCCTCGTCAAGCATGCCATTGAGGAACGCAGACTTGACATCCATCTGATGGATGTGCCAGTCCTCCAGTGCGGCCAACACCAGAAGTAATCTCAGCGACTTGAATCGTGCGACGGGAGAGAAGGTTTCATCAAAATCTATGCCAGGGATTTGCGTAAACCCCTTAGCCACCAAGCGAGCTCTGTAGCGGCCATCCGCCTTGAGCTTGAAGACCCATTTGGATTTTACTGCCTTGCGATTAGGCGGGAGATCTACTAACTCCCATGTGCCATTCTTGGCGAGCGCATCCATCTCATATTGACACACCGTTGTCCACTCACCTGCATCCACAGACCACATGGCCTCTGCATAGGATGCAGGATCTCTTCCGACATAAGCTGCAGCTAACAGCTCTGCAAACCCTAACCATCTACCACGTGTGGCCACATTATCCGCTGTGAAGTAGCGGGGATTGGGCACTGGTGCACGGGCAGAGCGTCTAGGTGCATTGTCCATTTCACGCAACAGCTGACTACGCTGTGCGCGATCCTCAAAGCCACCAGGCATGTCTGGTGAGGGAGGAGGGACATTGCGCATAATGCACGTTGCACTTTGACGCGGTGGTGGAGAAGTCAGAGGGGGCTGCTCACGCTTAGGTGTGACAGGAAGAGTGGGTGGGGCAGGTGGTGGTGGTGTGTGTGGGCGCTCTTGTTTAGGGTCTAAAATGTCTTCAACATCCTCCTCACTGCTGTCAGTGTAACGCCACCACAGGGGCGTTAAGTACGACGTGTACTTCGTAAGTCAATCGGGACTGGAAAGGCGTGAGTCGGTCAGGACTCAGTTCGGTGGTGAACAAGTACTACTAGGCCTCCCAGGGGCACTAGAGTAATAGCAGGAAGCAAGGCTCAAGCGCAAAGGCGAGCAAAGACAAGGACTCAAGCGCAGAGGCGAGTCAAGCAAGATTCGTGAGGCGAAGACGATGTGGTATTACACAAGAAGTCAAGTCTACCGTACAAGCTAGGTAGGGCGTGACTTATATACTAGTACAGGGTGTTTGTATGCTACAAACACATGGCGCGATCCTAGGGTGCGGGCCCTAGCGAGCTATCAAAGGGAAAGTATAGATATGGAACAAGGGAATTCCGCGGGACGACGCGTGCAACAGAAGTCGTCAGCGGGTTCTGGAAGTCACGCCATGGGGCGTCGGATCGGTCATACGGTAGGTGCGAGCTAGTAACCGGAAAGCGTATCGAACCGGATCGTATCGTAAAAGTACAGTGAATGCGCAAGACAGAATAAGGTCATAGTATGGAGGCAAAATCGTAACATTACCCCCCCATTAGACTCAGAGTCGCCACGACTCTGACTAGTCACTGGTGTACGCGTAATCCTCCTCGGCGGGTATGTTTGATGGGATGGGGGACGGGGAGCGGGGACAGACGTGACGGCGAAGGAACATGAAGCGTCCGTACTCACCGCAGTCTCGACACTGCTCGTACATCGGGCACTTGATCTCCTCGTGCCTCGCGTCGTATCGCAGGCACTTGCCACACCACCTGGGGCGACTGTCTGGGTCAACGTACGCGGGGGACATGGGAGAGAGCCTGCGAATGAGGCAGGTGTTAGACCGATGGACCCGACTACCGCACCACCTGCACGGTTCGCGTTCCCGTCGATCCGGGCATTGAGCCACTAAGTGCTCAGTGGACTTGCACTGAAAACACTTGCGTTGCCGCTGACGGCCTTCTCCTTGAAGGTGCGGCATTTCGCAGGGCCCTCCGACGCGTGCAGGAAGGGGAGCCTGCTCGGGTGTTCCCCTAGGGCGCACCGGCTTCGCGTGAAGCTCTGCGTACTTGTTAGATATGAGGGGGATGGCCCGAGCATACTGCAGCCGCTTGCGCACACCAGCGAGGTCCATGTCGAGCCCGAACTCGTCCTTAGTTAGCTCAGACTGAAGACGCCGAAGGTCCGATGCCCGCGTCTGTATCGCGTCCCTGCGTATCAAACACTCGCGGAGGCGGGACACCTCAGCATGGAGACGGGGACTTCGCAGCTCTGCAAGCACCTCGTCAAGTACGATGGTGGGGGGGTCATGAGGGTGGAACATGTCTAGCTGATTGTTGGTGATATGCTGGGGGAGCTGGTCGCCGTACACCGAGTTGAGAAAGACCTGCGAGATGTAACAGGGGTGGCCTTTCCCCATGGTTCCGACGACTTCCTGATAACTTTTTCGATAGTAGATGAAGCGGGCGGTTTGTAGGGGGTGGTCGACTCCGCCGATCAAGAGTGGGAAGAAGGAAGGAGAGGTGGGGTCGTTTGGAAAGAAGGGGAGGCCGGGGTTTACTGCGTCTTCTTCCTCATCCTCATCATCGAGGAGAGCGAGGGCGGGGTTTGGCTCGGCGAGGCGTAGTCGGGGGACGGGTGTAGGAATGTGGTCAAGTCCTACGGGAAAGGACGCAAGAGGGGGTGGCGGCGTGAGGGAGTACGGGACTGGTACGTCGTGCACGACTACTGGCGTGTCGACAGGCGGGGGTGATGCTGGTGTGGGTTGGATAGGTGGGACAGTGGGGAGTTGGATCGACGGGGTCGGAGTGGGTGGTCTCTCAACAAGCTTAGCGAGGGTTTCCGAGATCAAAGCGAGGATAGGCTGTGGGGGAGAGCTAGGGATTACTGAGTACGGCGTGCTACCGTCTGCGCTGGACGGGACACCAAGGTCCTGCAATGGTACAGTTAGATTTTCGAGGATGACCTCGACGGGGCGGCGTGCGGGAACGATAGAGACAATCGGGGTGGAAGTCATGATAGAGGTAAGGATGGGGAATGATGGGCGTTGAGGGGACGTCATTTATATCTTTCGTCCAGCCCCATCGGCGGTAGGATTTAAGTGATAAAAGTCGTCGATAAGTTCCGAGGCGTGCCGTACGTTCTCGAGCGGCTCCCACGAGCTGTCGCTTATGGGGAATCCTTTCCACTGAACTAGGAATTGAAGTTTGCGCCCTCGCCCGTGTAGCCTTGACTGCAGAATGCGCTCCACTTCGAACTCTTCTTCTCCATCAATGAGGTCAGGTGGAGGTCGTGTAAAATTTGCGCCATGTAGTTCCGTTTCCTTATATGGGGTGAGGAGGTTGGCATGGAACACGGGATGAATCTTCCATGTAGCGGGGAGCTCCAATTCGTAAGAGACGTCCGATAGAACCTTCTTAATGCGGAAAGGTCCGTGGCGCTTCGGGCTGAGTTTGGCGGTCGGGTAGAAGGTTCGTAGATTTGTTCCTTCTAGCCAAACCTGGGTCCCTTCCTGATACGGAGCGAAGCGTGTCTTCCCTCACTTCATCATCAAGTCTTGCGCGTGCTTAATGCAGTCCTGCGCATGTTGCCGTCTGATGACCATCTCTTCTAGGCGCTGTTCAACGGATGGGGATGTTGTAGGCTTTGGCGTCCACATGGTGCGTGGTTCCCAGCCCATGATGAGGGAAAAGGGGGATTCCTTTGTGGTCGCGTTCGGCCAAGCGTTGTGCGCGAATTGTGCGACTGGTAGTGCCTCGGCCCAGTTGTCCTGTTGCACGTTGCTCCAGTGTCGCAGATATTGCTCCAGCCACTGATTCGTACGTTCTGACTGTCCGTCTGTCTGTGGATGGTAGGCAGAGGAGATGTTTTGGCGGATACCGAGTACCTTGCAGAGGTTTTTCATGAATGCGGAGGTGAATCGGGGGTCGCGGTCCGTGATTATTTTCCGGGGGATGCCATAATGCGGATACACGTGACGTAGATAGAGTCGCGCTACTCCTTCTGCGGTTATCGACTTGTGGCAGGGGATAAAGATGGCTGCTTTTGAGCAATCGTGATCTGTGATCGTCAAGATGGAGTCGTATCCATCAGAGACTGGGAGTTTCGTGATAAAGTCCATGGCCACGACTTCGAATGGTTCGGCGTCTGGGTCTGTGGTGATGGGGAAGAGGTGTGGTTTTTGTCGGTGTGTGTTGATTTTGTTGGCTTGACATGTTGCGCAACCTTTGACATAGTCTTCTACGTCTTTGCGCATGTTGGGCCACCAGTAGTCGCGACGGAGAAGTTCGAAGGTGTTTGCGATTCCGGGGTGTCCCATGGCTGGAGTATCGTGGAAAAAGGTGATTACCCCCCGTTTAAGATCGTTGTCGCCCACGACAACCAAGGCGTCGCCCTTCCACCATAGCCCCCCTACCTTTTTCAGGTTATGGGGTTCAATCCAACGCAGTACGTCCTTCTCGTCGAGGTTTTGCGAGATCTGGGTCCAGATGTCCATGTCGTGCATTGACATCTCCGTGGCACGGATAAATCGTTCAGCGGGGAGGACGGTTACGTTGCTGTTGTCCTCCTCGTCGACTGTATAATCTGCTCGCCTTGATAAGGCGTCCGCGCGACCGTTCTTTGTCCCGGAGACGTGCTTTAGTACGAAGTCGTACTCCGACAGTTCCAAGAACTCGCGTGCTACTCGGCGACTGATTTTTCGTGGTTCCTTCCAGTACTGAAGGTTGGCGTGGTTGGTGTGGATGATAATTTTGTGCGGGGAGCCGACGATGTTACGAACTTGGCCTATTTCTTATCTTTCTTCTGATATGTTGTCTCGTGTTCGCGTGTACTTTTACCCATGACCCGCTTCTTTTCCATCTTCGGCTTCTATCTCGCGCCCGCGGGATTTACTTGTTCCACTTACAGATTTCCCTTTCACATTACTTGAATTAGCTCGCTAGGGCCCGTACCCTAGGATCGCGCCATGTGTTTGTAGCATACAAACACCCTGTACTAGTATATAAGTCACGCCCTACCTAGCTTGTACGGTAGACTTGACTTCTTGTGTAATACCACATCGTCTTTGCCTCACGATTCCTGCTTGACTCGCCCTTACGCTTGAGTCCCTGTCTTTCACTCGCCCTTGCGTTTGAGCCTTGTATCCTGCTATTACCCTAGTGTCCCTGGGAGACCTAGTGGTACTTGTTCATCACCGTACTGAGTCTTAACCGACTCGCGCCTTTCCGATCCCGTTGACTTACGAAGTACACGTCGTACTTAACGCCCCTGTGGTGGCGTTACAGACGAGGTACGTTCGCCAAGCTCTTAGCGCTTTCACGACCACCAGTAACTCTCGGTCGTAGATGTCGTAGTTACGCTCCGCTGAGCTTAGCGACTCGGAATGAAATGCGACGGGGTGTAGCTTCTGATCCGGGCCTAGTTGGTTTAGCACAGCCCCGATGGCTACGTTCGAGGCATCTACTTCTAGCTCGAACGGTTTCAAGAGATCGGGAAATAGTAACGTGGGTTCGCGCCCGATACTTCACTTGATGTTTGTGAACGCATCTTGCTCGTCTTGTTCCCAGCGCCATGGCGTGTCTTTGCGCGTGAGGTTGTGGAGCGGTCGTGCCAGTGAGGAGAATCCTCGGATAAATCGGCGGTAGAAGTTGCAAAACCCGAGAAACGCGCGTACTTCTCGAAGGGTCTTCGGGGCCTGCCACTCCTGGATGCCCCGTACTTTAACGGGGTCCATTCGCAGGTTCCCGTGGCCTATGATCAGTCCTAGGTACTCTACTTCGAGGACCTCGAATTCGCACTTCTCCGGTTTGATATACAGGTCTCTTCACATAAACGGAGAACCTCGTGAAGTACAGCTCGGTGATGGGGATAATCGATGGCGGTTGCTATCAAGATGTCATCCATGTAGACGATCACCTCATTGGTGAGGACAAGGGGGCGGAAGATGGTGTCCATCATTTCTTGGAACGTTGAGGGTGAATTCGTGAGGCCAAAATACATAACTAGGGGTTCGTAGAGCCCCTGGTTAGTTTTAAATGCGGCCTTCCATTCGTCTCCCTTGTTGATCCGTACGTTGTTGTAACCCCACTTGATGTCAAGCTTCGAGTACAGGCGCGCCCCGCGTATTCGATCTACTAGTTCAGGGATAAGGGGGAGGGGGTAATGGTTTCGAACGGTGATCTCATTCAGCTGTCGATAGTCTTGTACGGGGCGTAGTCTGCCATCCTTTTTTTTGATGAAGAAGAACGGCGACGCATAGGGCGATTTCGACGGACGTATATACCCCTTTTCTAGTTGTTCCATGAGGAACGTGGTGAGCGCCTCCTGTTCGTTCTGTGCCAGGGGGTAGACTTTACAGTCGAGCACGGCGGGGGCATTAGGCAACAAGTCGATAGCGTGATCCCAAATACGCGATGGGGGAAAGCGATGGGACGCTTCTTCGTCGAATATTTTACGGTGACGATGATATTCTTTTGGGACCATCTCTTCAAACGTTCGCTGCTCCTTCTTCGCCGCTTCTCGTTGTGCTAACTCCGACGCAGTCGTCGACTTTCGCAAAAATGCGATCTGGGGTTCACGCTCATCATCCATGAGTTGTTCCCACACTTCCTCGTCAAGTTCATACGTCTCCAACGCCCGAATGGATGCTTCCATAGGCGTGGCTTCGTCTGACAAGTGAAGACTCGAGACTACAACCGGTTGAAATTCCTCATTCAACATTGCATCTCCCCACTTGATACTTGGCTCAAAGGCCGTAAACCAAGGGTACCCAAGGATAACTTCGTCCCTTCCCAGGTTCGTGACCAGAAAGCGAAGCGTCCTTTCTTCTTTTCCTGTTTTTACGGTGAGGTCCGTGTACTGAGTGATGGCGCCGTCCTGGTTATGGGTACCATCTACGTTCCAGATACGGATAGGATGAGTGACGTCTCTCGTCCCGATCTGGAGTCGTTTGAGAAGTGTGGAGCATATAAAATTGTCTGTTGCTCCTGAGTCGATAAGGACTTGTCGTTCGGCCGTTGCGTGTGCAGATTTAAACAAAACTGGGATTCGCATGGATCGATATCTGCTAGTGTACACGTTTAGGTTTAAAGCTCTAGCCCAGGCCACCGGGTTCAAGCGTCGAGAAAATCCTCTCTTCCAAATAACTTTTCGACCATGAGGTCGCGCACCTCCTGGGACTGTGCCTTCATCGCTGCGATCTGTACGTCTGCCTGCTCCTCATTCGAAAGGACGCGATTAGCTGATATGGCGATAGTACTGAGGGCGGGAGTTGATACGTTTGCAGGCGGGGGAGAGGAGAGCGCAGCTCTTGAGGAAGTGGCGGGTAACGCCACGGCAGCGCTGGCTGTAGCCACGCGCACGCCTTTTTGTGGGCAGTTACGCGAGATGTGCCCTTGAGCACGACATCTAAAACATCGTCCCTCCTTTTGAAGTTGGGCTTTGTCGGTGTCGGTAAGGGCCACGGAGGCTCTGGCGCGTCCAACATCCATGGCGTTTGGGTCACGCGTTCTGTTGAGGGCCTGGACCCACTGCTCTCGGCTGTGTCCACCCTTTCGATTGCGCGATGGTTTGTTTTTGCCCAGGCGATCCTTTAAAATAAGATACTCAGCCTGCTGTAGTCGTGCGGCCGCCTTCCACTGCTCCCAATTGACAGGGTGCTGGAAGCGGATGGCGTTAATGACTAACTGATTAGGTAGTCCGTCTTGGAAAATGTTGAGGGTCGTGGCTTCATCGGGGTTGTACCCGGCCTTGATAACGAGGTTTTCGAACGTGGTGATATACGTGTCGATGTCTTCCCCTTTCATGGCGAGAGTCTGAAGGGATTTACGGGCGTTGGTGCGTTCCGCTGTATCGAAGTAGGCAGCTACAAATCTGTCCCGGACGGTGTCCCACAGGACCATGTTTCCCCGATCTACCCCATTAGCTACTTGTTCGTTGAGCCATCGCACTTGCTCTGCCACCCAGTCATCGACAAGAGGTCCTCTAATGTAAGAGAGGAGGGTCATGGCGCGTGAGGAGGGGATCCTGAGTTGATCGACCTCCGGGTTCATTCCAATATAGAGGTCGAACGCGAGCAGGAAGGCTTTGCTCTTGTCCCTTGCTCCCGTGAACTCCGGGGGTGGGTTTCCTCCCAATCTTCCGTGACCTCCAGGCGCGATTATTGGCGCGGCTCCTCCTGGCGCAGCTCCACCGCCACCGCCACCGCCACCGCCACCGCCACCGCCACCGCCACCGGTCGGGGCTCCACTTGGTGGTACTGGGGCTGCCCCCCCTGCTGAGCCCGAGGCTCCTGAGGGTCCTCCACCTCCACCCCCTCCGCTTCCACTGGTGAGTGTTGTGCTGGCCGAAGCTTGCTGCTGGGTTTGTGACATCGCATAGGAAGGGAATGCGGTGGTTGGTAGATTTGTTGTAGGGACAGGTACGCTTGGGGAGGTGGGGTCTGGGCTGTCAATGTCGATACCACTAGTGGTATGGGTTCTAAAAGGGCCTACTCCAAGTGCAGGAGGTACGATGCTGATAGTGTACCAGCTCCCTTGCTTTGGTGAGTAATCGATGTACGCCCACCGACGGACGTCTTCAAGGTAGTGGATTTGTTGGTATTTCTGTGTGTTAGGGTGGAAAAGGAAGTATCCTTCAACTCCGTCGTGTTCTGCCCAGACTGCAGTTCCTTTGACTTTGTCAGAGAGTTCGTCGGTGCTGTAACGTTCGATGTATTCGGCCTGAAACCGAGACTGGCTGCGACTGGTCGTCGCCACTGTGAGAGACTTGACTTAATGTAACGCCACCACAGGGGCGTTAAGTACGACGTGTACTTCGTAAGTCAATCGGGACTGGAAAGGCGTGAGTCGGTCAGGACTCAGTTCGGTGGTGAACAAGTACTACTAGGCCTCCCAGGGGCACTAGAGTAATAGCAGGAAGCAAGGCTCAAGCGCAAAGGCGAGCAAAGACAAGGACTCAAGCGCAGAGGCGAGTCAAGCAAGATTTGTGAGGCGAAGACGATGTGGTATTACACAAGAAGTCAAGTCTACCGTACAAGCTAGGTAGGGCGTGACTTATATACTAGTACAGGGTGTTTGTATGCTACAAACACATGGCGCGATCCTAGGGTGCGGGCCCTAGCAAGCTATCAAAGGGAAAGTATAGATATGGAACAAGGGAATTCCGCGGGACGACGCGTGCAACAGAAGTCGTCAGCGGGTTCTGGAAGTCACACCACGGGGCGTCGGATCGGTCATACGGTAGGTGCGAGCTAGTAACCGGAAAGCGTATCGAACTGGATCGTATCGTAAAAGTACAGTGAATGCGCAAGACAGAATAAGGTCATAGTATGGAGGCAAAATCGTAACAGTCAGAGTGTGCAGGGGAGGGTGCTCGCTGTGGTGGTAACGCCGACGTGCTAGGTACGGCAATTACTGGTGTAGGTAGTGGTTGTGAGGCCACTTGAGAAGGTGGTGGGTGTGTCTCAGCACCCTGGAGGGACGGGAAGCTACTCTCGTCGAATGTCACATCCCTGGACAAACAGACAGAGCGGGTTTGGCGGTCCCAGAGCTTATAGCCCTTAGATTCGGGCTCAAACCCAATAAGCGTGACCTCAATGGCCTTCGCATCCAATTTGCGACGCTTATCAGCAGGTATGTGCATGTACCCCTTGCATCCGAAGATGCGCAAGTGTGAGACATCTGGTACCTTGCCAGAGTACCAGAGCTCATAGGGTGTGCGCCACTTGAGCATACGGGTGGGAGAGCGGTTATAGATGTGTACCGCAGTGCTCATCGCATGCTCCCAGAAGCCTTTAGACATGCCTGCTGTGTGTAGCATGGCCATTGCCTTATCCGTAATAGTGCGGTTAAACCGCTCGGCTTTCCCATTCGACTGTGGTGAACCTGGCATCATTAGGTGATGCTCTATCCCTTTCTGCTTAAGAATGTCCTGTACTTGGTTCGCCATGTATTCGCCTCCGCGGTCAGAGTGGAGTGCGCGCAGTTTATGGGACGTCTGGGTTTCACCCCAGGCCAAATACATCTGCAGCGCTTTCACAAACTGATCCTTCGACTTAATGAAGTACACCACTGCATGCTTGGAGTGGTCGTCTATGAAGGTGGCGGTGTACGCGGAGCCTTGCAGGGACTGAGTTTGCATTGGACCGGCGAGGTCACTGTGTACAATCTCAAAGATACGGGTTGTCCTTTTGGTGGAGGACGCAGAGAAAGGTTGGCGAGTGGATTTACCCAACTCGCACCCACGACACACTGCAGCATGCGTGGTAGAGCTGTCAATGTCCATGCCAGTAGTGGCAGAGGGACCGTACGACTTGAGAGCAGCAGAGGAGATGTGTCCCATGCGCTGATGCCAGATATCAAGAGTGGTGGCAGCACTTTTGACGTGAGCATTGAGGCCAATGCTTGAAGCGTCCAACCAATAAAGGTTGTCCTCCAAGTAGCCAACAGCTACACATTGCTTTTTGACAGATATTTTAAACAAGCCACTGTCAAAGGCCACTTCCGCACCCTTTTGTGCTAAGGCACGTGTCGACAAGAAGCGTGTCTTCACCTGTGGAAGGTGTAGCACATTACTGAGGGTGATTGGAAGGCCCTGGCTCGTAATGAAGACGACGGAGCCTACACCAACTTGGTCGATGGTGGACTTGTCCCCAAGGCGCACAGCACCTTTGCACGGGGTGTAGTCCTTGAAATCGGACCGATGTGGTGTGATGTGGTGTGTGGCACCACTGTCCATCATCCAACGCACACGCGAGGCAGCATACAAGGCAACTCCAACTGCATTGTCTGCTGTAGATAGTCAAGCGAGTAGAGGGTTGTCGACCCAAGGGGAAGTGTAGATAGATAGATAAGATAATGGGAAACACGGGAAGTGCGCGGTAGCACGGACGCGGCGGACGTAGACGGAATCGTTAGAGAGTTGTTAACTAAGATCTATTTTCCGAAACCAACCATAGACTATATACGTGTGCTTTGTAATCGAATAAGTATTATACCGTTCCAAGCCCAGCGAGGACGTAGTCCTTACATCCGCTCCAGGGTAAAAATTTGACCGTCCTCGGTCAACCACCTTCTTTTTCTTGTCTTTGGTTGTGCGACGGCAGCTGTGACTTGCGTGGTGCTTGAAAGCGGCCTCAAACGGCGACGGCGGGGCCTTCTCTGGTTGAGGTGCCAATGACAGCTGTGAGGGTGGCCGTGCGAACGACTCGGAGGTGGCGCCAGGGGGTATTGAGATCGATGGATGCGTTGCCAGTGGCGGTCACGGCGTTGGTGCTGGTGGGGGTTTTGAAACTCGCCTTGCTGCTCCAGTGTTGGGGTGGGTGGTCGTCGTTCGGCTGGGCTGCATGCCGGTGACGTGGCGTCGGGTGGTCTCGGCGGCGGGGAATGTGGAAGCGCGGCGCTAATAGGTAAGGTGGGAGGAGACTGAGAGGGACGTGGCGAGCAGAGGTTGGTAGGAACGGTGAAGTGCGAGGGGCTGGGAGGTGGAGGCGACGACGGAGGATGAACAAACAATGGAAGCGGGTGTGAGGACGTAGGCAGCAAGCCGGATGGCAACAGAGGATGAGCGGGGATAGGTAAAGGAGGTGGGCGCAAGAGTGCGGGCAATGGATCGGTCGGCGGCGGCGAATGGGTGGGCAAAGGCATGGGAGGCGGGGGTAGCAACGCAGTACGGACGGATAACAGAGGTGAGGGAGAGGGTGATGACGTAGGTGACAGGTCGGATGGTGGCAACGAGTGGGCAGGCGGAGGCGCGGGAGGTGAAGGCAATGGCCCAGGCAATAGGTCACGCGACAGCAGCAAATGGGCAGGCAGAGGCAGAGGCAACGAGGTAAGTGGAAAGTCGGACAGCGGTGGAACATGGACGGGCCAAGGCGTGGACAGCGATGACGCAGGCGACGAGTCAGGTGGCAATGGCGGATGGGCAGGCAGAGGTATCGGAAGTGAGGACGACGACATGGTATGGGCAAGCGATAGGCCAGGAAGTGGAAGCAAGGATGCGGTCAACGGAGGCAAGGGTGCAGGCGAGGACGTAGGTAACGAGTCGGATGGTGGCAACGGATCGGCGAGCAGAGGCACGGCGAGGGGACCAGCAAGGGGACCAGCATCGATGTCGACTCGATGTGGTTGCGGGTCCCTCTCACCCGGGTCATTGAACTGTTGGGATGGTGGGGAAATGGCCGGACATTCAAAAGGGAAGGAGATGACTGGGTGGATTGGAATGGGAATAGAGTCGGGAATTGAGGGCTCTGGTTGCCTGGCGAGTTGGTGCTCGAGTTCCGGTGGTGGCCTGTGTTCATCATTTCTAACCCTTTGCTCGGGACTGGGGATTCCTGCAAGAACTATACATGCCACCTCGAAAACATCTTCGTAGTTGAATGCTAATTCCTCTGGTTGAAAAGGGCACCTGACCTCGAGAAGGGGGAAAAACAAAACACGGTCGTCGGGATGGAAGCCGCACCAAAACATGACATCGCGGTAGTCTTCTGTCAGCCAGCAGAGCGTGACAAGGCTTTGGCTTAAGGCTATGAACTCCTGGTGGTACTGGTGCACTTCTTTTTCCCGGCTAATGTGCGTTATTGATGAGCATTTGATGAAGTTGAATAGCTCCCGTATTCCCCGAGTCCCAACATGAAAATAATGTTCTAAGGAGCGCCGGTACTGAGGCCAGTCACCAGAGGCATACCCGCTCAACAGTTTCCAAACCCTGCGTCGAAAAGGCGGCACATAGACGATCATCATCTTAACTTTCAGCTGTTCTGTCAGCCTGCATGAATCTGCAAGGGCTTCGTACTCGTTCAGGGCCTTTTGAAGTGCTTTGTCATCCATCCGGGAAAAATCGGGCGCATACTCTGATTGAGGTGATGGCATGGCTACGGGGTCGGGAAGGGTTGCATGTGGCATGGCGTGATACAGAGATGGAGGGCAATGTGGAAAGGGATGGGTGGGTGTTGGGGTGATGACACTGGAAGTCTGAAGGGAGCTGGCGACTCTGGAATTGCTGATCGTAGTGGCGACGGCAACTATGGGGCTTCTCGTAGTGTGTTTCCCGACAGACAAAGTGGGTGGGGTTTTTGAGATGGAAAGAAAAAAAAGGAAAAAATTGAGGGGGCGTCTACTGACTTCCCCTCGCGGTGGGCTCCAGTTGTAGATAGTCAAGCGAGTAGAGGGTTGTCGACCCAAGGGGAAGTGTAGATAGATAGATAAGATAATGGGAAACACGGGAAGTGCGCGGTAGCACGGACGCGGCGGACGTAGACGGAATCGTTAGAGAGTTGTTAACTAAGATCTATTTTCCGAAACCAACCATAGACTATATACGTGTGCTTTGTAATCGAATAAGTATTATACCGTTCCAAGCCCAGCGAGGACGTAGTCCTTACACTGCCCAGTTAATGGCGGGCTCATCATCGACCTCCTTAATGGAGGCGGTGGTAGGTACTAGTACATGGGAGTTGGCAGCCTTGTTGCCTGTGTCTTTTAACTTCCCCGCCGCTTCATCCTTCTTCCTCTGCCTGCAGTCAGGCTTGATATGCCCCTTTTTGTTACAGTAGTGGCAGGTAAGTTGAGAGTGGTCTCTCTTCTTACATGGGCCACTGTTGGTGGGCCTAATGGGGGCAGCCTTGTTGAGGGAGGAGCCAGAGGGGCCAGTACGTCGCGCTTCCTCTGAAACTATGCGCGCAATTATTTCAGCGTGCTTAAGCTTGGAGGGGGCGCCACTGGCGAGGATGGTGGATGCCAGAACCTCATAGGAGGCTGGCAGGGCATGGAGAAGAATAAGACAGAATTGGGTGTCAGTGACACCCATCTGCGCGTTGGTAAGGCCGACCCGCAGCTCATTGAGTTTGGCCAACTGAGAGGCCATGGGTGCGGAGTCGTCGAGGCGGGCTTGGGTTAATTGGATCCACAGATTAAATATGGTGGTGCTGCCGCTAGCACCAGCATAGACATCCTTCAGTTTGTCCCACTTTGACTTGAAGGTGGGATATGTGAGGGGGTCGGCAACGAGGGAGTAGACGTCGGGTTTGAGATAGAGGCGGAGGTACGCCTTTGCCCGACGCTGGACAGAGTCCCACTCATCAGAGGTGACTCCAGAGGGAGGGACCTGAAGGTAGAATACATCCTCCGCTTCGTGCAGCGTGAGGATTGCCTCCAGGGTCCCAGACCACTCGTTCCAGTTTGACTCGTCAAACCGGCTGAGATGAATGCCTGAGGGCATGCCAAAGGAGTTGCCATAGGCATTGGCGATGCGTGAGGAGGGTGTGGACCCAGTTGGAAAAGGGGGGAGTGAGCCCCCTGCTGTGGCACCTGCAGCCGCACCGGTGGCACCAGTGGGCGAGGCAGCGCGAGATGATTGGCCAGACATAGGGATGATTTATCTATCGCCGAGGAGCAGTCAGCGACAGTGCTTCATAACAGTTGCAAGATGTAGAGGGGGTAGTCACTCCTGTCTGTGAATCTGTAAGGCCAGAACGCTAGTGCGTCCTGCCTCCTGTGGTATGCCAGTGATACAAGGGCTAGGCCCAGGTTGGAAGATCCCTTTGCTATACTAGGAGCCAGCTGCCAGCCAGGATGTGTCTAAGACATGGCTCACTAGTTTGCGTCAGGGGGATATGGAATGATATCTTTCAGAGCCCAAGGCTGTCTACCTCAGCCTTCTCGGCCTGTTGGTTGCCTCATCGCCACAAGTGGCTTCACTGAATCCTTTCCCATTGCCGCTACAAGGCAGGAGTCTGGTTGCAGAACACCATAAGGTGAACACCCCCCAGAGTCTGAACCAGGTTTTACACTCCCATGGTGAGGAGATCCTGCGCCCAGTGTGGAGCACCAGAGACAGCTGGCGCTAAGCTCCACAATACACAGCCCAGTGGGCCATGCACACCTGGATATGGATTAAGGGGCTACCAGATCCAATCTCCTTGCGCATAGCGCAGGGGCTAGGAAAACAGTGGGGGTGAAAGTAGGACTACTGGGCAGTACATGTACAGGAGGTTCCTCAGCAGTGACAACTGACGCCTCAGTGTCCACTGCCTTGGGCAAGGCTGGTGAGGCCCCAGACAGACCTTGACCTGGTGTGTGATCCTAGGAACACAGTGACCAGCCAAGTGGAGTGGCTTGGGCACCAGGGCCCATAACCTGATGAACAGTGCACATAAGGGACTATACTCACAGTGACAAAGGAGACTGTGGTGAGATATAGTGGGTGACTGGAAGCAGCAACAGAGTAAGTCTTGCAAGTGAAGCAGAGGTTGAGTCTGGCACACAACAGATGAGAACTGGTGTTGTTTATACAAGGAGAAGAGACATACCTGGCACACAACAGATGAGAACTGGTGTGGTGCCAGAGCGTACATGGTACTCTACTTATACTCCTACAGGGAGTGACACTAGTACAATAGAAGTAACACAGAGTCACGTAAATACAAGGAGCGTTGTTCTACAGAGGGACACAAAGGAGTGTATAGAAGGAGAACAAAAGCACAAAGAACAAAGAAGGTCTAGACTGATGATATCATAGTGACATCACAATAAGGATAGAACAAAAGGAATGAGTACAAGGACGGAATACAATAGGAGTCCAGAGGAGTCCATGATGTCATTGTACAGTGATGTCATAGATAAGAAAGTCCGAGATTGTAAAGATCATAATAATCTAATCTACATAAGTCCAATATATCTTATCTAAAGCAGTCCATTATCTGCATGTCTATGCGAGCCGCTAAGTGCGCGCGGGTCACTTATCAACATCAACGCCCCGCGAACGGAATGGAGAAGCGAGTCGTGGCTGGATGCTTCAGGACGACAAAGCCCTTACATCTTTTCGAGGAAGTTGAAGAGCCTGCAACGGAAGAGTATCAGTCTGAAGAAGTAGAAGCCGAGAAGCCCGAACCTGAATTGCAGTATCTGCCCGAGCGCTACGCATCTGAGGAGTACGTACCGGAGAGCTACGACCCTGACAAGCCGGATTTGGAACTGCAGTATCTTGTTACTGAGGCTAATATGATGGAAGATAAATGCGGACCACTCACCGAGGCGGACGAAGAAGACTTAGCCAGAGTGGTCTACAGCCAATGCGAGGGAGCTGAAGTGGACTGGAGCGAGCAGTGGCCGCCCGTTCGTTTCATGTCTCCCGAGGATCCTGGTTCGCCTAGTGAGGATGTAGTGAATCCTTCCGGGGTGACTCGGAAGAGGAAGCTGCGACCCGCAACTAACAGATTTTTCAAAGCTGCCTCTGAGGAAGAAGAAGGGCGACCCATCTCACCTTTGTTTCTCGACGATTCGTCTTCAGAAACGGATTGGCGACCCGTCTCCCCTGTATTCCCTGAGCTCCCCCTGCCAATGCACGACATGAGTTCTCCTCTCAGCGACGTCTTGAAAGGGACCAAAGAGAGCCCCTTGGAAGTCTACAATGTTGCGCATCCCGGCTTACCCATCTACGCAGTAGAAATCGGCCCTCCAAAGTCCAATTCGTCGACCACCGTACCCACCTTCATCTCGGTTAACACAATACTCAACACGGGAGCAGAGTCGAATTATCTCACCGCACAGAAGGCGAGCGCAGCTCGAGCCCAGATCTTCCCGATCACTACCCGGGAGATTGTCGGCGCTGGACGGACGACGACTACTGCCTTTGCGTCGTTCTCGCTCAGAATCGGAGGCTTGATCTCTAAGTGCTATGCTTACATCCTGGATGACGCATCTCAGTTCCGCTATGACTTACTCTTGGGACGTACCTGGCTTAAAAGGCATGACGCTGTCCCGCGATGGGATGACGACGCATACGAACTTACCCATCTGGACAAACGTACCCGCATCCTCATCAAGCCACTCCTCTCTCAGGAAGGGCAAAAGGCGTCGAACTTGCTAACGAAGATCGCCTGGCACCTTCGGCTCCCGCATCAAGGACCTCGTCCTCCCGCGTTCCTACATCATACGTCAGAAAACGCGGTCGCGTGGGACAACGACTCGACGGTCACCAACAATGGGAGTATTGAAATCGCTAAAGAGAAGTTTGGTGAGCGCCTGAAATGCCTCGTCAAGGAGGCCATACCTGGTGCTTTCAGGGACAAGGTGGGTTTTCCGCCCCTTCGGAAATGGGTACACCAAATTGACGTCGGGGACACGAAGCCATTGAGATGCTATGGACGTCCTCTTACACCTGTCGAGCATGAATCCATCAAGAGCTTCATCGACGAAGGCCTCAATGAGGGGGTAATCGAACCTTCTGAGTCGCCCTGGTCGTCACCCCTCCTCCCAGTCCCAAAGAAGGACGGTTCGTCTTCTCTTCAAAAGAGGACGAGCATGTACAAAACGTCCTGGACATCGTGCGTGCGCTTGATAAGCATGGCCTCATCCTGAATGAAAAGAAATGTACGTGGGGTCGTCCCTTTATACTTTACCTAGGTCACATAGCGTCTGGGGAAGGTCTTCGGACGAATCCCGAAAAGGTCGACGCGATTTTGAAGTGGCCATCCTGTACGACGATCTCCGAGGTACGAGGCTTCTTGAATGTCGCCGGTTACTATCGTCGGTTCATACGAGAGTTTGCAAAGACCGCCAGTCCAATGTACAAACTGTTGGAAGGAAGTCTGCGCCGAGGAACACCTATCCAGTGGAACAATGATTGTGAGTCGGCCATGAAGCGGTTAAAGAACGCACTAACCTCAGCCGACTTGCTCATCCACCCCACACCTTGGCGGCTATTCGTAATAGACACCGACGCTTCTGGAGACTGTCTGGGCGCCGTACTTCAGCAGACTTGCAACCCGTCTGCTGATTTAACGAAGGGGAAAGAGGCTGGTGAGCAAAAAGATCGTTTCAAATTTAAAGAAAAAGACTTACGGCCTATCGCCTTCGAATCGCGGCGCATGACACCCACCGAACAAAGGTATTCTGCGCAAGAAAGAGAAATGCTCGCGATTGTATACGCGCTACACAAGTGGAGAGGTTATGTTGAAGGGTCACCAATCCTGGTACGCACCAATCACGAATCCCTCAAGTACTTCCTAACGCAGAAGAACCTTGGCCGCCGCCTTGCGCGCTTTGTGGATGACATCGCTCACTTCGACGTCGAAATCATCTACAGGCCCGGAAGACATCAGCTGGTCGCAGACGCATTGTCACGCAGGAAAGGACACCGGGATGTACCTGACTCTAAGACTCTCGTACCACTCTTCGCCGCCCCGCTGAACCCGTTCGAAGATGTCGTGAAGGATCGCAGTCCCATCTTCGGGACGTTTGCAGAGTACAAGAGACGCCTACAGCAAGGCAAAGAACCGTCAGCAGTAGGCAACGGAACGTACCTGGTAAACGGCGACATCCTGTGCAAGACAATCCCGAATTGATGGGGAGAAAAGATCGTAGTGGAAGTCCCAACGACACAGGGAATGGCGGAAGAAGCAGTGCGAACGCTCCATCAGGAGCTTGGACATCTAGGAGTGAAGGCCATTATGGCCGCGCTTCGGACCCGAGTAAACATCCTGTATGCGCAGGAGATCGTTGAGCATACGCTGAAGACCTGTGAACAATGCCAGTTCACTCACCATGAACCCGCATCCCTACAACCTCTCCATCCCATCCCGAGGGTTGATGCTGGCGACACATGGGCCTTTGACTTCGTGGGCCCGCTCCCGAAGACGTTGAGAAGCAACAAATATTTGCTGACAGCGATGGACCTGGGAACTGACTGGACTATCGCCCAAGCCATACCCCAGCGATCGAGCGACGCGGTCGTCGATATGCTTCGCTACATCGTCTACACCTATGGGAAGCCTATCAGCGTCCTCACCGACAACAGAGCAGAGTTCCTGTCTTACGACATGGAAAACATGCTGCGCCGGCTCGGGATACAACACCTACACACCTCGCCCTATCATCCTCAGACCAATGGCAGACTTGAAAAGTTTAACGACATCTTGACGCAGATGCTGGCGAAGATGACCGCTCCCCAGAGGCAAAACCAATGGGACGAGCTGCTCCCGGACACGCTGCTTGCCCATCGGGCGCACACCAGTTCATCTACGGGTGTGTCACCTTTCTTTCTGACATACGGAAGGGAGGCACGCTTACCAAGCGACAGGATCTTCGAGATATTCCAGCGTAATCCGACGGACGAAGAGATTGGCCTTCTCCAGCACCGACGGCTGGAGCATGTTCAAGATCTGGCTCGGTTCCGTCGAGAAGCCGACAATCGGGCGACAGGACGACTGGAAAAAGAAGCGTTTCAGCGCGACAATCAATACCAAGAGAAAGAGCTTGGTATTGGAGATGTAGTGAAAAGACAGCATGAAGCCGGTACGAAGCTCCATCCGCGCTGGGATGGCCCGTTCATCATCCGGGACGTCACTGATAAAAACACTTACCAGCTTCAAACGCGACATGGTTACATTCTGAAGAATCTGTACAATGGTGCCAGACTCCAGCGATATTTTCCGTCTTCTCGTTCTCAAAATGCCTTGTGGTTCGCGAGCTCTGATCTGCAGAAGAAGGACATGGCAGCGATGCGAAGACAAAAACAACAAAAAAATGTTCCGGGATCTTCCAGCCTTCGATGAAAATACTTCGCCACTCTGTGTCCAGATTGTTTCTGATGATTGTATTTTTACATTACGGTCCCCGTTTTCCTTTCTCAATTTTTCGTTTCCTGATTGTGACAGGAGTCACAAGAGACTGACGACGGGGTGATGTTGTGAACACATGACTCATCTGTCAACCTGTGACTCGCGGATATTATTCAGACAACGCGCAAGCCTGGATAATATCGGTATTCCGAGATGTTCCTCTGTCTTTTGTCTCAGATGTGCCCCTGTAAGAATAGGAGTAGGCCGCATCAGCGCGACGCGCAAGCATATCGATTCATGTATTTAAGTAGCTCGTTTTGCGACAGGAATCCCAGAATTCTCTCGCCTACTTTCCTACCTTTTCGAGTTTATTAGTCATCAACAGTCACACGAAGGTAGGCGACATCACAAAGGACCTCATCCTACACCTGAGAACTTGCCTGAGAAAGGTCGGATGGTCTGAGGCAGGCACGTGAACTCCGGCCAACTCATGGCCCGGTACGCTTACCTAATATTTAGCCGGTCTAGGGAGTGAGCGGGCGAAGCGGCACGTGTTCGTCCCTCTTCCACCCAGGCTGTCGTTAAACCTGCTGTATATTATAATAATATCACGATTGGTTCGACGGAATTTTGCGACAATGAAGTCGTATGTTCGACTGTCAAAGGCCTCAGAGTCGGTCAGTCCATGACGCCGAGAGTTCTAGCTATATGGAAGAGGCGACTTCCATCGGTCCCGCGGTCTTTGCTTTTACGGTAACTAAGTGCCAGTGGACCTTCCGGATCCATGCCATCGGAAATGGTTGTATACGTTTGCTTTACACGCGTTCATATTTAATCGCATTGAAGTCGATATCGATGGGGGCCATCAATGTCCACTCCCACTGCCATCAACGAAGAATACGATATCGTCATCGCAGGCGGTAAGCCACTCTTGAGTCTTGACCCTCTACTCTTTCCACTTGGCGTCCTTCTGTTTCTAACCACGTGAATGTCCTACTGTGACAGGCGGCACGGCGGCGTGCGTCATTGCCAGTCGTCTTGCGTCTGCCGACGCAAAGCTGCGAATCCTCTTACTCGAGGCGGGTCCCACCACGTACAATAACCCCGCACACACGCATCCCCTGAACCTCTTGAGCCACCATGCGCCGGGATCGCGCACCGCGCGTGCACATGTTAGCAAGCCTAGCGCGGTACTTGGCGACCGCACTACAATTGTGTTGTGCGGACAATGTCTCGGCGGTGGGAGCAGCATCAACAGTGCGTCTCATCTCTCTTCTCTCGCCTGATTGATCTCGACCCATGTGGGCGCGGGTGAACTATTTTGATTCTGGTAGCCATGATGTACACGCGCCCGTCTGCCTCTGACTACGACGATTGGGAGACAGTGTACCAGAATCCCGGATGGGGCTCGAAGGACCTCATCCCGCTCCTGAGAAAGGTGCGTGAGGGAGAAGGCTGGTGCTCTACTAAGTCTGAAATCGAGAGATTATAGATCGAGATGTTCCAGGTCCCTGGCGGGGGGTCGACTCACGGCACAGATGGACCGCTCGCGGTCTCACCAGGGGGGTTTTTCACAGACATTGGGAAGCAGTTCCTTCAAGTTGCGCGTGCACTCGATCCTGTCCGCGCGCAGAAGCCGGATGATTCGGACACCAATGATTTGGAAACGATCAACGTATACACGGTGAGCGTCTTGTGTTTGACAGTGCTGTTCGACCGATAGTTGAGTAGCACTCTGGCGGTAGAGGTGGCTTAAGTACGTACATGGACTCTAGCATGCATCTCTGAGAGCGCTGACGTTTGTACACTTGGGGAGCAGATGGATGAACGCAGAAACAAGCACCCGCTCGGATGTGCCGCACAACATGATCTACCCGCTCGAGGACACCCGGCCGAACCTGCATTTCTTGACAGGGGTACATGTGAAGCACGTCACCTTCGATGAGTGCGTTTGACCTCAGCATACCTCTAGGAAGACTGAATAACATTTGCAGTGAGAATCGTGCGACGGGTGTCGCATATGCTCTCAACCCGCTGTTGCATCCGGATGGCCCGAGGACTACGCGTACTGTGAGAGGAACCAAGCTAGTTCTCATTTCAGCGGGAGCGTTCGGTTCTCCTGGTATTCTGGAGCGTTCAGGGATCGGCGCCAAGGACGTTCTTGAACGGGTCGGAGTGAAGCAGCGCGTCAACTTGCCTGGAGTCGGCGAGAATTACCAAGGTTGCAACGACTATTTCTGATGGACTATTTCTGACGTTTGCGCGTGCATGTGCAGACCACAATATCATCTATACTAAGTACTTTGCTGCAGATGAGGCGCAAGTATTGGACGCGCTATTCCGCGATGAGGAGGGAGCAATTGATGGCGCGTTTATCCATCTTGAAGCCTTCTTGGGTGCACTTCACGGTTGACCATAAATCTGATACTGTAGCCGCGGCTGCCGAATTTGGAAAGAGCAGAAAGGAGATCTCGGCCCACAAGTGCGCAAACGCTTGGCAATGATTCGCTTCTGACTTATTGTCCATATGACTAGCTCGATCGACGCGGCCATCAAGTGGCGTCCCAGTACACCCTCCGAGGTGGCCGAACTCGGCCCCAATTTTCAGGAGTATTGGGACTCTTACTTTGTTAATGCGCCAGACAAGCCTGTCCTGTTGATAGGCGTGCTCTCGGTGTACGTTATCCAACAACTCAGTTGTCACAACACTCATCACTGCCCTAATCCTCACCGCCGTCCAGTTTAGTCGGGGATCCTACAGTGCTCCCTCCGCGCAAATACTTCACCTTGGGTTCATACACCGTGAGTCACTTGTTCCCTCCCTCCCATAGTTGCGCGCGCAACAAGCCTGATGCGGACTCATCCAGGAATACCCTCTCGCGCGTGGACACGTGCACATCACGCACGCCGACGACGTCTCCGCTCCCGTAGACTTTGTCCCGGGCTTCTTCGGGTCGTCCGTCCTTTTCCATTGCCACTCTCCCATCCGGTCCTCACCGATGCAATTTTCTTCTTACCAGGAAGGCGGATGTGCAGCCCTTGACGTGGGTGTACAAGTTCATGCGCGAGATCGCACGTCGCATGCCGCACTTTCGCGGTGAGCCGCCCATGCTGCACCCTAAGTTTGCGCCGGGCGGGCCCGCGTCTGTCATCGCGCACGCCGAAGGACCCGTTCCATTCGATGCTCCGCGCATCGTTTATTCAGAGGAGGACGAGCGTGCGCTGGAGGAGTTCGCGCGCGCTGAGGGTATGTAACTCTGTCTCCCTAAACTTTACGTTACTCACTCGTCTTTCGTTTATTTGTTTTCTTGTGCCGGGTGAATAGTGACCACGGCCTGGCACTCAGTAAGTTCCGCCCTCCTCTACAAAGCGCGGAGTGTCCGTCATTGGTGACGCGCGACTGACGTTTATCTATACGTTTGCAATTATCAATTAGCTTGGCACGTGCGCGATGAAACCGCGCGGGCAGGGCGGCGTCGTCGATCCAAAGCTGAACGTATACGGCGTGTGTGGACTCAAAGTTGCCGACCTATCCGTGCCGCCAGGAAATGTCAGCTCGAACACGTATGGGACGGCGCTCGTCATCGGGGAGAAGGCAGCCGTGATCATCGCGGAGGAGCTCGGGATCAAAGGGGTCACCTAGCCAGTCGCGGTGGTGAAGAATTCGGACCAGTAATATGTTGCCACTGTCCGCGAACTGATTCCGGTATGTCTAGATAGTTGACTAGATTTGTACACTCTCATAACGTTAGAGATCGTGCTTCGAATCTACACATTGGTTACAGGGTGTTCAATGTATTGCCAATTTCCCGGCCTGTCGGAGAGTGCAACAACTCCAGTCCAGAGATTGGTGCCCATTCACCTCTTTCTGTGGATAAGGAAGGACAGACGACTGACAGACGGATGCATTCGCGCTGGCTCGACGGCCCGGCTAAAACCAAATTATATATGCGGTCGAAGAGCTGACGGTCAGAGGTGTTACACTATTAGGTCTGTAATCCCGTCCCGGCGGGCGTGCGGTATTCGCAAATTGTTCTATATACACTAAGTAATACATATGTTCGATTATTGGCCTGTCACTTCGGATCCTAAAGGCTAATGGTCATGTCTTTGCGTGCCACTGCTCTGCAATCCGTGGAGGCGTTTGCGAACAGTTGGAAGCAAACAGAAAAGGTATTTGATAAGTAGAGAACGGTATGATCCGAGTCTGATGACGAGTAGTCAATGGCAGATAGCGGATAGCTGGTCAACTCCCCTTTCCCAATCCTGTCATCAAACTCAGAAAGGGCATATCTTGAGCGCGACTAAGTGTGCGACGGGTTCTGCACAAGTGGCTGGCTAGAATCCGAATTAAGGCGGGTAGCCTGTTCTACTGAGAGGGTGATCCCAAGGGTGATCCCTGTTGGGTTTCTTAGACTCGGAGGAGCGGCAAGTTACTGATGAACGGCTTGAAGTCGAACTGGTTGTTAGGGATGATAAACAGACAATCGACTGTTGTTACTGTGATTCCTCGAAAAATAAAGTGTCTAGTTCAAAGAACCAGTCGAAGAAGTGTCGAAGACTTTGCGGATGCAGTGCCGGTGGCCTCCGAGCCTCGGAGTTAGCCGAGAACTGACCAGACGAGGCGGCACTTGCCCGTGCCTCTTTTCATACTGCCACTTATTCGCTCGTTTTTTCACCCAGTTCAAAGAACCAAAACACTTTTATTTCCCGCCCGCACCCTGTAGAATTTTAAAAGGATAAATGAGACTCACGCGTCCGACGCGCGTCAGCTCGCTCCCGGAGGCCCCGCGGCCCCCGCCCGTCGCGACCTCGCCTCGGACACAAAACCACACTTCGTGCTTCAGCCCACTCTCTACGCTTAGCTTTCGCTACCTTCGAGTACACCTAAGGACTGGTCCTACAATTTTTCCATCTCTCGGCATACATATGGACTATGAATTTGTCGACGGTGTTTTTCCGCTACGGCCGCGCGCCGATCCCCTTTCCCCTTGTTTCCCTTGGCGCTGCACCGGTCCTTTGCTCCCCGAGGAGAGCAAAGCAGTGACTCGCAAAGACATTCGTTCTCTCAACTTAAACCTGGACTATACTCTATGGTACCCTCAATTCCTTTCGTTCCACTGACTACCTTGCCAACTACGTGGACGACTGACTGAGGCTTAGGGAGGGCATTTATTATTTTCCTCCCCTCTCTGTCGTTCTCCCCATCTGTCGCTGCTCTCCATAGGGGTACTCGGCGCAGTCTGGTGGTCATATCATTGCGTCTATGTATGCGAATGAGGTGGGCCTGCCAATGGGGGATTGGTGAGTGTGTGTAGTCACTCGTGGTACTAAGGTCTACTCGCCGAAGTCTGTACGACGCCAGTGTATCCAGCCGTTCTGCGCCCCAGTCTATGAACGCCCGTTTCCTGGTCCAATCCTCTTGGTCGGCTGCGCGTGCTAGTACATCATTAACTGTGACCTTCGTACGTACTCAATCAGAAATATCGGTCATTCCAAGGGGTCCAAAAACGGTCTCGGCGGTTCGGTCACGTGCTCCATTTCGGACGTCTTATCTCTCTTCCTTAGTACTGTCCCTTACCCGGTGTTCGGACAGCACCTGGTTGTCGGACACCTCGAATTTCTCTTGTCCGATCCCTACAAAATTAGGCATACACCATCTAGTACCACTTTTTAACATGCTCCAAGTGTTTTTAAGATGAAAATCCTATTGTGTCGCAAGAATGAGAATTGGCTATTTGTCACGTTTGCAGACTGTCCGACAACCAGGTGCTGTCCGAACACTGGGTGAGGGACAGTATGTCCTCAATCAAGCAATCAAGCGACTGGGGGCTATTAGTCACGTACTTTTTTTTCACAGCACCATCAAAAAATAGTTTGTATCTCGGGATGGTCTGGGCCAGGACCGGTCGTGGTGACACTACAGTTTGTGAGCGTGAGTCCATATGTCTATACATGTAAGGTGCCCCAGTCCGAGTAAGTACTGAATCGCAACGCAACGGGCATCCCTTAGGTTATCCCTGGTGGATACAGAAGTTTGATGTAGATACCGTCAGAGGGAAGTCGCCCATAGGTGAACTCCGGCCAACTCACGGCCCGGTCCGCTTGCCTAAAAAGCTACCCTAGAAGACGCCACCAAACTTCAGATCGTGGTGTTTGTGCTGTTGCAGCTGCTTATTTTTGGAGTATTCGCCACCTGCACTTAGATATAATGCGTCGCGGCATATGACGCGCCGAGGCCGACATAACAACACTTTAACCACTTGACCTTCGTACTCGACCAACTGACCGGGGGCTATTATCCGTTTACATACTTTCGCTTCACACGCATTGTAGATGGCGCTCCGCAGATGCATGAACCATATTTAATTGCATTGAAGAGGTCGATGGAGGCCATCAATGTCTACTCCCCCCGCCATCAACGAAGAATACGATATCGTCATCGCAGGCGGTGAGTCGATCTTGACCTCCTACACTCTTCCGCCCTTCCGCTAACCGCGTGGATATGCGACCGTGAATAGGCGGCACGGCGGCATGCGTTGTTGCCGGTCGTCTCGCTGCCGCCGACGCGAACCTGCGCGTCCTCTTACTCGAAGCCGGTCCCACCACATACGACAACCCTGCGCATACGCTGCCTCTGAACATCACGTGCCACCTCGCGCCCGGTTCCCGCACCACGCGTGCGCATATTTCTCAACCGAGCGCTGCGCTTGGCGGCCGCACCACGATAGTTCCATGCGGACAATGTCTCGGCGGCGGAGGCAGCATCAACTGTGCGTCCCATGTCCCGTCGCTCTGGCATCGGTCGTCTGACTGATCTCGACCTATGCGTTCCCGGGAGAACTAATTGATTGCTGTCAGTCATGATGTACACACGCCCATCTGCCTCTGACTTTGATGACTGGGAAACGGTATATCAGAATCCAGGGTGGGGCTCGAAAGATCTCATCCCACTCCTGAAAAAGGTGCGTAAGGGAAAGGATTTGTGCTACTCTGTCTGAAATTGAGGGATTGCAGATCGAGACGTACCAGGTTCCTGGTGGGGGAGCAACTCATGGCACAGACGGACCGCTTGCGGTCTCGCCTGGAGGATATTTCACAGACCTCGGGAAGCAGTTCCTTCAAGTTGCGCGCATATTCGATCCGGACCGTGCGCAGAAGCCGGATGACACTGATTCGAACGATTTGGAAACTATCAATGTCTATACAGTGGGTGTCTTTCGGTTGACCGCAACTTAGTCGACGGCTGAATAGCGCACTGGCTGCAGAGGTGGCTCAAGTGCGTGCATGCTCCCTAGTAGTATGCACCGTTCCTGCTCGGAGAATACTGATTATCGTCATTCTCGGGAGCAGATGGATTAATGCCGAGACGGGCACCCGCTCGGATGTGCCCCACAACATGATCTACCGACTCAAGGACACCCGACCGAACCTGCATTTCTTGACGGGGGTACATGTAAAGCACGTTACATTTAACGAGTGCGTTTTATCGTTGACATCTGTCTTTTGCCTCTCTGTAAAGCTTAATAACGTGTAGTGAGAATCGCGCGACAGGCGTCGCATATGCCCTCAACCCGTTGTTGCACCCTGAGGGTCCGGGGGACACGCGTACTGTGCGAGGAACGAAGCTTGTCCTCATCTCAGCAGGGGCTTTTGGTTCTCCTGGTATCCTGGAGCGTTCGGGGATCGGTGCCAAGGACGTGCTTGACAGTGTTGGGGTGAGGCAGCGTGTGGACTTGCCTGGGGTTGGCGAGAATTACCAAGGTTTTCCGTACAACGACCATCTTATATTTTGTCTGACGTTTACGTGTGCATATGCAGACCACAGTGTCCTCTTCATCCAGTACTTTGCTGCAGATGAGGCGCAATCGCTAGCTGCGATATTCCGCAATGAGGAAGGGGCGATTGATGGTGCGTCTCTTCTCATTCCTTCATTAAGAGGCGCTCCTGCACACGCTTTACGATTGACTACGGTACTTCAGCTGCGGCTGCCGAATTTGGAATGACCAGGAAGGAGGTCTCAATGCACAAGTGCGCCATCATTTGGCGATTGATTTCCTTCTAATTTGGTGCCCATATGACTAGCGCGGTGGACGCAGGAATCAAGTGGCGTCCAAAGCCGTCTGAGGTAGCGGAGCTCGGTCCCGAGTTTCAGGAGTATTGGGACTCCTACTTCGCCAATGCGCCAGACAAACCTGTCCTATGGATGGGCATAAGCTCTTCGTACGTGCTCGGACAACTCGATTTTCAAGACGGCCATAATCACTCTCGTCGCCGTCGTCCAGGTTCGTCGGGGATCCTACCGGGGTCCCGCCACGCAAATACTACACCATGGGTTTTTACAATGTGAGCTCACCTATCCCCTCCCACCCGTATCCACGCGAATGACATTCCCAATACCCTCACGTGCAGCAATATCCCCTCGCGCGTGGACACGTACACATCACGCACGCCGACGACGTCTCTGCGCCGACGGACTTTGTCCCCGATTTCTTCGAATCGTCCGTCCCCTTTCCTTGTGGCTCCCCCATCCAGCCCTCAGACAAACGATACTTACCAGGCAGGCGGAAGTGCGGCCCTTGACGTGGGGGTATAAGTTCCTGCGTGAGATCGCGCGCCGCATGCCGCACTTCCGCGGTGAGCCGCCCATGCTGCACCCCAAGTTCGTTCCGGGCGGGCCCGCATCCGTCATCGCGCACGCCGAGGGACCCATTCCATTCGATGCGCCACGAATCGTGTATTCGGAAGAGGATAAGCGTGCGCTCGAGGAGTTCGCGCGTGCTCAGGGTATGTAGTTCCTTCATATCTATCCTTTATCACAATCACACTCGCCTTTCATTTATTCGTTTTCTTGGGGTAGTGGGTACATGCTGGCACTCGGTGAGCTCGTGCTTCTTTTACAAAGTGCGGAGCGTCCGTCATAGACGACGCACAATTGACGTACTTTTGCGCTTGGATTTGCGGTTATGCATTAGCTTGGCACGTGCGCAATGAAGCCGCGCGAGCAGGGCGGCGTCGTTGACGCGAGGCTGAACGTGTACGGCGTTCACGGGCTCAAAGTTGCCGACCTGTCCGTTCCCCCGGGAAATGTCAGCGCCAATACATACGGGACTGCGCTGGTCATCGGGGAGAAGGCCGCTGTGATCATCGCGGAGGACCTCGGTATCGAAGGCGTCGTCTAGCCGGCCGCAATCGCGAGAAATCAACTTGGCTAGTAATACTCTAACCGTGTGCGACATAGTTTCGAAGGGTTGATTCCGGGAAGCCAAAGTCGTTGATATAGTAAACGCAGACCAAATATTATTGTGCTCTTGTAGCTCGTGTACGCCGTGATCCCAGAACGACAGTAGTCACGCTTCAGGGGATCTCACCTCGCCCCAAATAGCACAGGGTTGCGCCCTGAAGTAGCGAAATAGTCTTCCATGTTCCATCAACCGGACGTTATCGTCCACTTACGTACGTTCACCTCCCATGCATTAAAGATGGCGCTCCACGGGCGCGGGCGTGTGAATCATATCATTTAACTGCACCGATGTGATCGACGGAGGCCATCAATGTCTACTCCTACCGTGATCAACGAGGAATATGATATCGTCATCGCAGGCGGTGAGCCGTCCCCAACCTCCTGCTCTCCCCACCTGCCTTCCTCCGGCTAACCGAGTGTGATAGGCGGCACGGCAGCGTGCGTCATCGCCGGTCGTCTCGCAGCTGCCGACGCGAACCTAAGCGTTCTCATACTCGAGGCCGGTTCCACGACATACAATGACCCCGCTCACACGCAGCCCCTGAGATTCTTGAGCCACCTCGCACCTGGCTCACGCACTGTACGCGCGCACGTTTCCCAGCCGAGTGCGGCACTTGGCGGCCGCACCACAATCGTGCCTCACGGGCAGTGTCTCGGCGGTGGGGGCAGCGTCAACTGTGTGTCTCTTCTCTCTTGCGCTCCCAGTTTTGGTCGTCTGATCCGGTCTCGACCCACACCCGGGTGAACTGCTCTATTTCTTCTGATAGACATGGTGTACACACGCCCGTCCGCCTCCGATTATGACGACTGGGAGACGGTGTACCAGAATCCCGGGTGGGGCTCTAAGGACCTCGTCCCGCTCTTGAGAAAGGTGTGTTAAGTAGGCGGCTAGTGACTCACTGGGCCTGAAATTGCAGAACCGTAGATAGAGACGTACCATGTTCCTGGTGGGGGAGCTACTCACGGAACCGACGGTCCGCTTGGCGTCTCGCCAGGTGGGTTTTTCTCGGACCTCGCCCAACAGTTCCTTCAAGTTGCGCGGAAACTCGATCCGGACCGTGCGCAGAAGCCGGATGACGCAGACACGAATGATCTGGAAACGATCAATGTGTACACGGTATGTGTCTTACCCCCGATTGTGTACTAGTTTATCGACAGCTGAGTGACGCGCTGGCGGCAGAGGTGGCTCAAGTACGTGCATGCTCCCTAGCGTGCGCTGTTCCGGCACTGACATTGGTATTTCCGGGGAGCAGATGGATCAACGCCGAGACTGGCACTCGCTCGGATGTGCCGCACAACGTGATTTACCCGCTCAAGGATTCCCGGCCGAACCTGCACATCTTGACAGGCGCACATGTGAAACATGTCACCTTCGACGAGTGCGTTTCTTTCACTTCTCTGCAAATGTTGTATTAACGTATGCAGTGAGAATCGCGCGACCGGCGTCGCATATACTCTAAACCCGCTATTTCACCCGGATGACCCGAAGGATACGCGCACTGTACGAGGGGCGAAGTTGGTCGTGGTCTCAGCGGGTGCATTTGGCTCTCCTGGAATTCTGGAGCGTTCAGGCATCGGCGCCAAGAGTGTGCTTGAGCGAGTCGGGGTGATGCAACGCGTTGACTTGCCTGGGATTGGCGACAATTACCAAGGTTTCCCGTGCAGTGGATATCATCTTGAACTTTTGGTTTCTGACATTTGGGTACGCATGTGCAGACCACAATGCCATAAACTTGAAGTTCTTTGCTGCAGATGAAGCACAAACGATGGATGCGATATTCCGCAACGAGGAAGGCGCACTTGATAGTGTGTATATATTTCTTCCCTTATTTGGAAGCGTACCTGCCCGTGGTTTACGATTAACCATGATACCGCAGTTATGGCCGCTGAGTTAGGAAAAACTAGGAAGGAGATCTCGACGCATAAGTGCGTCATCCCCTGGTTTTTCCTTCTGAATTGATATCTATCACTAGCTCGTTCGACGCGGGGATCAAGTGGCGCCCGAATCCACCCGAGGTGGCCGAGCTCGGCCCTGAGTTTCAGGAATATTGGGACTCATACTTTGCCAATGCGCCAGACAAGCCCGTCCTATGGATGGGCGTAGGTTCGGCGTTCGTGCTCCGACTAGCTCGATTCGTCAGGTCACTCATTATCGCCGTCGTCCAGGTTCATCGGGGATCCTACCTTGGTCCCTCGACGAAAATACTTTACATTGGCTATATTCACCGTGAGCTCACCCCTATTCGTAGCCACACACGATACATCCTAATTCCCGCACGTGAAGGAATACCCAGTCGCACGCGGACACGTACACATCACGCACGCCGACGACGTCTCTGCGCCTGCAGACATTGTCCCTGGTTACCTCGAGTCGTCTGTTACCTTTCCTCCTCGCCTGCCCATCCAGCACTCTCACATATTATCTTTTGTTTACCAGGAAAGCAGACTTGCAGCCCTTGACGTGGGGGTACAAGTTCATGCGCGAGATTGCGCGCCGCATGCCGTACTTCCGTGGTGAGCCGCCCGTGCTGCACCCCAACTTCGCTCCGGGCGGGCCCGCGGCTGTCGTCGCGCACGCCGAGGGACCTGTCTCGTTCGATGCGCCACGCATCGTGTATTCGGAGGAGGATGGCCGTGCCCTTGAGGCGTGGGCGCGTGCGATTGGTGCGTAGTTTCTTCCTTTCACCTCTACATTACTTATCCATTCATTTTTCTTGTGCCACGGGATAGTGGCCACGACTTGGCACTCTGTGAGCTCCTCCTTCCTCTACAGATCGTGGAACGGCCATCATTTATAGAACGTGCGTTTTCCCGTACCTTTGCGCCGGCATTTGCGCATTAGCTCGGGACCTGCGCGATGAAGCCGCGCGAGCAGGGCGGCGTCGTTGATGCGAGACTGAACGTGTATGGCGTGCGGGGGCTCAAAGTTGCCGACCTGTCCGTCCCACCGGCCAATGTCAGCGCAAACACGTACGGGACCGCGCTCCTCATCGGGGAGAAGGCCGCCGTGGTTATCGCAGAGGAGCTCGGCATCAAGGGCGTCTCTAGCAAACGGGGTCACAATTGAGTCGGCCCAAAATGTGCTCTCACCGTTTATGAACGATTTCTGACTGGGATGCCTCAGTCGACGGCCAACATAGAGGTGCGACCGACTCCCGACGCCGAGGTGTTGTACGCCTGAGCGCACACCACGCTTCAACAATTAAGGGCGTATCCCTGACTCTGACTGCGTACAATGTTCTCAAATAGTTCATTATGCTGGTGAATTTTAGAGACGTCGTCGGTGTTGGAGTTCTGGAACCCAGAGTTTTAATACACATCTTACGAGGATTCAAAACCTCGAGATGGCACTGCCGTTCGTTGCTGCAGCCAGAAGTCCTTTGAGAGTAGACGCTTAAGAACGGTGGGTTGCGGCAGACATGCTTCGGGATTGTGGTACCACGGTGTTCTCCAGGGAACTTGGAGACCTTCTTGAGTGCTGGTATTTTTCGATTTCGCGTTCAGGGAAGTTGGAATAAATGTAACGGTCAGCGGTCGTTATCTGACTTGCCCGCGCCAGTGCGTCCGAGGTCAAGTTGAAGTTCCCAGGCGGGCTTCGTCCGCACAATCAAGCCTGCTGCCTGCGGCGTTGATCATACACTCGGAGTCCGACTCCGAGTCGCCGACACAATAACAACGATCAACTCCTTGCACACCAGCAATGAGCTGGCCTTTTCTGCCCGACTATGTGAAGAGTCCTTGCAGTTTTTCGCGCGGTTTGCAACGTCACGATCGGCTCCTTTCGAGTGGTAACCTAGGTAAGAACCTAGACGTCTGGCGTCGTAAACTGCGAGAGACAGCGTCCCCAACATAAGCCCGATCCCAACGCACCTTCCTTCAACCTGTCCACAGTTCACCCGTGCCGCCTGAGGCTGCCTCAGCCATCCCTCGGAAAGTGGGCCCGTAACAGCAACCGTTTCGATCCACCGCTAGCCCACATGGGGTGTGTCTGCGCTATCTGTCCTCACCGCCACTAACATATTTTCTCCAAGTACAACAGGCAAGGGCTATAGGACGTCGACAGAGGCGGCCCGGAAAAACAAGCGTGATAGATAACACCACCCCAGAATACCCGCGCACCTTCAGACCTCAAAGGACGTGGGACTGAGGTTCGCCTTCCCACTCTATTTGCTAATTATACTATTGTTATAGCCCCGTACATTATTCGGCCCAGGACCGATTCCCCAGTACACTAACTCACAACCACCTTCGCCCTGTCATCATTCTTAATCTGGGGGTGCCGAGGCTCACTCGCCACGTCATTGATGGCTGGGCGTCTTTCGCGACCTCGCCTCGCACCGGACTTATCTATCTGTTAACATCACCTTGCTTGCCGAGGTCATATGGCAGGTCGAAATTCCCTGCAACTCCAAATAAACACACATACCGTCAAACTTGACGCAAATACCGTCAAAATGGACGCAAATAACGACTGCCCACGCGTTCATATAACGTCAGTATCGACGCGATTACGACTTCTAAGTATCGCTTCGTTCTCGTGCAAAACTAGATGAGGTCGTGCTGTCTTTATCGGACGATAATCGCTCGAAATTGGTAAACGCAGCAGAGGAAAAAAAGAAGAGGAGGAAATTAGAAGCAGATGAACGTCCTGCGCCAAACCCCTCTCACACTCCCCAAACCGTCAAAGGTTCCTTCCTACGACCCATTTCTGAAAGCGTTCGGCGAGAACGTATTTCCAAATTCATTGATGCGACTGGCAACGCAGCAACGAAAACTTCGATTTGCGCTGTCTGCGCCGGCTGGTTTTTCGAGATAGTTCTGTACTTAAAATATGCGAATTACAAGCGGACAACATTCTCCTTCCTTCAAAAACTCATCCTTCCCACGTTTTGACACACGGAATGCTGCTACACCAAAACCCGGAGTGCTTTCACAACGACGAAAACGGAATGCACTCTGCTAACGTGTGTTCCTCTTGCGCATCCCACGTACATCGAAACAAGACACCACTTTCCCTTGCAAATGGGATGTGGGTTGGCGCCGTTCCAGGCGAGTTGAGCATTCTCACTTTACCTGAGCGCATACTCGTGAGACGGCATTTCCCCGCTTCGTAAAGCTGTATCCGAAGAAGAAAGGAGCAAGCTCTTGGAATTCAAAAAATCTGCAAAGTGGCTTACGCGGGAGCGTTTCCACGTACAGGCTCAACACGGATGACATCGCTACGATGACGGATGCGTAACTCATGCCTCCTTGTGCCATCCTTGCAGCCACCATTAGTGTAACTTTTGTTGGGCCGAAGAATCTACCAGAAAAGACGATGCCTGGTTTCTTGTGTGTGAACCGTGCTCGGGGGGTGTGAAGCGTCGCAGGTGGTCGTGCAGGCCTCCGCGGGGCGCGAGATGTTGTACGTAGGTCCGCGGTTATCACGGACGCGTCAAGGTCGAAGGGCTAAGGCCGCGCGTGAGTGCGGCGACGTCGGGAGAGAGAACGGTGTCGGTTGGTCGCAGGTGGCCGGAAACGGTCGCGCACGCTTCGGCGCGGCACGAAACTTTGCATAGGTGGCTGCCGGGGTCGGTAACGCGGTGAGTTAAAGTCACTAAGGCTGCACGCAAGTGCAGCACGCTGAGAATGCAAGGGAGTGAGCTACACTGAGCTCAAAAGTCCGAAATCACGCGGCCTTAGACCTTCAATATTCCGAGTCAATCTTGATGCGTGCGCGATAGCTGCGGACGTACAACATCTCGCGCCCCGCGGAGGCCTGCACGACCACTTGCGACGCCTCACACCCCCCAAAATCCTGCGCACACCATAGACCGTTTCCTAGCGATCAGGGATAGTTTACGGTATCGGCGCTCATGGTTCGCCTCCAAAAATAATGTCAGTCCGCCAAACTAAGAAAAGGCATGTGTGGAAGCGTGTGGGCATGTGAACGACAACCGAGTCGGATGACATGTTGGGTTCATTCGGAAAAATGGTCATAATGTATATATGAACCACAAAAAACGACTCCATGTTTTAACTTACACACAAACACCGTCACCCAAACCGATAACACTAGCAAGTAAGGTTACAGTCGACAAAGTCGACGCCTAGTGGCTAATATACTTCAATTTACCATGCCATGCGCCGGTCCCCTTTTCCAGCACCAAACGGTACCCCTCCGCGAGTAGCACAGCAGTGACACAGAGAATATAGATAGACCAGACTCTGTTCAGGAATTTACTTGACCGCTCTCTGCTTGAATGACTAAACCGGCTCTTGAAAAATAGTGTTATCTAACTGTAAGAATGCGTGGTCATGATACACTTTCAGTCACTGGCATCCACATAGCCGAAATTCTGATGCAGGCACCCTGGCCTCCACACCATGACTCAGAGCGTCCAGATCCAATGCTTAGTATACAACCCTGACAGCTGACGTCCCTAAGTTGGGTTCCCATGCCGTTCCTCGCGTCGGCGGCGGCGGGCGGCCCCCACTCAGTCCTCGTATTCCCCGCGTTTCCCGCCGAACCTCCCTGCCGTACCACCGCGTTCTCTCCCCTGCCGTATTACCATGTTCTCCTTCCTGCCATATTCCCGCGTTCTCCGCCCCACCCCACCCCAATCAACGCCGTGTTGCGCCCGGCAGTGTAGTCACATAGTCTTCCATACACAATCAACCGGATGTCATCATCCAGTTGCACACGTTCACCTCGCATGCATTAAAGATAGCGCTCCGCGGGCGAGGGCGCGTGAATCATATTTAACTGCATCGAAGAGATTGACGAAGACCATCAATGTCTACTCCCGCCCAGATCAACGAAGAATACGATATCGTCATCGCAGGCGGTGAGTTGTCCCCAACCTCCTGCACTTCTCACCTGCCTTCCTTCTGCTGACCGACTTTGATAGGTGGTACGGCGGCATGCGTCATTACCGGCCGACTAGCTGCCGCCGACGCGAACCTACGCGTCCTCTTACTCGAGGCCGGTCCCACGACGCATAACGACCCCGCTCATACGCAGCCCCTGAGCTTCTTGAGCCACCTCGCACCCGGCTCGCGCACCACGCGCGCGCACGTTTCCCAGCCGAGCGCGGCACTTGGCGGCCGCACCACGATCGTGCCGAGCGGGCAGTGCCTTGGTGGTGGGAGCAGCGTCAACTGTGCGTCGTCTTTTGTCTTTTCTTCCTTGTGCACCAGGTTTCAGTCGTCTGATTGATCTCGACCTGCACCCGGTCCGTGTGAACTACTTTATTTTTCTCTGCCAGTCATGATGTACACGCGCCCGTCTGCATCTGACTATGACGACTGGGAGACGGTGTACCAGAATCCCGGGTGGGGTTCTAAGTACCTCGTCCCGCTGCTGAAAAAGGTGCGTAGCGTATGGTGTCAGTGGTCCACTGGGTCTGAAAATGAAGAAATGTAGGTCGAGACGTACCAGGCTCCTGGCGGGGGACCTACTCACGGAACCGACGGTCCGCTTGGAGTCTCGCGAGGTGGGTTTTTCTCGGACCTCGCTGGGCAGTTCCTTCAAGTTGCGCGGAAACTCGATCCGGACCGTGCGCAGAAGCCGGACGACGCAGATACGAACGATCTCGAAACGATCAATGTGTACACGGTGGGTGTCTCGCACTCGGTTGTGTAGCTTTATCGATGGCTGAGTAACGCACTGACGGCAGAGGTGGCTCAAGTGCGTGCATATTTCTCAGCGTGCGCTATCCCGGCACTGATGTTTGCTATCTGGGGTGCAGGTGGATAAACGCCGAGACAGGCACTCGCTCGGATGTTCCGCACAACGTGATCTATCCACTCAAGGACACCCGACCAAACCTGCACTTCTTGACGGGAGTACATGTGAAGCATGTCACGTTCGACGAGTGCGTTTGACTTTCTACATGTTTCTCTTGCATCTGAGTATACAATGTTTGCAGTGAAAATCGCGCGACCGGCGTCGCATATACTCTAAACCCGCTGTTTCACCCGGATGGCCCGACGGATACGCGTACTGTGCGAGGGACAAAGTTGGTCCTGGTCTCAGCAGGTGCATTTGGCTCTCCTGCCATTCTGGAGCGTTCGGGGATCGGCGCCAAGGATGTACTCGAGCGAGTCGAGGTGAAGCAGCGCGTCGACTTGCCTGGTGTTGGCGAGAATTACCAAGGTTTTCCCATGCAGCGGCCATCATCTTAAACGTTTATTTTCTGACGTTTGGATACGTATGTGCAGACCACAATATCTTATTCTTGGAGTTCTTTGCTGCAGACGAGGCACAAACTATGGATGCAATATTCCGCAACGAGGAAGGCGCACTTGATGGTGTGTCTATATTTTCTCCCTTATTTAGAAGCGTACCTGCCCGTGGTTTACGATTAACCGTGATGCCGCAGTTGTGGCCGCCGAGTTTGGAAAAACTAGAAAGGAGATCTCGATGCACAAGTGCGACTGAATCATCGTTTGATTTTGACTTTTTTTCTGACTTGATACCTATGTCACTAGCTCGATCGACGCAGGGATCAAGTGGCGCCCGAAGCCATCCGAGGTGGCCGAGCTCGGCCCTGAGTTTCAGGAATATTGGGATTCATACTTTGCCAATGCGCCAGACAAGCCTGTCTTGTGGATTGGCGTGGGCTCGGCGTTCGTGCTCTGACTATCGTGATTCGTCAGGACGCTCATTATCACCGTCATTTAGGTTCATCGGGGATCCTACCTTGGTCCCTCGACGAAAATACTTCACCTTGGCTATATTCACCGTGAGTTCACTCCTGTTTGTAACCACACGCAACACGCCCTGATGTCCGTACGCACAGGAACACCCGGTCGCACGCGGACACGTACATAT
The DNA here is from genome assembly GCA_021525775.1 of Lactarius deliciosus. NCBI lineage: Eukaryota > Fungi > Basidiomycota > Agaricomycetes > Russulales > Russulaceae > Lactarius > Lactarius deliciosus. The sequence continues at coordinate 100,476 of JAKELK010000035.1, read as the reverse complement.
CACGCACGCTGACGACGTCTCTGCACCCGAAGACTTTGTCCCCGGTTATCTCGAGTCGTCCGTTACCTTCCCTCCTCACTTCTCCACCGCCCTCACGCGTTATAATTTATTTAACAGAAAGGTGGACGTGCAGCCCCTGACGTGGGGGTACAAGTTCGCCCGTGAGATCGCGCGCCGCATGCCGCACTTCCGCGGTGAGCCACCCGCGCTGCATCCCGCGTTTTCTCAGAGCGGGCCTGCGGCCGTCGTCGCGCACGCCGAGGGACCTATCTCATTCGATGCACCGCGCATCGTGTATTCGGAGGAGGACGAGCGCGCCCTTGAGGTGTTCGTGCGTGCAATTGGTGCGTAGTTTCTTCGCTTCCTAGTCTCCCTTAACTTACTCATCCGTTTCTCGTGTACCGCCGGATAGTGGCTACGACCTGGCACTCCGTAAGTTCCTCCCTCCTATATAGAGCGTGGGGCATCCGTCATTGATAGAACGGGCCTTTTTCGTCTGTCTTTTCGTTTGTACTCGCGTATTAGCTTGGCACGTGCGCGATGAAGCCGCGCGAGGAGGGCGGCGTCGTCGATCCGAGGCTGAACGTGTACGGCGTGCACGGGCTCAAAGTTGCCGACTTGTCCGTCCCGCCGAGCAATGTTAGCGCGAACACGTACGGGACTGCGCTGGTCATCGGGGAAAAGACCGCTGCTATCATCGCGGAAGAGCTCGGCATCAAGGGCGTCGTCTAGTGGCTGCGGTTGTGCGGAACGCGGATCGAGTTGGCCCGCAATGCGTTCTTACTGTGTATGGACGAGTTCTGACTGGTATTCTTATGTGGTCGATGACGAACATAGACCCGTACATCTCTAGAATGCCGGTAGTCGTGCTTTTTGAAACGAAACAGTAATCGTGTTTCAGACCCACACATTGGTTGTATGACCATTACTGTTACCTTGATCCTTCCCGGAGAACGCCCCCGAGTCGGGGCCCCGACCCCACAGGTTGACGCGGGGACGCCACCCACCGCTTTCTGGCAGCGAAGTTAGAGTAAAGGAGGGCTCGGACAAGCGTATCCAAAAGAGTACGCTGCGGGCAACCCGCCTCAATGGCCTTGATGCGAATAGTGGCTAAGAAATCGCATTGTATGTCGGCGCACGGTCGAAGAATCGATATAAAGAAACACTGTGCTGATGGCCTACCATAGAATGTCAGGGCACTCATACCGTCTACGAAACTCACGTCCAATTCAGCCTCAGGCTTTTTATGGAGGTGCACGAAACGAGGACTCAGATTGTTCGGGTCGTCGGTGGTGAACCGAAAAAGATGACGTCACCCGGGCGCTAGTCCTTATTGCCTTCCGCAGCTTCGCTTCACACGCACGCACAATGCATACAATGCATATTCCATAGATGATGCGATGATGCATGATGCATGATGCTCCATGAGCGTGTGAACCGTATTTATTTATATTCGGGACACCTATGGGGGCTGTCAAATGTCTTGTCTCACCGCGATCAACGAAGAATACGATATCGTCATCGCAGGCGGTGAGACGTCCTTGACCTCCAACCCTTCCCATCCGCCTTCCTTCCGCTGGGACTAACAAGCCTACATGGATATCTGATTGCAAACAGGCGGCACGGCGGCGTGTGTCATTGCCAGTCGTCTCGCTGTCGCCGACGCAAGCCTGCGTGTTCTCTTACTAGAGGCCGGTCCCACGACGTACAACAACCCTGCACACACCCAGCCCTTGAGGAGCTCGGGCCATCTCGCATCGGGCTCGCGCACTGTGCGTGCACACATTTCCCGGCCAAGCGCGGCACTTGGCGGCCGTGCCATAATGGTGCCATGTGGACAGTGTCTCGGCGGCGGGGGCAGCGTCAACTGTGCGTCTCACTGCATAGCTTCGGTCGTCTAATTTTTATTGATCCACCGGGCCCGGTCCAACTGTTTTAATTTTCAATAGTCATGGTGTACGCACGCCCGTCTGCTTCTGACTATGATAACTGGGAGACAGTTTACCAGAATCCCGGGTGGGGCTCAAAGGACCTCACCCCGCTCCTGAGAAAGGTGCGTAGTGGGATTAATGCTCTGCCAGGTTTGGACTTGAGTTTGTAGACCGAGACGTATCAGGTTCCTGGTGGGGGGCCTACTCACGGAACGGACGGACCACTCGCAGTCTCTTTGGGTGGGTTTTTGACGGACCTCGCTCAGCAGTTCCTTCGGGCTGCACGCACTCTCGATCCGGACCGTGCGCAGAAGCCAGATGACGCAGACCTGAATGATTTGGAAACGATCAATGTGTACGCGGTGAGGATCTTTCCCTTGACATCAACTTGATTAATAGCTGAGTAACGCACTGGTGGTAGAGGTGGCCCAAGTGCGTACATGATACCCAGCAGGCGCTTCCCCAACTCGAAGAGCTCTGACTTTATTTTTCTTGGGAGCAGATGGATTAACGACGAGACTGGCACCCGCTCGGATGTGCCTCACAACATGATCTACCCACTCAAGGACACCCGGCCAAACCTGCACTTCTTGACGGGAGTACATGTGAAGCATGTTACATTCGACGAGTGCGTTTGACCTTTTTACGTGTTTCTCTCGCCTGAGTAAATATAATGTACGCAGTGAGAATCGCGCGACAGGTGTCGCATACGTTCTCAACCCGCTCTTTCATTCAGGTGGCCTGGGCGACACTCGCACTGTGCAAGGGACGAAGCTGGTCTTGGTTTCAGCGGGGACATTTGGCTCTCCTGGCATTCTGGAGCGTTCAGGAATCGGCGCCAAAGGCGTACTTGACCGTGTCGGGGTGAAGCAGCGCGTCGACTTGCCTGGCGTCGGCGAGAATTACCAAGGTTTTCCCTTGCAACAACCATTTCGGACGTTCATTCACGTTTGTGTATGCATGTACAGACCACAATACCTTCGGGCTCAAGTACTTTGCTGCAGATGAGGCGCAATCGTTGGACGCGGTATTCCGCAATGAGGAAGGAGCAATCGATGGTGTGTTTCGGGCTGTCCTTCTTCTCGATTTGAGAGGCGTATCTTCTACACATCCTTTATGACTGACTACGATATTGCAGCTGCGGCCGCCGAATTTGGGAAGACCAAGAAGGAAATCTCAATGCAAAAGTGCGTCAACACTTATCTTGTCACGCGTCACCCCTTGAGACTCAATGCTCACCCGGCTAGTCCACTCGACGCAGGGATTAAGTGGCGCCCGAAGCCATCCGAGGTGACGGAGCTTGGCCCTGAGTTTCAGGAGTATTGGGACTCTTACTTTGTCAATGCGCCAGACAAGCCTGTCCTGAGGATTGGAATGTTCTCGGCGTTCGTGCTCCGGTAATTAGGCTGTCATGACGCTCACTACCGTTGCTCAGGCTTTTCGGGAATCCTACAGCAGTACCCCCACGCAAATACTTCACCCTGGCAATATACACTGTGAGCCTACATAACCCCCCCCCCCCCCCGGTAGCCGCACTCGCAATACTGAAACGCACAGGAATACCCCCTCGCGCGCGGACACGTGCACATCACACACGCCGGCGACGTTTCTGCGCCCGTAGACTTTGTACCTGGCTTCTTCGAGTCGTCCGTCCCTCTTCCCTCCCGCCCCCCCATCCAGCCCTCACATGACTTTTCTACCAGGAAGGCGGACGTGCAGCCCCTGATGTGGGGGTACAAATTTGCGCGCGAGATCGCCCGCCGCATGCCACACTTTCGTGGTGAGCCTCCCGTGCTCCACCCTGCGTTCGCTCCAGGCAGTCCCGCGTCCATTGTCGCGCATGCCGATGGTCCTGTCCCATTCGATACGCCACGCATCGAATACTTGGAGGAAGACGAGCGTGCGCTAGAAGCGTTCGCTCGCGCGAACGGTGCGTGGGCTCTTTATCATTCTCTGTCTCTCTAACTTCTATATTGCTCGCTCATTCGTATTCTTTTTATTTTTCTGGGGGGCAGTTGGCACGTGCTGGCACTCTGTAAGCCCCTCTCTCCCCTACAAAGTAAGGAGCGTCGTTGACGACGTGCGTTGTATGCATATCTTTGCGTCTGCGTCTACGCATTAGCTTGGCACATGCGCGATGAAGCCACGAGAGCAGGGTGGCGTCGTCGATCCGAGGCTGAATGTGTACGGCGTGCGCGGGCTCAAAGTTGCCGACCTGTCCGTCCCGCCGAGCAATGTTAGCGCAAACACGTATGGGACCGCGCTGGTCATCGGGGAGAAGGCTGCCATAATCATCGCGGAGGAGTTTGGCATCAAGGGGGTCGTCTAATGGGCTGCGGTTGCAAGGAACGCGGATCAAGTTCCGCAATGTGCTTTCAATGTGTACGAACGAGTTCTGACTGGTATGCCTGAGTAGTCGACGGAGAACTGCTCGTACATGTAAAGAATGCCAGTAATCATACTTCAGAGCCACTCGGAGTCGTCGGTCGTAAGTTATGGTCGTTACCATTTCCTTGATTCCTCTCTAAGAACGCCACCAACTCCACAGGTGGATGATTGTCCTTAGGCTAATTCTTCTCTCTCAAGTCGACAGCATTTGCTGTCAGTTACATCTTCATTGGCTCGAGACATTGAAGATCACTGCGAGCGACTAGAGGCGTGAGTACATTGAAGGTGTTGAGGAGCCGCATACTACGGTTTTACTGAGCACTAGCTACTACTACTTGTTGCTAATATATTGATGCCCCGATATCAGTCGCAGCTCATACCGTTTACGGAAACGTCTAATTCAGCCTTTGGTGAAGTTTGGTCGTATGGAACGCACCATATGACACTTGTACGAAAGCGAGGACTCGGACCGCACAGGGATACCTTATGCTACATCTCAGCCTAGTAGCATCAGATTATCAGTGTCAATGCATACTACCGGCATCTGTCCGCTTCACATGCACGATGCATAGATGGCGCTTGGGGGGGGGGGTCAGGACAGGGAAAAGAAAACCAATCCGGGGTACAAGCGCCAAGAAATGACAGTGATCTGAAGTCAAAACCACTATGTGGACAGGGGGTGTTTAAGAAGCAGGCCCAAGGAGGGAGGGCGATGTTAGTACAACTTGAAACGAGTGAGCTAAGCAGGCGCAAGGAGCCTATCGGGGGTGGGAAGGGAAGGTTTGGCACGAGGCTTTTGCTTCCATCGCTCGCATTACGCCGGTGACCTATTTCCATGGGAGATTATAATGCCAGTATAATGCCCCTCTGCCAGGGGAATGCGTCGGCAGGCCACAGTCGCCTTGTGACGTGCCACCGTCTGCCCTTCCAGCTCTCCGTCGACCGGCGTCCATACCAGTACGACGCTGGTGTAGTCAGCGAAAAGTGGAACAGGAGGACGGAAGACTCCGCCCCGCCGTCTTACAGCATTCCGTGGGTTTTTGACGGCCAGTAGCGCAGAGGCATTACTACATATTACGTATATAGTGTCTGGTGTGGTGGAGAAACCTCGGTCCCTCGGTAACGAAATGAATGGTGAGGCTCAATTGTCTTAGCAATGCCGAAACACGCCACTTCGACTCGGAACTGCTTCACCACTTGGATCCAGTCCCGGGCCGGCGTGTCTCCGCGGGTTCCCCCAACTTCCCCCAATCTCGTTCCCATATCCATTACGTCGGCTGCCCTGCCCACAAGCTGCGGGTGTTGTACACCGAACTGCTGGGAACCTTCCTTGTGTGGTGGGCGTCCACTTCATCCACATGTGCCAATCCAGGTTGTCCCGTTGTAGGCCCATGTTGAAATCGTGCTGATGCAGACACCCTCCACTATAACTCAGAGTGTCCGGGTTCTATAACGTACAACGTCAAATGCTTATACAGTACGACCCTGGCAGCTGATGTTCTTCGTTCCCCGCGATGCCGTATTTACTGCGTTCCCCGCGTTCTACACCACATCCTGCCCCAAACAGCGCCGGGTTGCGCCCGACAGTATGGCCTAATAGTCTTCCATATTCCGTTAACCGGACATTATCGTCCGGTTACATACATTCGCCTCGCAAGGTTCGCATGCATTGGAGATGGCGCTCCGCGGGCTTGTGAATAATATTTAACCGAGTCAAGGAGATCGACGAGGGTCAACAATGTGTACTCCCACTGTAATCAACGAGGAATACGATATCGTCATCGCAGGCGGTGAGTCGTCTTCAACTTCCTACTCTTCCCACCTGCCACCCTTCTGCTACTAACTGACTGCAACAGGCGGCACGGCAGCATGCGTCATTGCCGGCCGCCTTGCTGCCGCTGATGCGAACCTACGTGTCCTCTTACTCGAGGCCGGTCCCACGACATACAACGACCCCGCTCACACGCAGCCCCTGAGATTCTTGAGCCACCTCGCACCTGGCTCACGCACCATGCGCCCACACGTCTCCCAGCCGAGTGTGGCACTTGGCGGCCGCACCACAATCGTGCCGAGTGGGCAGTGTCTTGGCGGTGGGGGCAGCGTCAACTGTGTGTCTCTTCTTCTCTCTTGCGCACCACGCTTCGGTCGTCTGATCGGTCTCGACCCACACCTGGGTGAACTACTTTATTTTCTCTGATAGTCATGATGTACACACGCCCATCTGCCTCTGACTATGACGACTGGGAGACAGTTTACCAGAACCCCGGGTGGGGCTCTAAGGACCTCATCCCGCTCCTAAAAAAGGTGTGTAAAGTAGGGGGCTAGTGGCACATTGGGTTTGAAATTGGAGAACCGTAGATCGAGACGTACCAGGTCCCTGAGGGACCTACTCACGGAACCGACGGTCCGCTTGGCGTCTCGCGAGGTGGGTTTTTCTCGGACCTCGCTGGGCAGTTCCTTCAAGTTGCGCGGAAACTCGATCCGGACCGTGCGCAGAAGCCGGACGACGCAGACACGAATGATTTGGAAACTATCAATGTGTACACGGTATGTGTCTCGTGTTTGATTATGTACTAGCTCATCGAAGGCTGAGTAACGCGCTGGCGGCAGAGGTGGCTCAAGTGCGTGCATACTCTCAGCGTGTGCTGTCCCGGCACTGTGTCACTGACTTTTGTATTTCCGGGGAGCAGGTGGATTAACGCCGAGACTGGCACTCGCTCGGATGTGCCGCATAACTTAATATACCCGCTCAAGGACACCCGGCCAAACCTGCACTTCTTGACAGGGGTGCATGTGAAGCATGTCACGTTCGACGAGTGCGGTTGACTTTTTTACACTTTTCTCTTACCTCTGTATATACAATGTTTGCAGTGAAAATCGCGCAACCGGCGTCGCATATACTCTAAACCCGCTGTTTCACCCGGATGGCCCGAAGGATACGCGTACTGTACGAGGAACCAAGTTGGTCGTGGTCTCAGCGGGTGCATTTGGCTCTCCTGGCATTCTGGAGCGTTCAGGCATCGGCGCCAAGGGCGTGCTTGAGCGGGTCGGGGTGAAGCAGCGCATTGACTTGCCTGGGGTTGGCGAGAATTACCAAGGTTTTCCCGTGCAGCGGTTATTTAAAACGCTTAGTTTCTGACGTTTGGGTACCCATTTGCAGACCACAATGTCATAAACTTGAAGTTCTTTGCTGCAGATGAAGCACAAACGATGGATGCGATATTCCGCAACGAGGAAGGCGCACTTGATAGTATGTCTATATTTTCTCCCTTACTTAGCAGCGTACTACTTGCCCATAGTTTACGATTGATCATGATGCCGCAGTTATGGCAGCCAAATTTGGAAAAACTAGGAAGGAGATCTCGATGCACAAGTGCGTCATCGCTTGGTTTTTGACTTCCTTCTGAATTGATACCTATACATATCACTAGCTCGATCGACGCGGGGATAAAGTGGCGCCCGAAGCCATCCGAGGTGGCCGAGCTCGGCCCTGAGTTTCAGGAATATTGGGACTCATACTTTGCCAATGCGCCAGACAAGCCCGTCTTGTGGATTGGCGTAGGCTCGGCGTTCGTGCTCTGAGCTCGATTGGTTAGGACACTCATTATCACCCTCGTCCAGGTTCATGGGGAATCCTACCTTGGTCCCTCAACGAAAATACTTCACCTTGGGTACATTCACTGTGAGCTCTCCTATTCGTAGCGACACGCAACACATCCTGATTCCCGCACGCGAAGAAATACCCAGTCGCACGCGGACACATACATATCACCCACGCCGACGACGTCTCTGCGCCCGAAGACTTTGTGCCCGGTTACCTCGAGTCGTTTGTTACATTCGCTCCTCGCTCCCCCATCCAACACTCTCACATATTATCTTCTGTTTACCAGCAAGGCAGACTTGCAGCCCTTAACGTGGGGGTACAAATTCATGCGCGAGATCGCCCGCCGCATGCCGCACTTCCGTGGTGAGCCACCCGCGCTGCACCCTACCTTCACTCCGAGTGGGCCCGCGGCCGTCATCGTGCACGCTGAGGGACCTGTCTCGTTCGACACGCCACGCATCGTGTATTCGGAAGAGGATGAACGCGCCCTTGAGGTGTTCGCGCGCACGATGGGTGCGTAGTTTCTTCGCTTCCCGGTCCGTTAAATCTTAAACCTTATTCGTTATTTTTTCTTGTGGCGGGGGATAGTGGCCACGACCTGGCACTCGGTGAGTTCCTCCCTCCTCTACAGGGCGTACATCATCATTGATAGAAAGTGAATTTCCCTTGTACCTTGCGTTGGTATTAGCTCGGTACGTGCGCGATGAAGCCGCGAGAGCAGGGTGGCGTCGTCGATCCGAGGCTGAACGTGTACGGCGTACGGGGGCTCAAAGTTGCCGACCTGTCTGTCCCACCGGCCAATGTTAGCGCAAATACGTATGGGACCGCGCTTGTCATCGGGGAGAAGGCCGCCGTGATTATCGCAGAGGAGCTCGGCATCAAGGGCGTCTCTTGCGGGACGGGGTCACAATTGAGTCGGCCCAAAAAGTACTCTCACCGTTTATGAGCGATTCCTTACTGGGATGCTTCAGTCGACGGCCAACATAGACTTGTACATGTCTACACATTGGTTGCCATTTTTTGACCTCTTCTCAGAGAACGCTCCCGATTTCACATGTCAAAAGAGTACGCTTTCTCGGTGGCTTTGATGCGAATTGTTAGCCCATTGATCATGTAGAATGCCCTACATGACACTTGTACGAAAGCAAAGATTGCACAGTACCTTAGAGGGATGCTACTTCAGATTGTTCGGGTCGGTGTCAATGCGTGACGCATCGCTGAACAAGCACCGAAAAGATGACGTGAGCCAGCGGCATGTGTTTGCTTCACAGCATGATTCTGTACATAGATGGCGCTGCATTGGTGCGTGAACAGTATTTAATTACACTAGGGACATCTATGGGGACATCCAAATGTCTAGTCCCACCGTGATAGACGAGGAATACGATATCATCATCGCAGGCGGTGAGACGTTCTCACCCTCCAACCATTCCCATCCGTCCCCCTTCCACTAACAGTGTGGACGTCTGATTATGAACAGGCGGCACGGCGGCGTGCGTTGTTGCTGGTCGTCTCGCTGCCGCCGACGGGAGCCTGCGCGTCCTCTTACTCGAGGCAGGTCCCACGACGTACAACGACCCTGCGCACACCCAATCCCTGAGGTGCTTAAGCCACATCGCACCTGGCTCACGCACCGTGCGTGCGCACATTTCCCAGCCGAGTGCGGCACTTGGCGGCCGCACCACCACCGTGGCGTGTGGACAGTGTCTCGGTGGTGGGGGCAGCGTCAACTGTGCGTCTCGTGCCTCTTCTCATTCGTGTAAAATCTCCGGTTGTCTGATTTATCTCGACCCACGTGGGTCTAACTGCTTTAATCTTTGATAGTCATGGCATACGTGCGCCCGTCTGCCTCTGACTATGACGACTGGGAAACGGTATACCGGAATCCCGGGTGGGGCTCAAAGGACCTCGTCCCGTTCCTGAAAAAGGTGCGTAAGATAGCGCTGCGCTGGGACAGGACTTGAGAGATTGTAGATCGAGACGTACCAGATTCCTGGTGGGGGGCCGACCCACGGCACAGACGGTCCACTCGCAGTCTCACTGAGTGGGTTCTGCACGGACCTCGCTGAGCAGTTCCTCCGAGTTGCCCGCACACTCGACCCCGATCGTGCGCAGAAGCCAGACGACGCGGACCTGAATGATTTGGAAACAATCAACGTGTACGCGGTGAGGGCCTGTTAATTGCAACTTGATCGATGGCTAAACAGCGCACTTGCGGTAGAGGTGGCCCAAGTACGTACTGTATATGATAACCAGCACTGGCATACGCCTCCCCAGCTCAGATAGCACTGACTTAATATTTTTCTCGGGAGCAGATGGATTAACGACGAGACAGGCACCCGATCTGATGTGCCGCACAACATGATCTACCCGCTCAAGGACACCAGGCCGAACCTACACTTCTTGACGGGAGTTCATGTGAAGCACATCACATTCGACGAGTGCGTTTTGATTTCTTTTACATGTTTATCTTGCCTCTCTGACTATATTCAATATACGCAGTGAGAATCACGCGACAGGCGTCGAATATGCTCTCAACCCGCTGTTTCACCCAGATGGCCCGGGGGACACGCGCACTGTGCGAGGGACGAAGCTGGTCCTGGTCTCAGCGGGTGCATTTGGTTCTCCTGCTATTCTGGAACGTTCAGGAATCGGCGCCAAGGACATTCTCGACCGTGTCGGGGTGAAGCAGCGCGTGGACTTGCCTGGGGTTGGCGAGAATTACCAAGGTTTTCCCTTGCCACGGCCATTTCAGACGTTCAGTTTCTGACGTTTAGGTATGCACGTGCAGACCACAACAACTTCGACCATAAGTACTTTGCTGCAGACGAGGCACAGTCGTTGGATGCGATACTCCGCAATATGGAAGGAGGAATCGATGGTGTGCCTCTGGCCGTCCTTCCTCCAGCTTTGAGAGGCGTATCTGCCCGTGCTTTATGACTAACTGTGAATTGCAGCTGCGGCCGCCGAATTTGGAAAGACCAAGAAGGAGATCTCAACGCAAGGGTGCGCCAAGTTGAACATTTGTTTTCTGATTCCTTGGTACTCAATGATCCCCATCCGACTAAGCCCACTCGATGCGGGGATCAAGTGGCGCCCGAAGCCGTCCGAGGTGGCGGAGCTTGGCCCTGAGTTCCAGGAGTATTGGGACTCCCACTTTGCCAATGTACCAGACAAGCCTGTCCTGAGGATTGGAATGTTCTCGGGGTTCGTGCTCCGACAATTGGGTTGTCATGACGCTCATCACCTTTATCGTCCAGACTGTTCGAGAATCTTACAGCAGTACCCCCGCGCAAATACTTCACCCTGGCTGTATATACTGTGAGTCTACATAACACCCCCGGTTGCCGCACGCGCAACACTCACGATACCCCAACGCACAGGAATACCCCCTCGCGCGTGGACACGTGCACATCATGCACGCCGACGACGTGTCTGCGCCTGTAGACTTTGTCCCCGGCTTCTTCGAGTCGTCCGTCTCCCTCCGTCCCCGCTCTCTCATCTAACCCTCACACTGTATTTTTTTTACCAGGAAGGCGGACGTGAAGCCCCTGACGTGGGGGTACAAGTTCGCGCGCGAGATCGCCCGCCGCATGCCGCACTTTCGTGGTGAACCGCCCGTGCTGCACCCCCCGTTCGCCCCAGGCGGTCCCGCGTCCATCATCGCGCATGCCGGAGGTCCCATCCCATTCGATGCGCCACGCATCGTATATTCAGAGGAGGATGAACGTGTGCTAGAGGCGTTCGCTCGGGCAAACGGTGCGTAGACCCTACACTCTTCATTACTCGCTCACTTGTATTAATTTGTTTTGCTGGGGCAGTTGGCACGGCCTATCACTCTGTAAGCCGTTCTCTCCCCTAATGAGTCAGGGGCCGCGTTGTTGACGATGTGCGTTTTATGCCCTTGCTTTTGCGCATTAGCTCGGCACCTGCGCGATGAAGCCGCGAGAGCGGGGCTGGCGTCGTCGATGCGAGGCTGAACGTGTACGGCGTGCGCGGGCTTAAAGTTGCCGACCTGTCCATCCCGCCGAGCAATGTCAGCGCGAACACGTACGGGACTGCGCTCGTCATCGGGGAGAAGGCCGCCGCGATCATCGCGGAGGAGCTCGGTATCAAAGGTGTCGTCTAGCCGGGGGCATCACATCAATCGCGAGGAATCAAGTTAGCCAGTAATATTCTCACCTTGTATGATAATGTCTCGAGAGTCTATGGTGCAATACGTCAGAAGGCCGCTACTTTTGTACAACCAAGATTGCTCCTGGAAAAAAAGTTGGACTGCTTATTCCTTTAGCCAAAGTGCTTGTTTTGATGAGAGGAACAAATCCCTAAAACAGTTTGTCGAAATACTCAAAACTGAGGGAGTTTTATTTTTTTGATGGGTCAATTCCGCCGCCTGTGACCAAATAATGTAATTATGTGTCAAAATGGGCTGCAACCCGCTTGGGGACTCTATTAGTCTCTATACAGAAGTTAAGTACCCCTTCAGATTTCGGACTTTTGACCTCAGTGAGGCTCATCCCATGTGTTCCCCAGTGTGCCGCACTCATGCGTGGTCTTAGCGACTCGAACCTGACGCGTTCCCAACCCTGGCGGCAACCTCTATGAAGTTTTGCGCCACGCGCAAGCGTGCGCGACCACTTCCGATCACTTCCGACCACTCGACCTCAGGCTCCGTGTAGCCTCTCCTGACATCGCCGCACTCACGCGCGGCCTTAGCCCTTCGACACCGACGAGTCCGTGATCGCCGCGGACCCGACTACGACATTTCGCGCCCCGCGGAGGCCTGCGTGACCACTAGTGACGCTTCACACACCCAAAATCATGCGCGCTCTCAGACTTTCAGGGTCAGTTTATGGTTGGCAGCACACAGACTCTTCGATGTGATGCGTAGCGCAGGTTAGACGACATTAGAGACACGAAAAAACATGACTTTCGATCATAAATTATTACCTAGCTCCTCGTTGTGTACCACCGGACCCATATGAAGAATCCAAATTTTTCGCCGGCCGATTCCGCCGCTGTTCAAAAGTAGCGGTCTTCTACCGTATTGCACCATAGTTGTGGCAGACCTGAAGATAGCAATCGTGTCCTTGTACCATTGAATACCAGAACTCGAAATCGTGCTTCTGTCCACACTATCTCTGATTGTATTCGTCGCATGGTGAGTCTGAGACGACGGTCCCCTGCGAGCCTAGTTACAAACCCATCCCAGCCACGTGCGATATTTCGTCCCAAGGGGAAGGTGTAGACAAGATAGGTTTGAAATGTGAGCGCAGGAGAGTAGGACCTGGGCGAGGCGAAGTGTGACCGATAGTCGGCGATAGATACTAAACGAGAATCGACTCAGGTGAGACACAGACTTAGTGCGGATAGTGGCAATATGGCGGACGAGAGATAGCACTTCGAAGTGAGAAATTCGAGAGCCGGGGTTATATACATTGTAGACAAACCACAATACACAGACAAGTACGGGCGGATAGCAACGGTACAAACGCAATCTTCGGAATTGGGAACCATGGCCGGACGTGGCCGAGCCGTTGTAGCGAACGAGCGCGCCAAGCGGCAGCGGTATGGCGTCGCAGCGCACGTGTTGAGCTCACACCTGTCGCACTCAGAATAACCTGCCACCGCCCCCACGCCCAAAACACCAATATAGGAAGTCAGAAGTAGATCCTTCCAGTCGACCCACTGTGCGGGGGATGCGAAGGTTGATCTCCCAGCTGCTCGGGATCTCGATACAGCCACGAAGGACCTACGATAGCGATGTCTTCAGTTGGTAATGGTGGTGACGTTGACCACGGAGAGACAATGTCCTGCTGCACGGGAGGGAAAGTGAGATCTGTCACCTCGGTATCTTCGTCTTGAGCTTGAGCATGTGACGCATGATGCGGGCGGTGGTCGGGGATCCAGCAGAGCGGGAAGGAGGATGCCAAAAGAGCAACGACATCGGTAGAGAGAGCGAATGCCCTCGGAGCGGAATCGGTGTCTTTGCGAGTCGCAGTTCTGCTGCTACGAGGGGAGGGTTCGTGCCGCGCCGGGCGATGGGAGAGGTGAATGAGGGTGGCGCGGCACGGAGGTTTGTCAGCGTCGGGATAAGATGGTTAATTGGTTTCTATTCGGTGCGAGGGTTCGGGGAAACATGTACAAGCATTGTGGGTAATTAGGTATAAGAGTCTGTGCTCGGGCGGTACGAAGGGGAAACGGGCAAAGAGAATGGGCGAAAGTGCGGAGCGCTTCTCGATCAGGGATGAAGGTCTCTGCTGCTGAGGCGAGGTCGCGACACCCGACCTGTTAGGAATCGATGACGCGGCGAGTGAGACTCGGGCATCTGTAAATGCAGTAGGTGTTCGGAGCTGTTCGGAGCTGTTCGAGGACACCCCGAACAGCTCTGAACAGCTCCGAACAGCTCCGAACAGCTCTGAACAGCTCTGAACACCTAGTTGCATCTACAGATGCAGTACCCCTTTTTTAGGAAGAGATGAAGGTGGTGAGCTTACCAGGCGAGGTGCGACCATTGAATGGCGATCTGGTGACAGCGTTACCGAACCGGGGGCATGGAACATCTGTAGATGCAACTAGGTGTTCAGAGCTGTTCGGAGCTGTTCGGAGTGTCCTCGAACAGCTCCGAACAGCTCTGAACACCTACTGCATTTACAGATGACTCAATAGCGGATGAATGTTTCGTGGAGGGCAGGGATGGCCTGAATATACGGGGCGATGATGACCGCGTGTTTTCTCAGGTATAGCGCAAAGGAATCCCCTGCCCAGCGGCCCTTGGCCTTTACGACGTCAAAGGTGTCACGGTACGCGAAGTGGATGCTTACTTACGGTGATGACCTCGTTAGTAAGTCGTAATGTGTCATGGACAGGTGTATCAGTCAGCGAAGTAGTAGTATCACATGCCGATGTGGCGTGACTCATTCCTAGGATAGCTGTAGTAGGGTTCGAGCTACTAACGCTACTAGTCATACGGATTCGGGAGGAGCTTTAAAGCTACCTCATACATGTATAAATAGTGGCTCGATAAGACCAAGATACGCCATCTTGGTCTTCTTTAATCACCACTTTCTCCTCATCTCTTTTACGCATGCTTCACTTGTCTCTCTGAGCAAGTCGTCTTCATCGATAGCCTAGTGACTCGAGCGTCCTAGTGCTTAGTCATCAGCGTCACGTGCCGTTACAAGCACCGTGTACCCGTGTCCAAGTCACATGACTTACAGACAAGATATTCGCTAAGTCGTGAACGCCCTTTCGCAGTCCAAGTCGGACTAACGCCAGTGGTGGCGTAACATTAAGACCAAGATCCTTCATTGTGGCGTTCACAACTCGAGACCAGTGGAGAAATTTTCAAACTTACTCCCTCGAACGTAGGGGAGACCGCAACGTACCAACCCAATTCCTCGGAGCAGCTAGGTGGAGAGAATACCGAGGAGAAACCGGCTACTTCGTAGATTTCGCGTCGGGACCTACCCGATACCGACCAGTTGAGTTCAACTTCGATAATCTGTGCTGGGTGGAGATCACGTGGAACCCCGTAGACAATTGCTTCGACATCGTACGACCAGCAGGAAGAAACTACAATTGCGACATTGACGCACGAGGATTACCCACACGAGAACAGTGGGGACGAATTGACGGACAACCAGAGGAAGAACCCAGCACATCCGAACCA
Source organism: Lactarius deliciosus (assembly GCA_021525775.1). Lineage (NCBI taxonomy): Eukaryota > Fungi > Basidiomycota > Agaricomycetes > Russulales > Russulaceae > Lactarius > Lactarius deliciosus. The sequence continues at coordinate 84,881 of JAKELK010000035.1, read as the reverse complement.
AGAACCCCCGCGCCATCAGAAACTAGTGGAGACGAGGAAACGTCTAACGCTGGCGACGAATCAGAAATAGAGGACGTAGTCCAAACAGCTGAGTCCCTTTGCATAAACGAACCCGAAACCATCCACGTACACGCCCCCGCAGTTATGGCAACCGCAACTCTAACCCACGAAGAACTAGCCACAGAAGAAGTACGACGCATTACAGAGGAAGCGGAAGCTCATCTGCAGCCCATCAACCCCGCCACAGGACACCGCATGACGGCTGACGACGCAGCCATATTTCGCGCGGTAGGCCCAGACGTACCAGACCTGCCACCAGGAGTCGGAGGACCCACACCACCTAGAAGACCAGGGGGAAATTTCGGTCAAGGCCCGCCAGGAGGAGGCGGAGGGAGACACCCGCATTTCGGTGGAGGAGGAGGAGGCAACCCATTCGGAGGAGGGCCACCACCCCCTCCAGGAGGACCACCGCCAGGGGGACCACTACCAGGACCACCCCATGGAACGGAAAGATTAGTAGGAGAAGTGCCAACCGTCTTTGATGGCAATAGAAAAGAGTACAAGTCCTTTCTCACTCAATGGCACATTTACTGGGGACAAAACGCAGAAGCACCGATTATGCTCAACGTCTACCGACGATGCCTGCTCTTCCTAGGACTCATCAAAGGACCCCAAGTAGCCAACTGGACCCTTGGATTCCTCCAGTGGCTCAACAACGAACTGCGCCTCGGAAGGAGCAGATACGACAACTACCTATGGGATACGCTAACCACGGGATTCTCAGACCGGTTCTCCAATGTCCTCGAACAAGAAGAGGCACAAGCCACGTTGGCCAAAGGGTTCAAAATGATCGGAGACGACATTGATTCGTACGTCACCAACTTCGAACAACTGGCACGGAAGGCTGACTATCGCCTCAACGACCGCCAAACTCTGGACCACTTTACGGCGGGACTACCCAAAGCGCTGTTCACCAAAATCTACGAGATGGACGACCCACAAAACTTCAACGAATGGAAGGAAGCAGCCATGCGTCGTCAAAAACAATACATTCACCTCCGCGCACGACTCAACCTCACCAGCACACCATCCCGAGGACCCCCACCCACACGCCAAAACCAACCACGCGGATACGCCCCACCATGGGCACCGCCTCGCTACCCGCCACCACGGTATGACCCCAACGCGATGGACACATCCGCGGACCGAACCCGCGCCAGACTCGCGATGGTGGGAGACCCCAAACCACCGTTTCCACTGCGTGGGGGTCCAGGACAGAACAGGGGAGACAGACAATGCAGGGAAGTCATCTGTTACAACTGCAACAATCCAGGTCACTTCTCACGAGACTGCACGCGCCCCAGGAAGCAGAGGCAGCAGTATCAACCACGCGCAAGCACAAGCCGTAGTACGGAAACGGACTACTACAGCCAGGAACCCGTAACCGCTAGACGCGCAGAAGCCACAGCCGAGGAACAGGCAAAAGGATGGATGGACACCATACGAGGGGCTAGTGACGAGGTCAAAGACCTCATATTCAAAGACCTATGGACCCAAGAGGGTTTTCAGGACGCCTAAACCCATCGGCCTGGGTGAGGGCAGTTAATTGTAACTCTGTAATCATGACTCGCTACCGTTTGCTTCGAATTCCAGTCTCGATTCGCACCAGTTACTCCATGGCCGACATTAAAGGGCTCGTTGACTCAGGAGCCACCGACAACTTCATAAGACCAGCATTCACTAAACGTATGGGCCTCGGGCTACAAGCCCTTGAACGACCCAAGAAAATATGGAACATAGATAACACGGAGAACAAAGCTGGGTCCATCACTCACTTCATCGACTTAGACGTCCAAACCAACGGAATTAACAAAGTCATGAGATTCCTAGTCACGGACATTGGAAACGAAGAGCTAGTCCTCGGATACCCCTGGCTAGCCACTTACGAACCAACGATCAGTTGGACTCACGCCACTATCCACGAAAAAGCGCTCCCAGTAGTGCTCCGGTCGATCAATCCCACAGAACCACAAACTACTATAGCCAGTGCGATCACTCAACAAGAAGGAGAGGACATCGTACAAGAACTCGAGGAGGAATGCCAGATACGTACCACAGCTACAGAACTGGCCATCGCCGCTAAACAGAACACGGTCGCGGCAGTCATACCGGAACCATACCAACGCTTTGCAAAGATATTCAACGAAGAAGCGTCTCACCGATTTCCACCTTCGCGACCATGGGACCACGCCATCGACTTCAAACCAGGCACCCCAGCAAGCATTGACTGCAAAGTTTATCCCATGTCGCAAGACGAAGATCAACAACTCCGCAAATGGCTCGACGAACAGCTCGAAATGGGTTACATATGACCGTCGAAATCACCATACGCGTCGTCTTTCTTCTTCATCAAGAAAAAAGACGGCAAGCTGCGACCTGTGCAAGATTATCAGAAGATCAACGCATGTACCGTGCGTAACCAGTACCCGCTACCACTCATGGCAGAACTCATTAACGACTTGGGAAACGGACATATCTACACCAAACTCGACGTACGGTGGGGATACAACAACATACGAGTTAAAGAAGGCGACGAACCCAAAGCCGCATTCAAAACCAAATACGGACTCTACGAACCCCTCGTTATGTACTTCGGACTCACCAACTCCCCAGCGACCTTCCAAAATATGATGAACGACATCCTAGCAGACGTCATCCTCTACCACCAGTCACGCGGGACCATCATACGAGTATACATGGATGACATCGGTATCGCCACCACAGAAGAAGCGGGCTTACAAGGCCACATTGAAGCCGTCAGTGCCGTACTTCAAGTAGCCCTCGACCATGACCTATACTTCAAACCTGAGAAGTGCCTCTTCCACCAACCGCGAATGGATTACCTGGGGGTAATCCTTGAAAAGGGGGTAACTCGAATGGACCCCGTAAAAATTTCAGGCATACGAGACTGGCCTCGTCCCATGAAGGTGCGCGACGTACGCTCCTTCCTAGGCTTCTGCAATTTTTACCGACTCTTCATTCGCGGTTTCGCCACATACGCATGAGCACTCAACAAACTCACGCGCAAAGACACCGACTGGACGTGGGGCAAAGACGAAGAAAAGGCTTTTCAAACCCTCAAAGACCTTGTCACAAGCGAACCGGTACTCGCACACCCCAGCCTGATAGATCAATTCGAACTTGAAGTGGACGCGTCCGGATACGCGGTAGGAGCAGTACTCCTCCAAAAGAAGAAGGACGGGAAGAGACACCCCATCGGCTACTTCTCCGCAACACTAAACGAAGCAGAGCGCAACTACGACATCTATGACCTCGAACTCCTAGCCATCGTCAAAGCCTTAAGACACTGGAGACCATTCCTAGCGGGATCCCTGCACAAAATCAAGATCTTTTCGGACCACCTCAACCTCACGCACTGGAAATCACCCCAAAAGATAAGTCGTCGCGTAGCCAGAGAAGTCCTGGAGCTCATGGAATATGACTTCGAAATCCACCACATCAAGGGAACCAATAATGGTCGCGCAGACGCCTTGTCCCGACGACCAGACTATGACCGAGGAGAAAACGACAACGAAGGAGTCACCGTACTACCCGAGAAAGTATTCGCCCGAAGTCTGACCACACAATCCCCAGTAACAGTTGAGCAAGACGAAGACACCCTACGGCCGTGGGTAGACCCCCACAAACTCAAAAAGATCGAAGGAATCTGGTACCGACAAGGCGCGCAGGTAATCACCGGTGGCCAAGACACCATACGCACCATCATCGCCAATCATCACAACCCCCCAGTATACGGCCACCCAGGAATCAAACGCACCGCTCGAATCATCGAACGAAGTCATTGGTGGCCGCATATGTTGAAACACGTCACCGAATACATCCAAGGGTGCGCGGAATGCCAACGCCACAAAGTCAACAATCGACCCACGAAAGCCCCCTTAGTCCCCATTACACCCATAACCGACGCTAAGCCCTTCGAAGTCATAGCTCTCGACTTTATCACTAAACTTCCCGTATCACAAGGACACAACTCGATCCTCATGGTGACCAACCATGACTGCACCAAAGCATCCATCTTCATTCCCTGCATCGAGGAGATAACGGCAGAAGAAACCGCAGCCCTGTACGTCACTCATGTATTCCGAAGATTCGGACTACCGGCGAAGATCATCAGCGACCGAGACCCACGTTTCGCGTCAAAGTTCACCTGCGAACTATGCCGGATCTTAGGGATCTATCAGAACATTTCCACGGCTTATCATCCCCGAACGGACGGACAGTCGGAGCGCACCAATCAATGGCTAGAACAGTATCTGAGGTTCTGGACTAATGAGCGCCAAGATAACTGGGCGCGATTCCTACCAATGGCAGAATTCGCTCACAACAGCTGGCCACACGAAGCCACAAGGAAGTCTCCGTTTTCACTCATGATGGGATACGATCCGCGTGCTGATTGGACCAATAAGCCATCCCCCATTCCCCAGGTACTCACGCGACTTCAACAATTCCGAGAAGCGCGGAAAGAAGCCCAGAGTCTTATCAAAAAGGCCCAATCGCTGTGGGTCAAACATCGAGATACGCCCAAGTACCAGTCAGGAGACCAAGTGTGGTTAGAAGGACGCCACCTCCGCACCAATCAACCAACGGCGAAACTAGCGGCCCGACGGCATGGACCCTTTAAAATCACACGAGTACTGTCACCGGTCAATTATCAACTCGAACTTCCCATGCAGTGGAGTATTCACCCCGTGTTTCACATTGATTTACTCACACCTTATCGCGAAACGCCCCTACATGGAGAAAACTTCCAGCGCCCACCACCGGATCTAGTGGACGGCGAGGAAGAATATGAAATCGAACAAGTTCTGGATTCTCGGCAATTCAGCAGAAGCAGGAAACTCCAATACCTCGTGAAATGGAAGGGCTACCCAGACTCGGAGAATCAATGGGTCAACAAAGATGACGTTTTCGCTGACGATGCCATAGCGGAGTACGAGCGGAGTTCGATTGCTAACAAAGCCCATATAAGCGAAGTCGACAATGCTAAGTACTCCCCATTCCCCCATACTGGATTCCACACTCAATCCCACATGTCTCTTCCCTCTTCCACCGCGTCCACCATTGTCGCTCCCTTCATCGGGGAGTCTCTCACCTACCAAGAACTCAACGATGCCCTCAAGGACATCGTCCCCATCGAGGACATCGACCACCCCAACACCCCCGACACCTACTGGCTCCTCAGCCATGACGGCCAGCGGCTCAACTCCGCGCCCTACACCGAGGCCCAAGTGCGTCGGCTTCGTTCAGCTCTCAGAGACAGTCAGTCTGCCTCTCCTCGACCTCTCCCGGTACGAGTCGAATACCGGGTCGAAGCGGAAGAAGAATGAGGCGACACATCGATGGGAGGAGTGGAAGTTCGAGGCAGAGAGGTGGAAGCTCGAGCAGCTGACACAAGCAGCGACAAGGAGAACGAGGATCCTCGAGAGGAGGAGACTCTTCGACGCGATGATGCGCGCGCGATCCAGGAGCAGCCCGAGCGTGAGCTGAAGGAATGGCACCCAGCTGAGCACGCGTCCATTATCCAGTCCACCGACTCTGACCACCCAAACGAAACCCTGTATACATGCGACACCGTGGGCCGCCCCCTTTACAGGGGTGACATCGGCCATGACGATACTCTGGTGTCCCACCACCTCGCCGTCCTTCACCGCCGCCTCACCGACTCCCGCTTCGCCCCTCACAGTTACGTACACAACCGAGGGGAGAAGTTTGTCCACTTCCCCATCACAGACTCGCGCGGTGTGATGAACTACTCACTCAGAGTAGTCGTGCAATACACCCGGGATATCTCTGACAAGGAACACGAGGGATGGCGAAGACGACGAGTGGGTGACGAAGGAAGAGGGAGAAGATCTTTAACCAAAGAATAACGCAGAGGGTCACCGATAGCGCGAAGATGTGCCAACAGTGCTTATCCAGTCTACTAACTGGAGGGGGTTATCCAATGGGGGAACACAAGTGGACAGTCTGAGGGACTGTCCGTTCTATTGCTCTAGCTTATATACCTGGGTACATGGTCTGTGCGTACTTTAGGGGAGGCCTAATGCTTCCCACAGGTGCTGCGTGATGGAAGGTTCTGGAAGGGTTCTAAATATAACAACCAATGAGAATAATCGTAGAAGTGACACGACTGCTCCGCAGTTGATTACGCGAGATTGCGCCATAGTGGTGTGACTGCTCCGCAGTCCAATCAGATTAATCCAAGGAGTGGTACGACTTCTAGTCGTCGGGTAACTTGATAACCGATGAGTAATCACGTGTCTGATCACGTGACCGTCGGAGTGCGGAATTGGAACTCCGATACCGGACTTCCCCTTTAGGAAGGTAATTACATAAGGCCGGGCCGACACGGACCGGTCTTAGACGTGCGTGTCCGAGCCAAAGTTCTTTGGTTCGTGACAGTATCCCCTCTTTATGGTTGTTTATGGTTGCTACGCTGATTAGCAACTGTTAGAGGTTACTTGGCTTGGGTGCTTGTGGGTTTCGTTGGTGGAATTGTTGTACAACGGTCTTGGCTTGTTTCATTTGTGATGCGGGAAGCCAAGAGTTCTCGGAATTTGGGTAGCCTTTCCATTTCACCAGGTATTGTACACCTCGTCGGTTTGGCGAGAGTCTAGATTGGAGGACAGTTTCTACTTCATAGTGTTCGTCCTCTCCTTGAACAATTTCGGGGGGAGGTCTGGTGAAGTTAGGCCCATGGGCTGTGGTTTCTTTGTATGGCGATATCAAGGATATGTGGAATACTGGGTGGATTTGCCAGGAGGGGGGTAACTGGAGTTTACAATTGACTCCCCATGCAGATATGACCTTGAATGGTCCATGTCGTCTTGGAGCTAATTTGGCTTTGGGGTGCGTGGTGTGGATGTTGGTTCCTTCTAACCAAACCTGGTCTCCTGGTTTTGGTTCAAACGTGGCAGTGGATACATGGGTGTTCTTCATGACTTCTGCAGCGACTTTTAATGCTGCAGATACTTCTGCGCGTACTTGGTCTAGAGATCGAAGGCGTTCTTCTACTGTGGGGATTTTGGACGCGAAGTTGACTGGTGGGATGAATTCTGGTTTGTAGCCGTACCAGATCTCGAATGGTGACTTGGTGGTGGCACTGTGCTGTCTTGCATTGTGCGTGAATTCCATGAAGGGTATAAGCTCTACCCAGTTGTCAACTTGAAAGTTGCAAAAGACACGGAGGTATTGTTCCAATTCTTGGTTGACTCGTTCTGTCTCTCCATCTGTCTGTGGATGGAAGGCTGTGGACATGGTTGACTTGACTCCGAGTTTGCTCCAAACTTCTTGCATTACTTTGGAAGCAAATTGTGGTCCTCTGTCAGATATTACTTGGTGTGGCAGGCCTGTGCGCCTCCAGATTTGTTCTAGGTATAACTTGGATGTTTCTTCGGCTGTGATGGTCTTGTTACAAGGTGCAATTATTGTGGCTTTGCTGAGTCGATCCACTACAACGAACAGTGAATCGTATCCTTGGGATGTTGGGAGGTCTGTGATAAAATCCATGGTGATTATTCCCCAAACTTCTGTTGGGACTTGGTTTGGTTGCAGGGGTACTTGGTTCCTTGGTTTGACTTTGGTTGCTTGGCATGTGGCACATCCATCCACATAACTTTTGACAAAGGTGGACATTCCTGGCCACCAGAATTCTCATGATATTAGTTCGTAGGTTTTCCATCTTCCTGGGTGTCCTGTGGCTAGGTGATCATGGTATTGCTTGACTATCTCTCTTCAGAGATCTTGATTCTTGGGGACGTATACTTGTCCTTTGTACAGGATGATTCCATCTTCTAAGTTCCAATCCTCTAGTCCTTTGGTGAGGGAACGTGGGCCACTCTTTAGAAGGGTTTCTAGGGCATGGGTGACTTCATCGTCATATTCTTGGGAGTTCTTGATTCGACTTCTTAGATTTGTATTTCCTTGGACTGTGATTGCCGTAGGTTGTACTGCTCGGATTGCGAAAAACTTGTTATCCAGGAGCACACGCTCATTGTTTTCGTGTGCTATCCCCTCTTTAAGGTCTGGACGCCTGGACAGGGCATCCGACTTATTTTGCGTACCGGGTTTGTGGATGATCGTAAACTTGAAACGGGACAGGAAGAGAGCCCAACGGGCTTGTCGTCGCGTGAGTTTTTGTTTTGTCGCAAAATAGACCAAATTTCCATGGTCGGACCAAATTTCCAGGGTGTCGTCGCGTCCTTCAAGGTAATGGCGAAATATTTCAAGGGCGTGGATAATCGCAAGGAGTTCCTTGTCATGGATTTCGTAGTTCCGTTCGGCAGGTTGGAGTGACTTGGAATGATACGCAATGGGATGCCAACGGTTGAGTTCATCGGGCTGTTCGAGGATGGCGCCAGTAGCGAAGTCACTGGCATCCGTGATTAACCGGAAAGGTTTACTGTGGTCTGGCAAGGCAAGGACTGGGGCTGTCGTAAAAGTGGTGATGAGTGTCTTGAAGGCTTTATCAGCCGCTTGGTTCCAAGAAAATGTGGTGTCTTTCTTGGTTAAGTCAAACAGTGGTCATGCAATGGTTGAAAAATCCTTGATAAATCTTCGGTAAAAGTTGCAAAAGCCGAGGAACGCTTGAACGTGTTTGACTGTCTTGGGTGTGGGCCAATCTACGATTCCGGCCACTTTGGCGGGGTCCATGGCGACTTGACCCTCGGAGATAACGATTCCGAGGTATTCTATGGATGTCTGGTGTAAGGACTACGTCCTCGCTGGGCTTGGAACGGTATAATACTTATTCAATTACAAAGCACACGTATATAGTCTATGGTTGGTTTCGGAAAATACATCTTAGTTAACTACGCTCTAACGATTCCGTCTACGTCCGCTGCGTCTGTCCGTGCTACCGTGCACTTCCCGCGTTTCCCATTATCTTATCTATCTATCTACACTTCCCCTTGGGTCGACAACCCTCTACTCGCTTAACTATCTACAACTGGAGCCCACCGCAAGGGGAAGTCAGTAGACGCCCCCTCCCCAAATTTTTTTTTTCTTTTTCTTTCCATCTCAAAACCTCACCTCTTTGATTGCCTGGGAAACACGCTACAAGAAACCCCAAAACCTGTCGTCTTCACCACATCCAGCAATTCCAGAGCCGCCGGTCTCCTTTCGGACTTCCCACGTCATTGCCTCCGACAGCCGTTCACGGACCCCATTTTCCGGACCACCAACTCCCAAACATCTACCCAAGATGTACTATTCATGCCGCAATGACAGCTTTGAGGAGTTCATACAAGAGTTCGAAGCGTACGCAGACGCTTGTGGGCTCACGGACCAACAGCGCGCTGAGGTAATCGTCCGCTACGTAGCCCCTTCAATGCACGATTCCTGGAAGTCTCTAGATCCCTTCTTCGAAGGCGATGAGTGGTCCGAATACCTACAATACCTCACAGACATCTTTGGCAGATCCACACCACGGCATGAAGCTATGAGACAGAGAGTATTCGACTTTGTAGAGTGCGAGTCGAGAAGTCACATGCATTGCGAAGGCGATGTGATACGGTATTTCAGGCTGTTTCTAGCCTCCAGCAAAAATCTGGTCCTTGCACACCACCTGACAGCAGAAGAACGTGATGTTGCATTCTTCTACGGATTCCACCCCGATGACTGTACAAAGCTTCGGCTGCGCCTCATTTCCAAGGCCCCTTATCAGTCAAACCATCGCCCCTTCTATTTCGAAGATGTTTTCATGAGCGCGCGCACAGCCTTCGCACAGGAGCCAGTTCAGGGCCTCGAGCAGCCGCCTGCTGGGCTCAAGCCACCGAACATGTACTTCGGCCTCCAAGTAGTAAGACACGCTCCCACCTCGAACGTTGAGACCGGAACCGGGCACCACACGCAAAGCGAGCAGCCAAAGCCTGTCCCCATGCCTATTTCCCCACCAACCTCCAACCCTACCCCCACCCCAACCTGCCCAGTCACCCCCTACCCCCGTTCCGAACGTTCGCCCGGACTTGGCTGCACCGTCGCTTCCTCCCCGCTGTCCCAACAACTTAATGACCCGGGTGAGAGGGGCCCACAACCACATCGAGTCGACATGGATGCTGGTCCCCTCGTCGGTACGCCGTCCGACTCATCACCTACACCTTTGCCGCCGTCACTGCCATCTGACTCGCCCCCCATTTTCTCACCCTCGCCCTTGCCCTCGCCTCTCGTACCCCCATCCACCCATCCACCTTCTCCGCCCGACTCACGTCCTCTGCTCTCACCGTCTGCGCCTCTGCCTGCCCATTCTCCGCCGCTGTCTGTCTTGCCACCTACACTGCTGCTTACCATGCCTTTGCCCGCCCATTTGCTGCCGCTTCTCGATCCGTTGCTCGTGCCATTGCTTCCGCCTCCTGCGCCTCCGCCTGCCCATTCGCTGCCACCACCCGACTTGTCCCCCAAGTTCTCACCTCCCCCCTGGCCCTTGCCGCCGTTTCCTGTCCATACTGCGTCGTCGCTCCCACCTCCCAGCCTACCACTTGCATCCCTGTTCCAAGCCCTCAATGCCGTGCTTATGCTACCGCTTGTCTCACCTGCACGCTCATCCCTACCTCTCCACTTTCAGTCTCCTCCCACCTTGCCTATTAGCTCTGCGTCTCTGCATTCCCTGCCACCTCGACCACCCGATACGACGACAGCTGACTCAGCCGATTCGGATCGACGGCGACGACTCGACCTACCCACCTTAAGCCATGTCAAGGCTGTCGACACCGTTACTACGCCCAGAAAAGATTACCGTTCGAAGAAGTCGGAGACACAGCAGCAAGGCCAAGGCGAACCTCAAAGCCACGGACGTTTGAGTCACCACCAGCGCATACCCCAGTCTCGATGCCCCCTCACGCCGCCAGCACTCCGTTCGCATGGCCATCCCCACAACTGCCACTGGCATCTCAACCAGCGAAGACCCCGTCATCGTCACCGCTTATAAGCCATTTTCACCACCACACGAGTCGTTCCCGTGGTCACACAGTCAAAGACCAACAAAAGAAAGTGGTTGACCGAGGACGGTCAAATTTTTACCCTGGAGCGGATGTAAGGACTACGTCCTCACTGGGCTTGGAACGGTATAATACTTATTCAATTACAAAGCACACGTATATAGTCTATGGTTGGTTTCGGAAAATACATCTTAGTTAACTACGCTCTAACGATTCCGTCTACGTCCGCTGCGTCTGTCCGTGCTACCGTGCACTTCCCACGTTTCCCATTATCTTATCTATCTATCTACACTTCCCCTTGGGTCGACAACCCTCTACTCGCTTAACTATCTACACTGGGCAAAGGAGCATTTCTCCGGTTTGAGGTACAGGTCATGTTTGTCTAAATGCGACAATACTTCGTGGGTGAGCTTGGTTAACGTGGCGAGGTCTTCTGCAAAGATCAGGATGTCATCGAGATAGACGACTACGTGTCCTTCGTCTATCATATCTTCGAAGATGTCGTTCATAAATGTTTGGAACGTGGCAGGGGCGTTGCAAAGACCGAATGTCATGACTGTGGGTTCGTAGAGTCCTAGAGGCGTCTTGAAGGCAGCTTTGTATTCGTCTCCTTCTTTTACGCGAATGTTGTTATATCCCCAGCGGATATCTAACTTGGTAAAATACCGGGCGCCACGTAGTTTGTCGATTAACTCGGGGATCAGGGGCAATGGAGCGGCATTTTTGACTGTGATATCGTTAAGCGCACGATAGTCTTGGACTGGGCGAAGTTTTCCATCTTTCTTGTCTACAAAGAAGAAGGGGCTGGCCATGGGTGACTTGGAAGGGCGAATGTATCCCCGTTGTAGGTGATCTGTGATGTAGGTCCGTAATGCTTCGGACTCCTTGGGCGTGAGGCGATAGATTGAGCTGTTCTTCATACTAGCTCCTGGTTTTAAATCAATGGCATGGTCCCAGGGTTGATGCTGTGGTAGGCGCTGCGAGGCTTCTTCGCTAAATACTTTAGCGTACTTGGAAAACTGAGCTGGGATGTGTTCTGTGGACGCTTTGGGCGCTGTTCTGGCCGCAATTTCTGTACTCGTGGTAGTCTTGGCTCGAATATAAATGACTTCGCATTTATTGTCTTCATGGATATTCAGGAATGGCTCCATGGCCTCTTGGTTGAACAGTGGTTCTTCGTACTGTTCCTCTTGGTTTACTTGGACTTGGTTTATCGTGGTGGCTCGCGACTGTGGCTTCTTGGACGTGATTACTATGGGTTTCTTGGACAAGGTACAGGACTTGGGGCATCTTGTGAAGGCGAGCTGTGGCAGGGCCCAGTTAACTTCTGGGTTATGTGCTTTGAGCCAATCGGTTCCTAGGATGATGTCGGCGTCGCCTAGCTTGGTGATGTATAGTTCCACAGTTTCATCGTGGAAGTCGTCGTCAGATGTCTTTATCCGGATCTTCTGGATTGTTGTATACTTGACTGAACCTTGCTTGTTCAGAGTTCCATCCACGTTCTTGACTGGAAGTGGGTTAACTAGAGTTCGAAGTGTCAGTTGGTTCCTCGTGGTGAAGTCTTGATCCATGATGATTCCTTCTGCGCCGCTATCGAGCAAGGCACGTGCACTGATTTCTTTGCCTGATATTTTTCCAACTAGAGCAACTCTGAGCATCATGGATGGTGATCGTCTATTTCGTATAGTATCACCGGGTACAGGCTCGGAGTCTAACGTCTCTAGGAATGCATAACCTTGGGTAAAACTGTGGTTGGCTACTTGGAACGTCCATACTGACAGTGCGGTAGTCGGACGTGTCAAAAATCCTCGTGAACTGGTGCTGACTGTGGACGTGGAATCATGGAGGCTACTGGTGGACTGTGATAAAGTGCCCCAATCTGGGCTGCTGGGTGGTCTCGTGGGGGGTCCTCATATCCATAGGACGTTTCTTGTGGCAGAGCCGCGCGCGCTCTGAAGTCTGACTGCTGATTACTGGGTCTTCCATTCCCTGGCCTTCTTGGCGTTTGAGAGCTTTCCTTGGACCGGCATTCCTTGGCTTGGTGATTTGGCTTTCCGCAATAGAAACAGAGTTTTTCCTTGAAGCGTCTGTCTTTTTCTTCCTTGGTAATCCTGCCCGCTTGCTGGGGTCTTAGGGACGTCGTAGCTTGGTTTACTTGGACGCCTTCCTCTTCAGAGGCGTATATGGCCCGGTTTCTCGGCCCTTGAGTGAGTGTTCTTCCTGTGAATGCTGGATTACTGTAGAGGCGCCATACGCGGTCGAATTCTCTTGCTAGATCGACCAATTTCTCTAGGGTGTCTGGGACTGGGGATACACCAAGTAACTTCTGGTGTAGGGCTCCTGGGAGGCATCGTTGAAAGGCGAACATCTTGGTTTCATCATTGGCTCCTGATCGATTTGCGTATGTTGACCATTCTTGGTACCAATCGTTGAAAGGACGATTTCCCATCTTCAAGGAATACATGAGGTTCGTAGATTCTAGCTTGGTGTGGGATGGGATGAAGTGTTTCTTGAAATCGTCTCTGAAGTCCTTCCAAAGACCAAAATCTATGGGGGTTGCCTCTAATGCTTTCTTCTGCTTGTCTTGAGCCCAGTCTCCTGCTGAAGTGCCTGTTTTGAAGTGTGTTAGGGCAGCCGAAACACGCTTGCCCTCGTCGGGATACACTGCTTGATTGAGGTAGTAATAGTTTTCTACGCTCTGCCAGAAGGATTCAGCTTTGTCTTGTTTGCCATCGAATGGCTCTGGTGGTACGCCTAATAACTTGGGTGATCCTCCTCCTGAGGCCATGGTACTCGTGGATACTGGTGGTGGTGCTGGTGGCGATGGGGATTGTGACTTGGTTTCAAAAATCCTCACTTGCTGAGGCGTGAACAAGGGATAACTTGGTTGCTTGGATGGTCCTGGGGTACTGGGTAATGCGCCGGGTAACTCCGCGCTTGCTGGTGACTGTGGTGTTCCTACTCTTGATAGGGTTGCGGTGAGTGACTTGGTTGCTTTTTCTAGGAGGCCAGATACTTCTGCCTGTTCCTGATCAGAGTCTTCGTACTCTGTACTTGGTGGTGGAGTAAGGTTTTCTTCTCCTGTTCCTGGAAAAACAACTCTTCGGTTGTTTTTGTATACCCAACGGGTTCTCTTGGTCGACCAACGGACGTCCTTTCCGATGTATTTGGCTGTAAGGTCTTGGTGGTTAACTGAACTAGTGTCTAGGTTTCTGTAACCGGGGTAGTGCTTCTCGTAGTCGGCTTTGCTGATGTTTTGGTTTGTTCCTAGATGTTGCCAAGGAAATTTACCGTCTATGCTTGTGAGGCTTTGGTCGTCCCAATCTATGTGGAATAGGTTTTCGTCAAGGGAGAAGAAGGGGTCGTGGAAGTAAACAGGGATTCTCTTGAGTTCTTCCGGGGTAAGGTCTCTTGTACTAAGGTCTGTGGGGTCACTCATGAACTGGGGTTACTTGATAGTCTCGATATGGTCCAACCGTTGGTGTCCCAAGCATAAAAGACTTTGTACGCTGGTTGTAATTGTATACCGTGGACTGCGCTTGGTCGCTGACTTGTTCTTATCCAACAATATTCTTCGAATATCCCGTAGTGTGAGATCAAGGTACTAGTTCTCCACAGGTGTCCTTGGAAGCTAGTAGGGTCAGTGGTGATATCTCGAATATTATTGATCGTATGCTGGAGGGTCAGTGGAACACCGTGTTGTCGAAAGATGAGCTGTGAGTGATGCTTGAAGACTTGGAGTTCTCGGGGGTTTCTGGTGGGTAGCGACCTTGATATAAATGGTACCTCTGGGAAGTGGTAGTACGTAGGTTGAGTTGCAAGGAATTGCCCTTCTTCGCTGCTAGTAGATGGTTCGCGGATTACTGGTGGAAGCTCGTGGATTCTTGGGAACTGTGGAGTGACTTGGGGTGTTGGGTTCCTGGGACGTGTGGATGCTTGATTTCTCGTGGGTACTTGGTTTCTTGTGGATGTCGTGGCTTGATTTATCCTTCTAATGTCTCTATGAGGGATAACTGGAAGGTTTGTTGAGACGCGACTGCATAAGTCACATGTCTCGTGGGATCTGATTGTGTCAGCCCATATACTATATTTGGTATCTGTCCCTTATGGACTCTTTTGGACACTCCGGACTTGTACGGACCGCTTTTGTTTATCTTTATTGTCAGAAGTCATATATGGCTCTTATTGTTCTCTATTGTTAAGATACCGGTATTGTCTGCTTTAGGCAGCTATTGTTCTCTGCCCTCCAATGGCATTTCTCCCTCTGGCGCACAGACCACATGTATTGTGTTTGGGTCACCAGTGCGCACAGACCATTCTTAGCTAAGCGTCCTGTATATAAGGACTGCTGTTTACGCCTTCACACTTCAGAGTTTACTTCCCCTCTGAAGTGTAAGTCCCTTTTATATTCTCTTCTACACTACCTTTACTCACAGACAGTCTATAGTAACTTGTCTATTAGGTGTGTATATATACAGAGTTTACTTCCCCTCTGAAGTTAACTTGTCTATTAGCTCTTTGCTTTTACCTCGCTTGTTAGTTCTGCACTCAACAGGTTATGGGCCCTGACGCCTAATAACTAACTTGCCATTTTTATCACAGATCTACTTGTGTCACTTTGCTCTCTCAGCCGACCACATCTTTGTCGTCTTCACCTTCTTCAGTGAGCATCCTCTTTCATTTACACTCGACACATCCTTTCTCGTCCACCATGACTCTGTCATGTGCCATTTTGGCTAGCCTCCTAAGGAGGTTCTCATGAAAGGTCCTATGTGACCTTAAATTCCTCTGTGCGCACTACTCCTACTATATTTTCATTACCCGGTCTTCGTCCGGAAGTGCTTTCATAGGCCAAAGGGGGAAGACCCCTGCGGCTATAAGCCTCTCTAATGGTTGGGTGATACTCGGTTAATACCTGGGTCACTTTAAGGGGTGTGAAGGCCTGGTTAATAGTCAAACCCAGAAGTCCTTCCCTCTGATACAACTAGGAGACGCTACTATACTATAATGATATATACATAGTAGCTATGAGTAGACCTCTGCCAGGAGAAGTATTCGCTCCCCTTGTGCAGGATTCGCTGCATGGCATGTATCACTATTCTAGTTACTTAGTACCAAGACCCTTAATGGTCTGTTCTAGAGACTCCACAGACGACAGTCGCAATTGTTATGGGAGTTGATCCCTTTCATTGCCTCTGGAATTCGCTGTTGGCTCCTCTCCAGGGTACTACCCTTCTACTATAGTTCTTGAGTAGCCCCAGCCTTCATGCTACTAGGCTAGAGATCGACTCGGAGCGTCCTTCGCCGGACAATGCTCCTATGATCCTTCTTGCTCGAAACCTACAGCGTCGCGCATGACTACCCGCCCTTAGTAACATTTGGGCCATGGAGACTAAGTAGTAAGGCAGCCATCATTAAATGATTCCACTACTATAGTATACATCCAAGTCGCACAACTTGAGGCATGACACCCTATGTGTTATGGAGTTATAGCGCTCCTATGGCTGGACTACTATCTTTCCAAGATCTGGACTGGTTCTGACTGCTCCTCGGAACCAGATTTACAAACATCTCAAATGTCTTTCCATCTTACCTTCCCTCCCTCCGTCGTCCTTTCCAAGTTGGATGGAACCAACTGGCAGACTTGGACCACAACCTTCACGTCCCTAATGCTGATGAATGGGTGCAGTAGGCACCTTACCCACTCAGCTCCTGCGGCTGTTCCCCAGCACCCTGTCCTACCAGCAGGTGTAGCAGGACCAACAGGCCCCACAGATGAAGGTCTGGCAATTCTGGCCCTATGGGCAAAGCAGGAGGAGGTCATTACCGGCCTCCTATTCCTCTCAGTCACGTCGGAGGTCCTCTCTGGTATCATATCCATGGCAGTCTTCCCAACTGTCCATGACAAGTTCCAGCAGCTGGAACACCTCTATGGTCAGGTCGGCTCTATGGCCACCTTCAATTTATGGGTGGGCTTGGCAAATACCAAGCTCCAGGAAGGTACCCCCTTCCTACCTCAACTCCAGAAAATGTTGGACTTGAGGAACACCCTCGTGGAGCAGGGAATGCCCGTCTCGGACATGCAAATGTCCTTCATTCTTTTAGACGCGCTCCCCCCCTCCTACAGCACCATAGCAGGCACCATCCTCGCATCTGGCCCCCCTGCCAATCTCCTTCCTCAGGACCTGATCAATAGGTTCATCAATGAGGAATCCCGTATAGCTGGCCCTCCGGCATCTTTCACAAAGATAGCCCCAGTCAGGCCCCAGCACTCGCCTCCCCAGGCATCGGGCAGCTCTGCGTCCTCGGATGTAATCTGCCATTACTGCAAAAAACCTGGCCATAAAAAGCCAGAGTGTTACAAACTCAAGCGGGATCAGGAGAACGCTAAAAAGGGAAGGGCTGGGCAGCGAGGGAAAGCTGCTCAGAATACCATTACTGAGGCGCCGGACTCAATTCCGGCAAACAGGTTTGCTGCGGCCAATAGCATACCTGTACCAAAGAGTCGTCTATTCACTATAGTTAACGGCTCTGGCAAAATAGAAGAGGTACATGAGGTACCTCAGGTCTCCCTTTACATGATGAGTGCCAACCACACTCAGCCAGCATCAAAATGGATGATGGACAGTGGAGCATCAGCACACTTTACACCCTATCTTGAGGACTACGACACCTACACACCTCACAAAGGTGTTGATGTCCTCCTTGGTGACAATACTCTTCTACGAAGTATTGGAACGGGTTCTATTACAATCCGCACCAATCGAGGCATCGACCTCAAAATATCGGATGTGCTCCACCTCCCAAATACGCATTCGCGTATCCTATCCACGCCCTGCCTTACTTCAAAGGGCGCCATAGTTAGTTTTGATGCCACCTCCTTTACAATCAGACACAAAGGAGAGACCATTGCGGAAGGACACAAGGCTCTCGGGCTATATTGGCTCGACGGACATGCTATGAACGCTGTCCGTGCACCTGCATCTGCAAGCCTTGATGTCTGGCATAAGCGCATGGGACATATGTCCAAAGACGCGCTAAAGAGATATGCTCAGGAGTCAGTCAAAGGACTCCTCATCAATGATTCCCCTGTGGAAGACGGACTTTGCCTTGGTTGTGAACTAGGCAAATCCACCCGTCTACCTTTCCCACCTTCCAAGAAACGTGCTTCAGAACCTCTTGAAGTCATTCACAGTGACCTTGTTGGCCCACTACAGAGTAACTCTATCCAGGGCAACAAATATTTCGCCACATTCATAGATGACTTCTCCAAAGCTGCAGTTGTCATCTTCATGAAATCAAAAGACCAGTTTAAGGACGCCTTCCTACACTACAAGGCGTGGGCTGAAAAACAACTAAATAAGCCCATTAAATCCTTACACTCGGACCGTGGTGGCGAATATGTCAACAATGACTTAAAGCACATCCTTCTGGAAGCAGGAATCGAGCATATGCTCACTATGCCTTATTCTCCACAACAGAACGGGAGAGCCGAGCGTTTTAACCGTACGGTTATGGAAAAAGGCACTAGCATGCTCCACCATGCAGGCCTTAGCCTTGGCTTTTGGGAACAAGCAGTTCAAACTGCTGTGCAAATCTATAACCGCACTCCCACTCGTTCCAATCAGTGGAAAACTCCGCTAGAGCTCTGGGATGGTACAGTCCCAGATGTCTCCTACTTTAGAGTATTTGGCTGCAAAGCCTACTATCATGTACCCGAACACAACCGGCGCAAACTAGATCCTAAATCAAAGGAAGCCGTGTTTGTGGGCTATGAACCCTTTTCAAAGGGTTACAAACTCTGGGATAGACATAGCCGGTGCTTCATCTCTTCACGAGATGTTACATTTGATGAAGACACCTTCCCATCCCGCAGTGTTGTGGCTCAACACTTACAACCTTCAACCTCTCCCGCGTCTGGTGAACCCTTGAGTGCTCCCAGCGGTGAAGTCATTTTTGTAGTGCCTAGCCCGCCTACACCAGCTGTTGCCCCTACAGTGCCACAGACTACACCAGTCTTTATCATACCACCTCCGGCACCTGTAGTAGTACAACAGCCTAGCACCCCACCCAATTCCACACCTGCTCCAGCAGACCAGACAATATATCACACTCCCCCTTCCCAAGCGCCTCCCCCTACAAATCCTGCGCCCACACGTCGTCGCACTACCCGCTCCACAAGGCCAGCTGTTGCTGCGCCTATACCTGCCCCTAACTTCAACAGGGAAGTGTCTCCTCCTAGGGAAACCCCTAGATCTCCCAGGAACACTCAGGTAGTCTCGCCTACACGTCCAAGGCGGAGCACAAGGGTACGATTCACGAATCCTCGCTATTACACAGAGGACAACGACGAATTCGTGCAGGGTAGCAACAGGCTGGGAATGATGGACTTGCTAAATGCTGCTGAGGTACCCGGTCACAGGGACCCGCAGACTTACAAGCAGGCCATGGAGTCTGAACAAGCTGGTGATTGGCTTGAAGCATGCCAGTATGAACTGGATGCTCTCACCAAGCTTGATGTCTGGAGACTTGAACCCCTCCCTGAAGGAAGGAAGGTGGTCAAGTGCAAATGGGTGTTCAAAAAGAAAGCGGATGGACGCTTTCGTGCTAGGCTAGTGGCAAAAGGGTTCACCCAACTAGAGGGGGTGGACTTTGATGAAACTTTCTCCCCAGTTGCCCGCTTTGAGTCCTTAAGACTACTCCTTGCGTTGGCTACACTTGAAGACTGGCACATTCACCAGATGGACGTCAAATCGGCGTTTCTTCATGGGGAACTGGAGGAAGAAATTTATATGGAGCAACCTGTCGGTTTCGTCACAGCTGGCTCAGAGCACCTTGTGTGCCGACTACAAAAGGCCCTTTATGGCCTCAAACAAGCTTCCCGCGCGTGGAACATGCAATTCCATGGGGTCCTTTGCGACCTAGGCTTTACGCGGACGTACTCTGATGCAGGAGTATATGTATATCATCTTCAAGAGGGGGGTGATACACTTTTCGTTATCTTATATGTAGATGACATTACTATACTTGGGAGCTCCCTATCAAAGATCAATGATCTGAAAGCATCTCTATCAAGTCGATACGAGATGACTGATCTTGGTGAAATCCAGTCTTACCTAGGTGTCAACATCACCAGAGACCGTGCAAACCGCACTATGGAAATCAACCAGTCAGATTACATCCGCGATGTGGCTGAGCGGTTTGGGATGCTAGTGTTGAGCGCAGAACTAACAAGCGAGGTAAAAGCAAAGAGCTAATAGACAAGTTAACTTCAGAGGGGAAGTAAACTCTGTATATATACACACCTAATAGACAAGTTACTATAGACTGTCTGTGAGTAAAGGTAGTGTAGAAGAGAATATAAAAGGGACTTACACTTCAGAGGGGAAGTAAACTCTGAAGTGTGAAGGCGTAAACAGCAGTCCTTATATACAGGACGCTTAGCTAAGAATGGTCTGTGCGCACTGGTGACCCAAACACAATACATGTGGTCTGTGCGCCAGAGGGAGAAATGCCATTGGAGGGCAGAGAACAATAGCTGCCTAAAGCAGACAATACCGGTATCTTAACAATAGAGAACAATAAGAGCCATATATGACTTCTGACAATAAAGATAAACAAAAGCGGTCCGTACAAGTCCGGAGTGTCCAAAAGAGTCCATAAGGGACAGATACCAAATATAGTATATGGGCTGACACAATCAGATCCCACGAGACATGTGACTTATGCAGTCGCGTCTCAACAGCTAGATTCCAACCCAGTATATACCCCTCTTCCCTCTGGCGCCGAGGCACACTTGATCAAAAATGACGATCAGGCCTCTACTTCTGAGATAAAGAAGTATCAACAGATAATTGGGTCTCTGCTCTATGCGCAGATTGGAAGCAGACCTGATATTTCCTTCGCTGTTGCGCGCCTTAGCCAATTTGCTTCCAATCCCTCACCCCAGCATTTACGCCTAGCAAAATATGTCCTGGCATACCTTAACTGTACTAAGGACTATGCGTTACGCTATGCTGGAGGGAATGGTGGAGAAGGCCTTCACGGCTATTGTGACTCTTCCTGGGGAGATCAGGAAGAAAAACACTCCACCTCTGGCTACGTCTTCCTGCTTGCCAATGGAGCCATTTCATGGTGTACCAGAAAGCAGAAGAC
This sequence comes from Lactarius deliciosus, assembly GCA_021525775.1. NCBI lineage: Eukaryota > Fungi > Basidiomycota > Agaricomycetes > Russulales > Russulaceae > Lactarius > Lactarius deliciosus. Next base: position 63,711 of record JAKELK010000035.1, on the reverse strand, counting down.
CATTGCACAGTCAACCACAGAAGCCGAGTACATGAGCCTCTCTGAGGCTTCTAATCAAGCTCAGTGGTACACTACCTTCCTAGGCGAACTAGGGTATGAGGTTACCTCCCCTATTCCCCTACACTGTGACAACAAGGGTGCTGTAGACTTAGCATTAAACCCTGTCACTGGAAGGCGGTCCAAACACATCCTGATAAAGCACCATGTAGTCAGGGAATACGTAGAAAATAAGGTCATAGACCTGATACGTACACCCACTGGGGAAATGGTTGCAGATGGACTCACCAAGTCCCTGCCCAAAGACCCTTTTGACAAAATGGTAGCCGACCTAGGAATGGTGTAACAAGAGATTCAGAACATAAGGTCGATAACCAGTCAATGGTCATCGATCCTTGGTTTAGAAACATAGTGCTGGTATACAGTCAGTGGTCGTCGATCCTGGGTTTATCAACAGGGACGTCACATTGTCCTGTAAAAAGCACAACATGTTCTCTGATCTCTGGAGCTAAGAAAAACCCTTCTTAGAACCCTGAAGAAGCTGGACCTTGGTCACAAATTCCTGCCCTTCAAAAAGTTGTCCTGTATCAAGGACAAATGAAGTGCAAATGACCATAGTCTCTGATTGAGCGTTGTCTTGTCTCCTCTAGAGAAGATAGTCCTTTACCAGGACTTACCAAGATTTCAACCTTGATCCCAATCTTCTGCGTAGCTCTTCACGCTCCAAATTTATCACCTCTGTCATATCATGGACTGCCCCTATCATGGAGGGATGTTGAGATGCGACTGCATAAGTCACATGTCTCGTGGGATCTGATTGTGTCAGCCCATATACTATATTTGGTATCTGTCCCTTATGGACTCTTTTGGACACTCCGGACTTGTACGGACCGCTTTTGTTTATCTTTATTGTCAGAAGTCATATATGGCTCTTATTGTTCTCTATTGTTAAGATACCGGTATTGTCTGCTTTAGGCAGCTATTGTTCTCTGCCCTCCAATGGCATTTCTCCCTCTGGCGCACAGACCACATGTATTGTGTTTGGGTCACCAGTGCGCACAGACCATTCTTAGCTAAGCGTCCTGTATATAAGGACTGCTGTTTACGCCTTCACACTTCAGAGTTTACTTCCCCTCTGAAGTGTAAGTCCCTTTTATATTCTCTTCTACACTACCTTTACTCACAGACAGTCTATAGTAACTTGTCTATTAGGTGTGTATATATACAGAGTTTACTTCCCCTCTGAAGTTAACTTGTCTATTAGCTCTTTGCTTTTACCTCGCTTGTTAGTTCTGCGCTCAACAAGGTTTTCTTCGGGAGAGGGAAGTGGCGTATCCCTTCTCATAAAATGTCTTGGTCTGCGGTTTCTGTGACGTTGCGTGGTATGCTGGGATGCCAGGTTTATAGCCCAATCAACTGCGCTTTCAGCCAGTTTGATTTAAACAGGGAACCCTTTATATTCTTTCTCTAAAGGGTAGGAAGTCTTGGCCAGGGGCCCACAGTACTACACTAGGTGGAGTAGGTGGGGTATTGGGACGATATCCGCAGGTACAAACTTCTTTACTACACCAACAAACACCGTTACTGATCCACTGGTTGGCAGGTTCTCCCCAACCGCTGTCAGTATCTGTGTCAGGTGCAGGAGGACTTGGACTTGATCTTGGGCTTGGTGGGCTGCTTGGAGGGAGAGGTTCGTCTCCGTTTTCTAGGATGTCTAGACGTGTGACGAAGTCGATGTCGTCCGGGGTGTCAGGGGGTAAGTGGAAGATCCGGGGATTGACAATGTTTGTGTCTGGGTTTTCAAGGGTGGTTTCCCAAACGCCGTCCCACTTGAGTGTATATTCGCGACCTTCTGTGATAACAAGACGAGGTCTGAATTGGGTGGTTTCTAGGCGGATTTCTTGAAAGCTGATTTGGACTTGTTCGTAGTCCAACCTGAATCGCTCGAGGAAAAACTGGCGTTCTCCACTTAGGAGATCTTGGATAATGCGTTCACGTCTTGGGGCTATGTGAACGAACCAGAGGTAGTCGTCTTTGTTCCAAAGAAGGAACGACTCGATGGGGGAACCATGGACGTTGACAACCTTAGCAAGGTGCCAATACAGGAGTTGTTCTTGAGCTAGGTCGCCTAGTCTTTGTAAGTCGCACGAGGCGAAGTCTTGAAACTGGGATAACTTGAGTACTTCCCCAAACGGAAGTATAAGCTCGAGGTCTTTAAGGATAGTGGTTTGATCACTCCAAACTTCGATTGCGTTTGAGTGAGCGAGGTTGTAAAGAGTGCTTGGTGGGTAGTAACGTTGAAGTTGTCTTTCCCTATGGGTTTCAAAGAGTGCTTGAGAGCGGTTTACTTGCTCTTGTTCAGAGATTTGAGGTGGGACAAGATAGGACACTAAACCCCTTTTTATTTCGTACCAATAACCAAACTAGCTACAACTACTTACTAGTTAAAGTAAATAGTTATAGTTCCTGTTGGTCTGGGTAGGTAGAAATGAACAGGAAGGGGTCAGCGGGGAGTCGGGGCGTGAAACAATAAGATAGAAGGGGGGGACTGGTCCTGACTGCGTCTTCAAAATGGTACCCCTGGTCTATGACAAAAATACGGTCCTCGTAGAAGGCTAAATACCCGTACGTGGATATTATCCTTCCGTCTAAGAAGTCTTGCAGTTCGAGGGTGACTAGGGTCCCTACGTACGCTTGCCTGATGGTAGAGTTGAGGGGGGCGAAGGCACGACGGAGTCCTTGCCTGAAGTTGTATTTGATGGTCCCAAGGGGTAGGTCTTGGCTTGGGAGGTCGAGGATGGCTTGGGAGCAGGCGTACAGGGGGGGAATGCCAAGAGCGAGTGCGAGGGGAAGGTGACGGGGGAAGACTTTGAGGTAGTGGGGCGACCGGAAGTGAAAGGGGGTGACACCGGGGAACGTCGGGGGGTATGAGAGGAGGTGGTCAAGGGATGGGATCTGAGTGAGGGAGGTCTGGTAGAACTCCGAGATTGGGCGCCACTCTTCTCCTTGGGGAGTCTGGATGTTAATATATTGATGGGGATGAGGGCCGGTGGTAACGTTGACGCAGGATGGGGGGTGGATCAGAGGTAAAGGAGGGGGGATGTTTTCCTGTTCCTCGTAGCGGGGGTCCGGGGTGTCGATGCGTGGGACGCCTTCAGCTACACGTTCGTAGTTGATAGGCGAGTCTGGAGTGGCGAGGCGAGGGGGAAGCGAGGTGGACCGGGGACGAGGGGAAACAAGGCGGACAGAGGGGGACGGAAGATCAGTGAGGGGCGACAACGGCCCGAGAAGGGGGGACTGGAAGACTTCAACCGGATCTGGGTACACCAGTTCCGGGGATGGGGAGCGAGAGACGAGGGGGCCGGATCGAACGGCTACTTGGGTCCGGATGTCAAACTCCGGGGACGGGGAACGTAGGGGGACCTCGTTGTTGTTGAGGTCGAAGATGACGTACTCCTCTGCGTACGAGAGAGGAGTGGAGACACGGGAGGGGACGACGGGGGATGAGGGACGAGTGGGGACAGGGGATGAGGGCGCTGTGAAAGCAGCCGGGCCTTGAGGGAGAGCGACTTGCTCAACTGTGGACTGGAGGGGGGTGCTTAACCCCACCGGAGATATAGAGCGAACGAGAGGAGAGGAGGAAGGGGGAGGGAAGAAGCGACGAGGAGGGGGGCCACTATACTGGGGCTCCCAACTATTGGTAAAGGAACTGGAATCGCCGTCCCAGTGACCGAACTCCGAGTCATCGAAGTATTCAGACACTATCAAGGAGCGTCCAGGTCAGGTCAAGGAGACTGTCCAAGTGTGATGAACTACTCACTCAGAGTAGTCGTGCAATACACCCGGGATATCTCTGACAAGGAACACGAGGGATGGCGAAGACGACGAGTGGGTGACGAAGGAAGAGGGAGAAGATCTTTAACCAAAGAATAACGCAGAGGGTCACCGATAGCGCGAAGATGTGCCAACAGTGCTTATCCAGTCTACTAACTGGAGGGGGTTATCCAATGGGGGAACACAAGTGGACAGTCTGAGGGACTGTCCGTTCTATTGCTCTAGCTTATATACCTGGGTACATGGTCTGTGCGTACTTTAGGGGAGGCCTAATGCTTCCCACAGGTGCTGCGCGATGGAAGGTTCTGGAAGGGTTCTAAATATAACAACCAATGAGAATAATCGTAGAAGTGACACGACTGCTCCGCAGTCGATTACGCAAGATTGCGCCATAGTGGTGTGACTGCTCCGCAGTCCAATCAGATTAATCCAAGGAGTGGTACGACTTCTAGTCGTCGGGTAACTTGATAACTGATGAGTAATCACGTGTCTGATCACGTGACCGTCGGAGTGCGGAATTGGAACTCCGATACCGGACTTCCCCTTTAGGAAGGTAATTACATAAGGCCGGGCCGACACGGACCGGTCTTAGACGCGCGTGTCCGAGCCAAAGTTCTTTGGTTCGTGACACGCGGTGTCACCACCCAAGCCCCCTATGTCCAAGTCATTATGAACCCAGACCCCATCGTCCTCGCCCTCGCGTCGGACAGTGACAAGACCTTCTCCAAGCCACTGTACACCGAGCCTCAAGTCCAAGAGCGGGGCAAACCCCACTACACCCCGGAGGAGACGTACTCCCTCATCCGGGGACACGCCAACCAACACCGCCTTGACACCACAGTCAACGCCCTGCATGACGTAGGGCTTAAAGCTGAGTTACACCGCTACCGCGAATACAGGCACGAGGCTGAAAGAATCGAGCAGCGACTCCACGCCCTCACACAGGCGTTGGGAGGCGTTCAAGGCGAACTCACTCGTAGCAAGTTCCGGTTGGAGATGGCGGACATTCATAACCGAGTCGAGTCGGTTCAGGAGGGTTGGCTAGGAGGGATCGGACCTATTCGGCGCCGGGGTCGTCGCGGCTGAAAAGGGGGTGATGTCACGGTACGCGAAGTGGACGCTTACTTACGGTGATGACCTCGTTAGTAAGTCGTAATGTGTCATGGACAGGTGTATCAGTCAGCGAAGTAGTAGTATCACATGCCGATGTGGCGTGACTCATTCCTAGGATAGCTGTAGTAGGGTTCGAGCTACTAACGCTACTAGTCGTACGGATTCGGGAGGAGCTTTAAAGCTACCTCATACATGTATAAATAGTGGCTTGATAAGACCAAGATACGCCATCTTGGTCTTCTTTAATCACCACTTTCTCCTCATCTCTTTTACGCGTGCTTCACTTGTCTCTCTGAGCAAGTCGTCTTCATCGATAGCCTAGTGACTCGAGCGTCCTAGTGCTTAGTCATCAGCGTCACGTGCCGTTACAAGCACCGTGTACCCGTGTCCAAGTCACGTGACTTACAGACAAGATATTCGCTAAGTCGTGAACGCCCTTTCGCAGTCCAAGTCGGACTAACGCCAGTGGTGGCGTAACAGAAGGGAACCCCTCGAAGAAGGTATTCGAGTGTGGACCCAATGCGGATGCCGTGCCCTTGCAGGGGTTCGAGGCCAGCAGCGTGCGCAGCTTCGTCTACTTTCTTGAGGAACTTCCCCTTGGTGAGCGCCCAGCGTGTGTTTTTGGCTCGGTACGTGAATAGGTGTGAGGTTTCGGAGGGCTGGTTGATGCGGAGGTGATTTTGTAGAGCCGCCGTGGGGTCCGTATCACCCTCCTGTGAAGCCCAGTATATGTCTTCGCCCTCGTTGCCTGCCGCCTTGGTGAAAGGGAGGCGCAGGACGGTGACTTCAAGACCATTGCGGTCTTGGTCATAGGACAGGTTTCGGGGGGTGATGTGGATGCTGGGCCAGAAGCTTTCTAGGGTGCGCACAGTGAACTCACCAACCCTGGCAGAGGCGTAAAAACAGGTTGTGAGGCACGCGAATACCGCTGTGTCCAACGGTTTTTCCAGGTCGAGGTGCTGCCGGACCGCGACAATGAAGTTGGGTGTGTATGGTTGGCGTTTTTTTCTCTTCAATGAGTTCGGGGTTAGTTTGTTGGCAGCTCAGAGCATGGTGTCCATCTCCTTCTTGTCCAGGGCCCATGGGACGCTGTGCAAGATGTGCCAGGCACGCACGCCGTTGAGGTAATTAGAAATGGTTTTGCCCGAGTAGGCCGCTGCCATATACGCGACAAAGGCCGAGACCAGAGGCTGGGACGTGGGGGCTCGTGCTAACTCGGACGCCCCTTTGTCGTCGCAGAAAATGTGCCACATGAGGAGGCCGGAGCCGTAGGCTTCGTGCGTGGCTTCCTCCCAAGCATGTACCATCGTGTCCTTGATGCACTCCTGTTCCGCAGGGCTGAGCATAGCGGCGTCGGCAGGTGACAGCGGGGCGGGGACTGGGAGCCACATTCTGAGGCGGTCCCTGGTGAGGCAATGGGGGCAGCGGTGGGACGGAAGGGGGGTGAGGGAGGGTGGGTAGGGAGCGGGCTTCTTATGTGGTGGGGCCGTGGCAGGGGGTAGGGCAACGTGTCGCAGCCTCGTGACGAGGGGTTTACGCCGTTTGGCCTCCTGGCAATCAGCGTCTAGGGGCGCATTTGTGGAGCCGCGGGCACGCACAAGTCAGTTAATGATGGCCGCCTTCGCCAGGTTGGCCTGATCCAATGTCGACAAGGAATGGCTGGACCTCTTCGGGAAGGGGGATGTGGTCGAGAAGGAGCTTGGGAGGGGGGTAGCGTCCTCTGGATGGAGGGTCGGTGGGATTCTGCATACTGGGGATGTATCTTGTGTGTATAACCCAACCGCCATTTTCCGATAGCTGGAGAATGCAGCGGAAGACGAGGTTGGTGGGGCGGTTGGCGCTGGATCGCTTCCACCATCCCTCGACAACGGCTCTGTTGTCCCCGTAAACCTTGATGTGTTCGCCCTTGCTTGCGCGCGAGTTAAGACTGCATGCAAGAAGCTCGAAGCCGATGGCTTCGGCCCATTGGATGTCCCTTCCCTGGGATTTCCAGCCAGGGACGAGTCGCCACGCTCGCCACTTCGGGCCGATTGTGACGGCCACTCCGAAGCTGGAGCTGGCGTCAGAATAGGCCTCGAGGTCAATGAGGGGTTGGGGTCGTGGGATGGGGCGGGAAAACTCGAGCTGGGAGAGTTGGCGCTTCCACCACTCAAGGTCGCTCGGGGTGTCGCGGGGCGGGGTGTGTGGTATGAAAGGACTATCGTTGAAGGAGGCGAGCATGGCACCCAAGCTGGTGAGATAGGCCCGTCCTGTGGGCATAACCAGCGAAGCGTGCATGAGTTTGCCGTGCAGTTTTTGGGTTTCGAGGAGGTTGTGTGTGCGCCTGGTCTCCCATTCCTGGATCGCTGCCAGGTACCTGGTCTTTTTGGTTTCGGGCAGGTGCACAATGCGGCCGAGCAGATCCCAGTGGAGGCCGAGGTAGAGTACCTCGGTTCTGAAGGGGATGGACTTTGATGCTTCCCACCGGATGCCGAGGCACGACGAGATGGCGTCGATGTTGACATCCGCGTAAGTGAAATGTGCATCTCGCGCGGGGCGCGGGGAGGCACTCGCCAGGTCCAGCAGCTCTGCACTGCAGTCCTCGTCGAATTCCTCCGGGGAGTCGTCTGGGCAGTTCTTCCCCTTGTACCATACGCGGCTGCCCTCCTGCACCCGCCCGCCGTGACTGCGGATCTCTTCCCGCCAGACTGCATGCTGGGCGTTGTACTCGGCGAGGCGGCTTCGTGGGACTCTGAAGAAGATATGGTCGTCAACCCATTTGGCCAGGGGGCCGATGCCGTTGCCCCAGAAGATGTCTGTGCTGGCGTCTGCCACCATTCTGTACACGCCTCCTGCCGAGGTGAGGCCGAAGTTGTTACATGTGTTGACAGCGAATTGGTCCTCCGCCTGCAGGCAGATGACAAGACCGGGCCATTGGGCAGGGGTGACAGGAATCGTCCTGTATGCTTCCGCGACGTCGCGGACCGCCGCCTGAGATCCGGGCGGCAGGCGGGCGATGAGCAGGGCAACCGTGGAGAATGTGCCCCAGGTGCATGGGAAATCATTGCTGTCGATGTGGGCGTTAATGGCTGACGCCTTGGGCAGGGGACGGTGAGGGTGGGAGAAGTTGTGTACTGCTCGGTATTTCCCGGGCTTGGACGTCTTAGGGACGAGGGACAGGGGGGAGGTCTGGAAGGGACCGAGGTCGGCTTCCAGCTGCTTACGTGTGAAGGGGCCAATGTAGCGGCCGACCGCAAACTCATGTTCGACGATAGTATTGTACACGTTAAGTAGGGATGTAATGGAGGGGTGATTGGGGGGAGTAAAGGTACAGGATATGGGGGGAATACCGAGGTCGAAACCGTCTGCGAGGCCTTGTAAGATGGAGGGGTATCTGCCGAGCAGGCCGAGACGTGAGAGCTCGGAGGCCCAGGCGCCACGGTGGTACGGTGTGAGGGGCTCAAGCCTTCTCTGCTTGAGGGCACATTTGGGCCCCATGGTCTGACTTTCCACAGCTGGAGCAGATGTGCTGCTCGGGGTGGCTGGTGGAGGAGCACCCCTTGGGTACTTGCCAGTTGAAGCAGATGGCCAGGCCGTCTGAGGCGACCAGTTTGCCCTGGGTCTTTCTGACTGCGCCTGTGGAGCTGTCCCATAGCTTGTGTCCCTTGCACTTGGTGAAAGTGTGATCATGGCGGCCGAGGCAAGCAGCGCAGACTCCACCACGTGGGCCTGCGCCTGACGGAAAAAATTCCGGTTTGTCGGGTCTGGCGCGCCTGGATTGGCGTGTGGTGCGGGGGTCAGGGTAGTCGGAGGATGATCTTTGGCCTGCACGTGGGGAGCGTGAGCGGGGGCGCATGTGGGGTTCGGGGCAACAGGGAGAGGCGGAGCGGGGGCGACCCCGGGACCGGTGGGATCGGTCATGGCTGTGCCTGGCGTAAGGGCACGCAGCTGGGGGGTCCGGGTATGTTTGCGCCCTTGCGATCTGGGGTGCGGCAGTGGGTGAGAGCATGGCAGTGAGATGCATGGCGTGCGGGAGGGGCATGGCAGTGCGCAGAAGGGCAGGCGCAGGAGGAAAGGAGCATGGCAGCGCACGTTTGGGTCGTGGACGGCGGGGGAGCATGGCAGCACACGTTTTAGGGTAGCGTGAATAGTGGGCGGAGCATGGCAGGGTATGTTTTGGGAGCATGGCAATGGCAGGGAGTGTGCGACGAATGGTAGAGCGGAGCGAGTGAGGATGAGGAGAGGCGAAAGTTAGCGTCATGATTCTGCTGAGCCGATGGGTGTGGAGATGCACCTGATCAATTCTCCTGTTTTGGAGTCCGATGATCACCTCCTCGGACAGGGCTTGCATAAAGGGTTCATTGATCACTTCTATGTCGAAGCCTTCATTGCACTTGAAGGCGTCAAACCATTCGTGCCTCACGCGGCTCTGATAGAGCGCGAGGACTGTTCTACTGCATCTGTAGATGCAACTAGGTGTTCAGAGCTGTTCAGAGCTGTTTGGAGCTGTTTGGAGTGTCCTCGAACAGCTCTGAACAGCTCCGAACACCTACTGCATTTACAGATGCGTGTTCCTGAGTTCTTCTCGGGTGCATCTCGAGAGCGAGGTAGAAGGCTGCTAGGGATACCAGGTGGGTGTCCAGCCACACCTTGGACTGCGCCATGAAGTGCAGCATGGTATGTTTTGCATCCATGAGCTCGGTCCAACTTAGCTCCTCATCTGCCCTGATGTTCCTGGCGGTTTTCACGGCAGCGAGGGGGCGGACGGCAATGGTGTCCTCAAGGCGCGCAAAGGCTAGGGTGTCCTGGCTAATGGATCTGCTTGCCTCGGCCGCCACGTCCCTGCAGCCTTTCAGCGTGAAGTAATCAAGCTCGATGTACTCTAGGTTGTGGATTTTGTTGAGGGCGTACTGGGCTGGGCGGGGTTCAATCCAGTTGCCAACGCCCTGTCCTCTGACAAACGAACCGATCTTTGGCTTTTTCTTTTCAGTCTCTCTGTGCTGTTCTTCTTCCTCTTTGTCGCGTTGGGCCTGCTGGGCGTCTTCCTCCTCTTGAGCCCGTCTGTCTAACTCGTCTTGCTCGGCCTGGTCCTGTTGCGCTTGTTCATCTGTAGATGCAACTAGGTGTTCAGAGCTGTTCAGAGCTGTTCGGAGCTGTTCGGAGTGTCCTCGAACAGCTCTGAACAGCTCCGAACACCTACTGCATTTACAGATGCACTTCGTCCCAGGCAGCTACTTTCCTGTTGTGCTCCCTGGTCCATGCGTCTCTGAGGCGCTGAGCCGCCTCTTCTTCTGTGAGTGGGTTGATGCCTGGGTGGGCCTCGATCATAGTTTGTCTCAGAAAGTCCCAGTCGTCTCCGTCGAAGTTAGGGCAGAGCGCCCGAGATGGGTCATCGAGGATGCAAGGCATGCTTACGGGTTATTGGTATGGAGAGGTTTAGAGATGGGTAGGTAATTCGTTTTTGAAAAATTAAAAGGCCCGGTTTTTCAGACCGGTTGAAAGGAGGGCGGGCAGGTGGCGGCACGCAAGAAAGGAATGAGCACGTGCCGCTTGCCCGCTCACTCAAAGACATTGCTCTAAGGCACCGCTCATGCTTCGCTTCGCCTCAGACCGGCGACGTGTCTGGGTGATTTTAATGTATCGACGGGCCCACCGTTGCAGCAGGGTAGCCAGTAGCCCACACGAAAGGCTGATGGCCAAACTCAAGAACCACAGTGAATTCACCCAGACAGCATAACTAGGGGGAGAAAACGGAGGTGGATTGGCCAGTGCGGGAGGAATTGAGACGGCCGTTCTATTGGGGTCAGCAAGGAGCTGATAGATACTTTGAAGATAGAATGCAGAGGTATCCTGCGAGTTTGGCCGAAGGTCCTGTATTGAAACCGCAACCAAGGCTGCGACCGCAGCAGAGAATAGACCGGTCTAAAACCAAATTGAAGCGGCATTTCTAGGCCTGAGAATAATATAAGAACTCACAAATACAAGGATCCCATCAGCGTCCGCTTTCCAACTTTCCGCCATTTTTTTGTCTTCTTCCTCCGACATCTCATTGTACATGGCAAAGAGAGCGCCAGACCCATCAGAGAAATTGGACTCTCCCTGTGACGTCTGGCTTTGAGTTGACTGGGGAGGGTAACGGTCACCTATACTTGGGGGTTAACTACGACGGTACTATGGGTCTATGACCGAGTAAGAGGTACGGAACCTGGGCCGGTGCCAACAATGCCCTCCGAGTCATCTGATATATTTCCGATGTGCGAGCGAGGACCTTGAGACATTGCTGAAGGGGTTTTTTAATAGGGTATCATTATGTTGGAAAGAGGTGAAGCCAGATTTTATCCATCCCATCTCACAGCGCCTTGCACAGCAGTAACACAGCACTCACAAATCACATCATCTGCAAAAGTGGACCCTGACAGCTTTGACACTGGCAGGGTCCACCCTTGCAGATGAACGTTCACCAAAAGAGGAAGGTCCATACTAGTTTATAGTCCCATCAGACTCGGTTTGAGTCAGTTTCCCGGGGTATAGGCCATAGGCCCAGACCAGACCGGTCACAGGAACTGAAGCTGAAGCACTGTGCTTCAGACTGCTTCTTATCCGGTTGTCTCCCATCGGGTTCGAGGGGCTCTCGCTTTCTCTTTAAAAATCCGTTTATTTTCCGGGACACATCTAACATAGGTACGGGCCGATCGTGTGTACGTACATTGGAGGATAGGTGCCAGTGAGTAGTATCATGTATTCGAAGGAGAATGAGCGTACTAACTTACTCTGAAGGTGTTCCCCCGCTGGCAAATGTTGCATAGTTTCTTCGCTTCACCACATTACTATTTTTCTTATGCCGGAGACAGTAGTAGCCTAGGTGAGTTCCTTCCTCGGACCCTCCTCTCCAGGGCGCTGAGCGTCCATCGTTAATTTTCCGTAGCTTGGCACGTGTGCAATGGGCGTCGACTCGGACGCAAAATTGAACGTGTACGGCGTGCGCGGACTCAAAGTCGCCGACCTGCCCGCCGCCAAATGTCAGCGCGAACACTTATCGAACCACACTCGACATCGGGGAAAAGGTCGCCGAGACCATCGCGGAGGAGCTCGGCGACAAGGGTGTCGTTTAGGCGGTAAGTGCGGTCGTTTCCACTATGGACCCAGTGCCCCGTTTAGGCTGGGACAGAGAGCTCGAGCCTTGTAGTACTAGGGCGAAGTGACGAATTTGTGTGAGTGAGAGCAAGAGAGGAACACAAACTCGCTGATCAGATACCCGTAGACAGTCTCGAAACTGAGCAGTGATTTCGTTTCTGTTGGGTGGGCATGGGGACATAATAATAATAAAAGCCAGGACCACGACTAGCAAATTTTTAAAAAATCATAAGCGCAGGGAGGGCAGGAGGTCTATCCAATATGTTGAAGTTGAACTACATGTGAAGAGAGAGACAGAGGGGGAAAAGAAAGGAAAGGAAACATTGTGTGTGCATGCATGATGTGTTTGTTGCTTGTTGAGTGTTGTCGTCGTCCATGTACTATCGACCCAAATATTCTTAGCGCCCCGTTCCTCGTCAGCTTTCTTCACTTCCACTTCTACTTCCATTTTCCAATTCCGTTTCCTCAGTCAGTTTTATTATTCAGCAGGCGCAGGCGACGACAGCCCAAGCCGCGGGTCTAAAGACACCGGAGACGGCGCACTGACCGCCATCGGCACAGCGCCGCCATCCATCCCGAGCGGCTCAGGTGACTCAGTGCGAAGCAGCGTCACGTGTGATCGTGGCAGTAGCGACTCTGGCGGGCGCACGCCGCCGCGGCGCAGGCGAGGCGTTGTGCGCGGGCTGCTGCGCGGGTCTGTGGGTGGCGGAGGCGGGAGCTGGAGGAGCGCGCTGCTAGGCAGCCAGGAGAGGAACGTGCGCTGGTCACGCGGGGCGTCGGTGTGCGCCGGTGTGGGGGCGGGGGCGGGTACAGGTACGGGCGCTGGGCTCAACCGCGTGCTCTGCATCGCGCCGGCGCCCGTAGCTGTACCCGTACCCGCAACCAGGCCCGTTCCTGCGCTGGGGGTCGAGTTCGCGCTTGTGCTGGAGCTTGTGCTCTCCGGGAGCGGGCTCCAGGGCAGCTCGGGGCGGCGGGATGGGAAGAACCGGCGCGGCGGCATGCCGATCGCACTTAAAGGCGGGAACGCCGACGGGGACGTCGCTGTTGCAGAGTCGTCCGCCTCGGGGTCACCGGCGGCCGCGCTGTGGCTGCCTTCGCGTCCGGACGAGCGTCGCCGCGACGTGAAATCGGTGAAATCGACGGTCCGGGAGCGGGCCGGGACACGTCGGATGGATGGCTGGCGCGTGAGGGGCGGCGCTGACAGCACTGCCGTCGCAGATGCTGGGGGTGGAGGACCCCAGGCGTCAGGGGAGGCGTCGCGCAGAGTGCCCCAGCTTTCGCGGCGTGTAGAGCGCAGCACATGACGCAGGTGGGGTGGAGGTGGGGAGAAGTGTGGCTCGACGGTTGCTGAGGCGTAGAGTTCAGGGCCAGTCGCGAAGAAGAGATCAAGGGATGAATGGAGAGGAGAAAATACGCACACGGGCCAGTCGGATTTGTGTACGCGTCGTATAGGTCGTAATTTATGCGGGCACCCTCGACGGCGCTCTCTAGGCTATCATTGTCATCATCAAGCTCCATCTCTTCGGGCGGGACGACGAGGTAGTCGGTGAGATTTAGTGAACGGCGAGAAGCGAGACCGCGAACACCACGATCGCGGTAGACGCGCTGTGGTGCAGCGAGGGTGCGCAGGCCTTTCGCTGTTCGGTCGGATATGAGCCGACGGTCGGCAGCCACTTGTCGGTGACGGCGCTCGGCCATTTCCTGCGACGAGAGCTCGGCATTCGGTGAAAGGAACGAAAAGCAGATGCATACGAGACGTACCCTGACAAGTAGTTCCGTCAACGTAGTGGTAAATGAGTCCCCCGGATCAAGGTCTTCGACGAAAGCTTCATACGATATTGACGGCTCGGACTTCTCGAGTTTAGATCTTTTCACGGCTCCCGAGCTATATTATTTGAGGGCACAAAAGGACAGGGAATGACGTGGTCAGCACGGCTGAACACAGAGGGGAGCGAGCCACCGCAAAATGGCAAGCGTACACCAGACTTTTGATCTTAGCGCCGAGCACGTCGTCATAGTATTCTGAAGTCCTGCGCCGGTGTCAGGTGGAAAATTATGCGGGCAGGGGAGACCCCACACACCATTTACCCATTTCCGAAAGGTGTCAGGGGCTGCAGTCGGGAGAATGGACGGGTCTTCGAGGGAATTGGTGGGACTTGTGGGTGGAAACGCTCGGTCCTTCGGGGATTATTTGGACGTGTTTACTCCTGTCTGGGAACAAAAATGTGGCGCTCATCAGAGACTCGGACGCTGTTGGGCTTGCCAATGGTGGCATCGCGCGAATACGCGCACTCTGGCTATTTCGCGAGGGAGGTCTTGTAGTTGGGGCGGGAAAGTAAGGAAATCCCGGTAAGTGACATTACCCCTTACGGCAAGGGCGATGGGGAAAGTGCTGCGCTTCAACTAAATCTTGAGAAATCCGTGGCAGCGGACCAGTCGTATTCACCAGAATTGTCATGAAGGCCCTTGATTCTCTCTGTCTTTGTCAAATGTAGATCCTGGGTCTCAGTTGTGGTGCTCGGCTGACTTGTGTATGTGCAGCCTCCGCAATGTAGGGACGAGGAGTGTTACCTTATCCCTGGAACAACTTGAACCTGACTGCTGAACGGGATCTGCTCACCGGTTCCTGCTCACGCTGACAGGATCCCTGGAAGAAGGTATCACGAAATGAGGAAAAGAATGCTGGATCGCAAGCCATCCCCTTTCGATCCGACCTCCTAACATGGCAGTAATTTACCAACCCACCCGCCGACCAGTCAGCCAAAAACGAAACTTGGGGGTACATCGTGCATCATTCATTGCCGTACGACACGCCGCGACTCACGGCAGGCGGCGCATGCGCAGAGTTTTTCTCCAGAAAGGAATTCCGGCAGTAGGCACTAGGCAAGTCCCGAATCTTGACGCGCGCACCTCCTAAGGCGGGATTGGGAATGCCGTCCCCGAACCCCTCGGCAATAGCGGCGCGCGCTCGACTCGCAGACATGCCCATCTCGGTTTATCTGATCTGCGCGTGGCGTGGTGGCGGCTTCTTCGAAGACCCGCCCTGCCAATTTGGTCTATCTCAGCTAGATTTTCCCCGCCCACTCGACACATTGTTCCGCGGAGGCCGCAAGATCATTGCACTGGAACCCATCTTGCTGGCTGGCTTCACGGTCCCCTACGCCCCTATCGAGCAGCTCCAATACTGATGACCGTGCTGGACTGGTGTCCCTCCTAACCTACTCTTTGATCTTCTCCCTCTTGCTTGGCACCGATCATGTCGGTTCGGGGGCGTGATTTCTGGAAAAGTATTTCATACAAACGAAAACTGCAAAAGTCACTTTCGACAATCCCAGATGTTACCCTAGATTGTCCTGGATCAAGGTACCGCTGATTATGCGGCGGCTCTCTTAAATATTTTTTTCCACGCCCGAAGATCTGAAGAACAATTTTATTCCGTACACAAGGATCATAACTCTGCCGTCATTCAGTTTGCAATGTGTGGGGTGTCGCATACTATGAGGTTATGGAGTGAGTACGTCTGGTGATGACATGGTGATGGGCATGGTCATAGATAAGGAAAGATACGGATATGGATCCTTTTCGTTCGCGATACACGTTGAGCAGCGAGATCTAAAAAGATAATGGGGAAAGATGTGGGGAACAAAAAAAACCCGCTGTGACAGAATAGTACGTAGTATGCGGATGCATGTGACGGGTACAAGCTACGAACCTGTCGGAGCCATTGCCTGATAGAAGTACAAAAAAAAATCGACCACAAACACGTCAACAGAGAAAAAAGAAATCAAAAGCATTTTGAAGCACGTTCGTTCGTTCGTTTTAGCCCGGCGGCGGTAGTTTACATACCCCCCTCGTGGCGGAGCCGTTCGCGCACGCGCATGAGCGAGTTGCCGAGTTCGTTCAGGCCGGGGCCGGCACCGTCGCCCCAAAACGCGTCGCTTGACTCGGAGAAAATGAGTTCGGCGGGGAACGTTCCGAGGAGCAGCACGCGCAGTTCGCTATGCTGGCGGAATTTTCTGTATAGCACCTCGTCCATCTGTCCATTCCGTCCTATCAGAACCGCTTGGCGCACAAAAAAAAAATGACGCACCATGGCGAGCGCAATGTTCCCCCAGTCGCGCCGAGTGTGCTCTGAGAACGACGTGCTGATCGCAGTGACGTCCTCGACGCGCTCACAGAGCCTGATCTCTTCTGCGAGGTCCGGCCGGCGCTCGAGGAACTTGAGCGCCTCGAACAGGTGCAGCGCCGTCGGGTACAGGTCGTCCTCGTACATCACCGTGTGTGGCGAGTGATACAGCAGCCCCGAGTACTCCCCGTACCCATTGAACCGCAGCGGCTGCACGGCGCCCGCACCGCCGGGCGACGGCATGCCCATGCCCATCTGCATCTGCATCTGCATGCCCGCCCCCGGGGCGGGCATCGACATATGCCGCATGGAGGGGCTCGCCCCGATCGAGACATGCATCGTCTGCCCCGAACCCATAACGGGGCCACCCGGGGCGAGTCCAGGAGGAATGACTGCAGGCGTGAGCCCCGCGCCGCCGATGAACGGCGTCGAGCCCGCCGGCGCGGGACTCGGCATCGGCATCGGGTTCGGCGAGCCCGGGCCCATCCCGGGTGGGATCACCGGCGGCTGCTGTTGCTGCTGCTGATCGGGTTCCGGCATGCGCATCGACATCTGTGCGCTCCCGGGGATCACGGGCGGAAGCACGGGCGTCGTCGTCGGGTGCCCGGGGGTGGGCATGGATCCGTGCGGGGGTTGCGTGTCGGCCATGGGCATGTGCATCGCACCCATGCCGGGCGGGATGAACGGCTGACCGGCGGCGGTGAGCGATGGTACGGCGTAACGGGGGTCGCGCCTGCGACGGAAGAACCCGCCGCTGCGCTCCTTCCGCGACGGCTGCGGCGGGGGCGCGGGGTGTGGCTGCGGCATTGGCACCTGTGGAGGCGGCGCGGCGTTGTTCGCGGTGCCCCAGGCGGAGTAGTGCGCGCTTGGGAGCTGGGAGAGCAAGGGGCGAAAGGGCGTCGATGCGAGGACATCCTTGGGGGGGCGCGGGAGCGGGTTGCGTGCGCTCCCGGAGCGGTGGTGGCGTTGGTCGCGCTGGGAGGCACCGCGGGGCCGGCGGTACTCTGCAGAGTCGTAGGAGGAGGGGCTCCCGTAGGACGACGATACTGTCTCCGATACGCTCGACTCTGTGGACGGGCTCGGGCTGCGCCGGCGGCTGCGGTGGTGGGTGCGGTGTCGCTGGGACCGGCGAGTGCGACGCGGGAAGAAGGAAGCCATGGCGCTGCGCAGGTCTGGGTAGGCAGAGTAATCCATCGCGGCAGGATATGCCATCGGCATCATCTGTTGCGGGATGACTGGGGCGGTTGTAGCGGCTGTGGGTGCTGCCTGGGGATTACCAGCGGCTTGGATCCCCATCGGGGCTCCAAGGGGGATGCCTGCTTGTGTAGCGAACCCATTGGCAGGTGCTACAGGGATGGCACTGTGAATCTGAGGGATCCCGTGCTGCACGAGATTATGTCCAGGCTGGGCAACTGTGGGCAATATGTGTATTGGCCCTCATTCGACGACAGCACTGGTGAATTGACACACCTGTGAATGCATTCGGATATTGAATGATCATAGGTGTTGTGTAGAGATACTCCCTGAGCGCCTGTTCCCTTTTCTTCATCTTGTTCCGTTTGAAAGGGTTCCATGATGACGATTTCGTGAGCTGAGTATACCCAGGGTAGTTTGGGGGCATAAACCCCGGTGGTATTGGCAGGTGATCATTTCTAGATGAAGAGTTGCCCATAGAATAGGCTGTTCAAGGGCTGTGGAACAAAGCAGCACGGCAAACGCGTGTTGGTGTCCCGCGTCGAGTCCGTGGAACGCGCGCTTCAATTATTTTTGTCAAATGTTCAACTTCACCCGGTCCGGTACTATCCGTTCAACTAAATTTCAAATAACACACCCCACGCAATAATTACCTCCGACGGCGTGGTGGTGAACGCGAACGAGACCGGGACGGCGACCGTCTCTGAGCCCCACGTTCTCGGTCACCCCACGGCGCGCGCGGAGGCGGTGACTCTCTCCTGGGTAGCGGTGGACGCCTATCCCTATCCCTATCCCTGTCTCTGTCCCTGTCGTCCCTGAACCGTCCCCCATCCCGCTCACCACGAGCGCCACCCCCACGCTCTCCACGGCCACGTGCAGGCTGTGGTGGAGCGTCAGACCCCCCACGCCAATGACCCCCTCCGCGCCCCGTGCCAGGTGCCGAGGCCCCCGGCCCCGACGAACCAAGCGCACCACGTCCGACGCCGACAACACCAGCATTTTTCCACCCATTTGCGGGAGCAGGGCCCTTCTGTAGCGAGGGGGAGGTGGCAGTGGCCTCTCCAGGGAAGCTCGATTGCACGTTCTTCGGGAGCATCACGGCGACGCAGAGATAGTCGCCTGGCACGAAGCGCAGCTCGTCGAGCGTGCGCGCGTCCTTCTGCCGCGCCAAGGTGCTGCTTTGCACGGGGTCTACCTCTTCACTCTTGCTGTCGTCGTTGGCATCGGCGGTGTCGGCGAGCGGGAGCTGCTCGACAGTGCCAAGGTCGCCGAGAGTGTCACGCGAGTACACAACGCCGAGTTCCTTCTGTGCAAACTGTCCACGATTGCCCGCGTCGGCGTAGATCGTCCGGAAGGAGTAGCGGGCGAGAGGGTGGCGGTACTCGAGTGTGCTGGGTGCAGAATTACGAATCGTCGTGAGGAGTTCATAGAGCGTCGCGTCTTTCCTTTTTTCCGCGGTTGACAACGCGTGTCAGAAATGAAGAAGAAAAAAAAGGAAAAAGAAACATACCAAGTGAATATCTGAAGCTCGTCTGCTATCGGTAGGGGCCCATCTTCAAATTGGGATATTCTATGGAATGAGCCAGTTTTGACAAAGGCCCGTATGAGAAAAGGTGCTGTCTTTTTTTGGCCGGTCAGGTGAGGGGGATTCCAGCTGGTGATGAATTAAACGTACCTTCTCGCGGTCAACGATAGGTTGACCTGAGGGTGTTTTGTCCTCCATTGCGTCTATGGGGATGTTCAGGTCCAAGTCCTAGGCCACGCGCACCGCAACTCGCCGTGCGACGAGCTCTGTCCGTGGAACAAACACAGCCAAACAATTCCTGACCTTCTTTCACACGCAACGACAACCACCTTTGTTGCCAATGCGAGTACGAGAAACTTCAATTACACGTTAATAACGGCCAAGTTACTCATCGAGAATGATCCGTCTTTGTCATGATTTTTATTTTATTTTTATCTTCACACGACTCGTGCGAGTCTCCGCTGAGAACAACGCCGTGTAATGTGAAATTACTCCTTTGTCACAAGGACCCAGGACTGACGCGCATGATGCGTAAGTAATATCCACGCGACGTCTTATCGCCAACCCGCCCCTGGCCCGCCCAATTTACAGTAAACATGAACTCCGGACGTCTTTTCTTCGGATCTTAACTGTGTCTATGAACGGACCCCTATCACCGCACTGTGATTGCGCGGTTAGAATGCCTCGCACCTGCAGCGTCAGACAGGTCCATGACGGGGGAGGCTACTGTACACACACTTTGATTCATTTCTCGCGGACGGACTGCGGAACCAGAAGACACAATAATCATGCTTTTATTCCCAACAGAAAATGTAAGTAGAACATCAGCATCAACATCAAGCATCAATCATAACAGTTTGACAAGTGCGCCCACGTCCCCGGGACACACACACGTGTGGGTCGCTGTGGGTAGTGGTGGCATGAGTGACAGTAGTGAAAAGTGGTGTGTGCGATAGCGAGGTACATCAATACCGCGCGCACGAGAGAACGTAAAGCAAAAAACCAGTGAGCGTCTCCGACGCGTCATGCATGTACGACCGGACATAGAGAAAGTGGGGGTCTCAGACTGAAGAGGTATACACAAGGAGAAAAGGAAGACTGAGGCAAAGACAAGACCGGGAACGATGGGTGAGCAAGAGGAGAGAATCAGAAGTGCATGTTCGAGCCATGCGCCGCGCGCCGCGCGTGGTGCCTGCGGCGCATGGGCACGCTGGCGTTCTTGGTCGTGTGGATCGGAGGGGGCGGCTGTTCGTCGCAGTCCTCCTCGTTGTCATCCTGGTGCTCCTGCTTCTGAGGGTGATGATGGTGGTGGTGATGGTGGTGGTGGTGGTGGAAAGGCGCAGACGGCTCTGGCTGCTTCGACGACGAAGGAAGGGGTCCTTTGGGGGGCGGTGTGGTCGTCGGCGTCGGCGACATGGACCCCGGGTTCTTGCTTGCGGGGCCGGCAGACGCTGTGCTCGAGCTCGAACTCCCATGTCCATCGCTATTGTGGCCGGTGGGTGAGTTGACCGGTGGGTGGGGGGAGGAGCTCGACGTCACAGGCTTCGGAGGAGTGACGGGCGGCGGGGCCGGAGTGGTAGTGGTGGTAGGGGAACTCGGACCCCCGACTGAAGAAGGCGGCTGGCTGGGCAAAGGAGTGGACGCGGAGCTGTTCGGAGAGGATTCATGGCCGGAAGCAGGCACGGAGCTTGGCGGTGAGCTGGGCAAAGGAGGCACGGAGCTTGGCGGCGAGCTGGGCAAAGGAGTGGAAACGGAGCTGCTCGGAGAGGAGACATGACCGGCAGCAGGCATCGAGCTGGACGAGGGATTGGCGAGGGAACTAGAAGGAGGCATCGAGCTCGAGCTCGAGCTCGTGTTCTGCGGGGGGGTCGACACCGGCACAGGGTTCCCGGATCCGGATACGCAGCCCGGGACGAGGTCAGCAGCGGTAGCCGGCGCGGGACCATTGGTCACCGCGACACAGCCCGGGAGGTTAGGCAAAAGGGCATTCGAGGGAGCAACCAGCTCTTTGGGGAACGGGTTTGGCGCCGCGCACGAGTTCATGTCTGCGTTCGAGACGAAGCGACCCTCGTTCTGGAACACCGGACAGTCCTCGATCACCCCCGAGTTTGCCGTGCATGTTTTCACCGCGCGCGAAAGCACGGCCTTGTCCCACCCATCAGCGAAGTCGCCGTGCAGCCCGAAGCCAGTCGGGTCACCGTTCGCGAGCACGAACCGCCCGCCGTCGTTCAGATTATAGAACGCCCCCGCGTTGAACCACACCTCGAAGAAGATAGACACGAGGTGGTGCGGGTGCGTGTACGGGCACTGGCCGTTATCAACACCATCCGGGTATGCCATGTGGGACTTGTGATCCGCCGAATCGAGGTTTACACCATCCCAGCAGGCAGGGAAGAATATCTGTGCTCTGAGGGACCCCGGGCAATTCCCGCTGTTGACAAAACCTGACGTCTCCGGTCGATCCGGTCCGTTGTAGTCAATGCTTATCGTGGCCTCGGTGTCAGTACAGTTGGGGCTGTTACAATGCGAGAAATGAACCGACCATTTCCAAGTGATGGCTTTAGCTTCGGGGGTGCCCACCGGTTTGCTTCGGAGATATGGATTGCCTGCAAGCATACGCAAACCGTCCGGGAGGACTTCCACGGTTTCGTTGGCTGCGTTGCGCTGGAGATAGTACCTGGAACACTAATCAAGGAAACTTCGCAGGCTGAGTCGCGTTGGAGACCCACACTATCATTCCTCCATGGGTGACAACCTGGAATGATCCGTTCTTGTACTGATAGTACTAGAATTGGTAATAGTATCATTATATGTGACATGTTACGTGCAAGCCGACTGCTACGTACCAACTCTGGAACCCAGTACGCAGATTTGTCGTCCTTGACCATGCACGTCGTGCACTCGGAATTACGCAGGTCGTTGAACGTAGTACTCAACCCAATGGCTAATATGAGAGATCAGATAAACGCTTGCCGTTCAAATTCATACGAATGCGTACCGTTAGAGCCCATAATAGTGTGAGCATGGGAGCTCGCCTTGCCGGGGGAAACGATCGGGTCTACGCGAGAATCGAGGACCGATGTGGCGCATGGTAAGCGAAAGAAGGCGTTAGAGGAGGGTATAAGCAGAAGCCCTAGGGTCAAAAGAGAGACTATCATCTTGTACAAAAGAAAGAGAAAAAAAAAGAGTGACTAAAGGAGAGGAGGGGAGGGCGACTGAATTGAAGAACGCAGGACTCGTCAGAGAGGACTTTATGTGATTTGGGTCTGTATCGAAATATTTGATTTGGTGATCGTTGTGTTAAATCGCTTCAGCAGCTGGTGAACGCAGGATGTCATGTCCATGGTCTACCTGGCAACGATCTTCGTGTCGCGAGGGGAAAGAAAAGAATAAACAATGCCGACTCGCTGACAGTGTTTCTATCGCCGCATCTTCACCATGCATTACCCCTAGATAATTTGGTCATAGAATTAGTAAGGTACCCCATCCCCACTGTCGTATCAAACTACGGTCCAGGTCACCGAAGCCAAACAGAATGCCTTGTCTAAGTCTGTGCTCGGGTTCGACAATGGCAGAAATGTAGGAAGTTTTACAATATTCTGGACTGTACTGCACGTACGCCGACAACGGAACTGTTCGTAATATCGTGAACGTGCTGATAGACGCCGTTCTCTTTCTGGAAGGTCGCTGTCATAAACATCAGTAAAGTGACTCAGTTTCAAGGACCCGGTTGTACCGCGGCCTTGTCTCGAGAGGATCTGGGGTGGACGCACTGTAAAGCCCGTTCCTCTGTCCAAGTATTGTACCTGAAAACCGTTTCATGAAACTTCCAAAAAGGGTATTATTTTCCGTGATGCACCAACCACGTGTCTGCATAAACTTGGTCATACTAGGCCGTAACTCTTCAACACAATTCAACACCAGAAGTCCCCATTCTGTCAAAGTCTTCTTCGTTGCTTGTTTTTTAAAATCCATTTGAATTACCGAGATACAAGCCAGAGACTAGGACCGGTTGTAAGTTAGTGTGTCCGCTTCCCCATTCTTCACATAATGTGATTTTTTCCTTGA
Source organism: Lactarius deliciosus (assembly GCA_021525775.1). Lineage (NCBI taxonomy): Eukaryota > Fungi > Basidiomycota > Agaricomycetes > Russulales > Russulaceae > Lactarius > Lactarius deliciosus. Next base: position 40,741 of record JAKELK010000035.1, on the reverse strand, counting down.
AAATTTCTGTACTTGTTTCTAAGCTTGTTGTAATTTCTGTACGATAGGTATTTAGTTTTTTTAATGTGGTAGAAAATATTTGTAATATCTGGGAGCTTATTCACATTTAGATCGCTGAGGCGCAAACCTGCGCGATGTTGGATCCAAAAAAAAAAAAAAAAGCTGCGCGATGTCGTGGTGAGGACGACTGGAAGTTACTGGCCCCCTTAGCGCGAGGTCTTAGCGCTTAGCGCTTAGCCTTGGACCTTGGTCTTATCTTATTGATTTCCCTTTTCGGATTCCGGGCATGCTCTGGTTTGCTAATTTCCACCTCGTAATCTTCTGGCTCGCCGACTTGCTGAGGAACGCATTGGGGTATATACCTGGGCAAATAGCTACTTTCGTAGTTTTAGCTACCTCAGTTCCAAGTTCGTGCCACTAGCGCGCATGGAGATTGAGGCAAGGACTGAGGCGTGACAGTATCGGCTATGACCCAGAGGTACTTTGACACTGTAGCTGCCTTGGTAGCTGCTTCAAAGTCAAGTTCAAAGTTGCTTGATAGTTACAGATAGTGTCATAGCTACCGTGATTTACTCAAGGGTTTACTCGCATTACAGAAAAGACAATATTTTAAACTATAGAATTATCCTCGCACACATATCGTGTGTACACGTTGCAGTAATCTGGTGGACTCCTCTGTGAAAGCTCCAAGTTCTTCGACGGGTTATTGTATGTCTGACAACCTCAGTCTTTTCGGTCACAGTAAGTTCAGGGAATGATTGCTCGTAATCATAATCAAGCTCAGAATGATCTGTTCCAAACAATCTAGCAGCGACAGCTCGGAATGGAGAACCGCGGCCAACCAGAAACTCACAAGTTGATACACGCCCAAGCACACGTCATCGAAAGGTGAGCTGATCTAATCCTTGACTTATAATGATCTGTTACTCGCCGCAGCTTCAAACTGTCGTTCCGATGGGAAAACAGATTGCTGTTGGGGATTACGATCAGCAGCAATTAGGAACTGAGGTGACTTATGCGGCCGCTTGCCATTCAAGGCAGGAGTCAAAAGAGTCAAAACTTGAGCACAGTCGTCAAAATGGTTGTTGATGGACACGAAGGACAATTCTGAATTTGATTTTTCGCATGTTGAAGATGCGATTGCAAGATAGGAAGACGAAGACCCATTCGCGCATGACTTTCTGAGCTGATGCTCAAATTGACAGGCTACGTATAATGGCTCGGCGCATCATCCATGCTCGGAGGGAGATCCCCTTCAAGATGTACGGCAATGTGCTTGTTCCCTTGGTGTTCCCAGGCGGATGTTTGCGGAAGCGCCTTAGCTGGGAGGAATCGTTTCCTAGTCCAGAGAGACATATTGTAGTAAGGCGCACAATCCGGCACATAGCCATACTCTTGCGCACCGTGCCGTATGCAGGGGGCAACATTTCGAACTAGCAGCCCGGGAGCGCGGCCCCATCACGGCGTTCCGCGGAACAACCAAAGCATCGTGCCTCGAATCATTATGGTCGGGAGCGTACCGACGTTCAGCAAACACGTCATGATCTTGCCGGGGGTGTAGGTGTTCTAAAATTTGGTCCAGCTCAATCCTGAAGTTTGATCGATCAGGTTTCAGGATGTTGGGGGTCGAGTTGCAAAATGAGCGCAGTCAGTGTGTCCTCATTTCCATACCGCACCGTTACAGAGAGGATCTCGCGACTCCCGTGCTTGGCCACCTGACCTCTTTCATTGAGGCACGCGACCTCTCCATAGTCACTACGTCGTCCCGAATTACTTCGAAGTATGGAAGGAATTTGGTGCGCGTTTTATTCTTTCCCATCTCTTGATTCTCTATGTGTTCAATAAGCATCATGAACCCCAATTTGGCAGTACAGATACCGTCATATTCCCGTCTCTTCGCGCATTTTCTGACAGTGCATAATGTGACGACCTGTTGTTGTTTTTTCCCACAACGGAGATAATTCGCTCGCGCCAAAGCAACATCATTGACGTTACTGTATCGTGACGACGCCATCTTATGCTTATGTCGGCCTACTGGTCGGTCCTTCCGGCGACCCAGATTGACCGCGAAGTCTCGTGTTTAGCTTTACCTCTTAATCATGAGGGAGCGGTCGTCTCATATTAGAGCAAGCTATCAGAACAAAACCTGAGGGCACGACGCCGGGATGTAGTTAACAGTTAATATCCCCACGTGAAGGCCATCTTATCACCAATGTCACTTGATGAGCCCTAAGCACACTCTTCCGAGGGCATCACATTATGGCACGGTAGTACTTCAGGTCGCTACGCGATTGACAGTCCCCGTGTATGGGCGCTAGTGAGAACTTAGACAGGATCACAGGTCGAGCATGATTAACACTCTAGGATACCACTGATACCAGTGGGATACAAAGGATATGATCTATTTCTATGACCAGTGACGAGCACATATTCTCGGGGAACCAACAGTAGATACCACATCTGATCTATCTATCGTACAAGGTTTCGAGTTATTCGACTGCACGCCTGCACCCTCACGCGAACATAGGGCCAGACCCACCCCACATACAGCAGGTTACAACTTTGTTTGTTTCTTACGTCAACACCACATCATATACCCGAAATAGAAGAGAAGAGAAGAGGGAAAAAAAAACCGGCACTGGCCGAAAGGGAAGTGAATGCAACATGATCAATGGGCGCCGCCAAGGGGAGTTCCGCGCGTTGTCAAGCTGCGCAGGGGAAAGGGGGAGTCTAGTTGGAAAAAGGGCAGTCTCGGACTGCAGCCGAATGGGAGGCATGATGGAAGATCGGAAGGGTGGAAAGAAGCGAAGCGAAATGATGCTGCAATCAGACGGAGAGGAGCCAGTCCTGACCGCGCATAGCACGATGACTACGCCTGTTCACCCCGGGAACTGCCTCGGGAGCGCGCGCTGTGAGGTCCTCGTCCGACGACCTGCGCGAGGCTGCGGCGGTACAGCCGGGGACGAGATCGGTGGAACTGGCGGGGCCGGGACCGTTGGTCACCGCGACGCAGCCTGGGAGGTTCGGTATGGGGCCGGAGACGTTCTCCTGGAGCGGGTTGGATGCGGCGCACGAGTTCATGTCTGCGTTCGAGACGAAGCGACCCTCGTTCTGGAACACGGGGCAGTTCTCGATCACCCCCGAGCCATCCGTGCACGTCTGCACCGCGCGCGAGAGCACGCTGCGGTCCCATCCGTTGAGGAAGTCGCCATGCAGCCCGTAGCCAGTTGGGTCGCCGTTCGCGAGCACAAACCGCCCGCCGTCATTTAGGTTGTTGAATTGCGCCACATTGAACCATACCTCAAAGAAGATGGACACGAGGTGGTGTGGATGCGTGTACGGGCACTGGCCGCTATCGACGCCATCCGGGTACGCCATGTGGGACTTGTGATCCGGCGAGTCAAGGTTCACGCCATCCCAGCAAGCAGGGAAGAACACCTGTGCTCTGAGACCGTTCGGGCAATTCGTGTTTCCGAATCCTGAGGTGTCCGGCTGACCCGGGCCGTTGAAGTTGATGCTAATATTATACTTTTGTTTCGTATCAGCTTTCCACCCAAAGAAAGGAAGAAGCTGACCAATTCCAAGAGATGGCTTTCGATTCGGGGGTGCCTGCGAAGCTTCGGGAATATGGGTTTCCTGTGAACATACGAAGGCCATCTGGGAATGCTTCCACGGTCTCGTTCGCAGCGCTGCGCTGGAGATAGTATCTGCAACACTAATAAGGGAATATTCGCAGTTTAAGACGTCTTGGAGACCTACACGACCATTCCTCCATGGTCGACTGCCTGGAATCCTTTTCCGTTCTGATAGTACTGAAAATAGTTATTCAGTTGCTATGTCCGTGGGCATTTACATCCTGTCCCGCTACGCACCAGCTCAGGAATCCAATACGCGGACTTGTCATCCCTGACCATGCACGTCGTGCACTGGGAGCTGCGCAGGTCTCCAAACTGAGTATTGTACCCAATAGCTAGTACAGGGGTCAGGTTGGACCGTCGTCGTTGTCTCACGAAGAGTGCGCGCACCGTTAGAACCCATGATCGTATGAGCATGGCTGCTTGCCTTGCCAGGAGAGATGATCGGGTCAATGCGAGAGTTGACGACCGGTGTAGCGCAAGGCAAACGCCAGAAAGCATGAGCAGAAGGGACAAGAAGGAGTCCGGCGGCGAAGAAGGAAAGGCGCATCTTGTCGCAAAACGCGAAGAGAAACGGGTGCTCGAAACTGAGGAGTGAAAAGCACCTGTGGATGCTGGCATTCTGGTTAAACACTAGGTGCCTTTATACTGCGCGGAGATGGTAGCAGATTATTATCTGGGGCACCTTTTCATCCCGGCGGTTAGAAAGCTATCCAAGTTTCAGGTTACTAGATCTGAACATACCTCTTTGGCACGCGCCACACTAATCTACAGCTATTTCTCGTGAGGAAGGCAGAAAGTACGAAAGTGACGTTGGCTCTTGCCGCGCGCTCTCTCTATCGCCGTCTTTTCGCCTACTCGGGATAATTTGGCATGCACACACCCCTCGACGCTTCATAGCGTCACCAATCTGACGACCTCCAGGGGCGCTCAAGCTCAACCATGGGAACGCGGCAAGCTTTCCTGCTCTCAGGAAGTAATGAAGATGCGACAGGTCGAAAGTTCCATGAGATCCAAGCCATATGTATTGCCTTGATGGGATATACAGTCGCACGATCTAGACCTCTGTCAACTCGTCCAGTTCGAAGGGAGCGACGTAACGCCGTTTATAATTAACTTGGTCGTGGGGGCATGGTAACCTGCCACCAACTCATTTGCCATGATCTAGGATCTGTGATTATGTAAGTTCGAGTTGGTACTCCGCAGGTCGATAACACCTTAAACTTCTGTGATTCCAATTTTGATTCCAATCGACGCTTCAGATGTGTTCATTCGGTTCTCTTGTTCTTGTTTTCTCGGAGATCAGCGGGACGCGACGGCTCCACATCCAGGTCCTCTTACAACCAGTGGCGTTGACGCCTCTGTTTTGTTCAAGTTTGTATGGAAAATAAATAAATGAATGTCTTACTAGAAACCTTAAGAGAAACCTTGCTAGAAGCCCTGATGAGTCATGACTGCTATTCGATCCTTAATGACCAACGCCTCAGTCCTACTTCGATATTCGTGAAAGGTCATGGTGAATAACTCTATTGAAAGAAACCAGTGGATCCAGAAAAAAAAAAAAAAGAAACCAGTGGCGTATGTTTTTTATATTTTTTTCTGATATTTGCCACGTGCGTAGCTGTTGTCATGTGATTTCGCCGGGTCTGCTTTCCGGGTTTGGCGGCGCGTGCCACTGGCAGTTGTCATGTCCATCGGACGTCGGACATTTACTTGACGTTCTTTCTCTGTTCGGCTTTTATTTCTCTCTCTTCGTTCGACATACAGCTTCCCTGTCGACTCTAGACACGTGAGGAACATATCCGACTAGAAACCCCCTAAAGCGCGTCACGCTACATCAGCACACCAGTCCTTGTTGACAGAGGCTATTGAACTTGCGGTCAACAATGCCCAGTGACTCTTTCATACACTCAGTAGCTGGCGCCACCGGCGGCATTCTGGCAATGACGGCGACGTAGTAAGGTTTTTTGCTATGTCCGCGGACATTGGGCACTCATCCACGTGTCTCATAGCCCGTTAGTCTTCCTCTCGACACGAGCCGCCAATGAGACCAAAGAAAACAAGGTGAGCTTCGATTTTTGATGAGCGACGCCACACTTCGTCGATGGGTTGTTGCTGTTCCTCGTTTTCTGATCTTGCCTACAGTCAACGTATCAGGCGGTGGCTGATGTCTTGAAGCGGGAGGGCTTCTTTGGACTGTACAATGGACTGAACTCAAGCCTTCTCGGTATCGCTATAACCAACGGGTGCGTCACCCCATTTTCGTGATCCGCATCCACGTTTTCACACGCCGCTGCATTGGTCAAGCGTGTATTATTACTTTTACGAGAGCTCTAAAGGAGTTATCGTAAGATCTCGGAGTGGCTCTAAAGCCCTCTCAACCCTCGAATCCATGCTTGCAGGGCTTATCGCTGGTTAGTCCTTCTTGATCATGTGCCATCTTTTCTTGACAAAAAAAATACATAGGTTCCGCGACAACCGTCATCTCGAACCCCGTCTGGGTGATTCAAACAGCGCAAACTATCCGTGGAATGGATGCGGGCTCTGCAGAAGCTGTTGTACCTCAGCCACAGAAGCGCCTCGGTGTCTTTGAGACCGCCGCACGACTCCTGCAGACCGGCGGGCCTGCCGTATTCTTCCGTGGTCTTGGTCCCGCACTAGTGCTCGTAGCGAACCCAGTTCTTCAGTACACCGTTTTTGAGCAGTTCAAGAATGCGCTCGTGCGCCGTCGTAGCAAGGCCGGGCGCGTCGGCGCGCTACTCACAGATTGGGACTTTTTCATGCTCGGCGCTATTTCGAAGCTCAGTGAGCCATTTAGTCCAAACAGGAGTCATGCGATGGTTTGATGATAAGCCACGTGATTGAATAGTTGCAACTGGGGTGACATACCCGTATATGTACGTCGGTGGTTCTGTGCCGTAACGGTTGGGACTCATGGAAGTTCTGTTTGACCCCCACTTTTGTAGCGTCGTTAAGTCACGCCTACAGGCTGGCCATGCAGCGGCAGCCCGCTATCGCTCTGCGTTGCACGGTTTACGCACAATAATTGCCGAGGAGGGCGTGGGTGGGATATACAAGGGTGCAGGATCCAAACTCCTCCAAAGCGTGCTGACTGCTGCCATCCTGTTTGCGAGCCAGAGACGTATCTATGAACTGACAAAGGTGGTGACATTCCTGTTCCTGTGTCACGGTTCGGTTTACTTACTCCGGATAAAGTTAATCGTGCCAGTGACGGCTAAGTGATCTGTTTCGACTGCGTAATTGGGCTTTATTCGAAGACAGATGTCGGTTATTAATAATCGTACAGTCGTTACCGGCGGCGTAGGAACTTTGTCTTTGTACAATGAATTGTAACGCCTCCATTCATCCGAGATTTCTACGGGGACTACTCACGTCACCGTGGAACGTCCAATGTTTAGCCTATGAGGTTCCCCCCCGGTTCGCAATCCACGGTGAACAGCGGTCCTGACTCAATTTCCGCAATATTTCATACCGAAGTACCAAAACGTATCTTGATGTCATCTGTGAGCACAACATACTGTCCCAAGTATCTTTTGTTATGATGACATTGAATAATGACCCTCAGGACCATAAAGAGCTTCTATTCTGACTTGTAATATCATTGGTTCACAGCCAGCGCGACGGCGACCTACGTACAATGACGGCTCTCTGTGCGGAACTCTTGGAGCAAATTTTCCGAAGGCTGAAGAAAAGGCAAGATTACCCCATCGAAAACGTTATCGGCCCCCCAAAATTATGAGCAGTCTCCGAGATCCTCGGCCGCAACCTGGGATAGTTTACCGGTGTGGAAGATTGCATCATAAACCACATCTGCACTTTGATGATAATCGTCACCGGATATCGTTACTCTCCACTTATGCCACTCGTGATCTCCCTGTTGGGCTTCTCCAGAAGATCGTTCAAGTTGAGCTCTGGACACCACATCATACTCTCGTTCCTTTTTCCACTTATCTCCGGTGGTGGCTACCTGTCACTTTTCTGTGCTGTCATTGCCACAAGCGCTTAGCTACTAGTAGAGCCCGGGGTCAATTGCTGCCATTGCGTTGGGATTCGGTCGTAGCTTTTGGAATGCTATGAGTCGGCCGTCATGGACGTTGACCAGTTGACTTTCCGTCGTCCGCCCGAGATCTGTATCTTGTATGATGATGCTACTGGCAGTTCTTCAGAGACGCGTTAATGATGTCATTGCCCCGAGTCGATCTCTATCCAGCGCTCCGGCAAGTGCGAGAACACCCCTCCAGGCCCAATCATAAGTGATGCGTACTATGACCAATGCTGCTCTCCCTACTATCCATTCATAGCCTTTGGTATGAGCGTCGTCCTCCTATTCTCCATGATGACTTACTCGAGGGACGGTCGCTTACACGCCACTTCGCACAGCACCATCGCCAATTCTACTTGCTTGCTCCTACACGGCATCGCACATCCATTCATACTTTCTCATTGATGTCCTGAGTCAGATCCCCCGTACTCGAAAATGGCACGCGCCGCGGGAGCCGCGGATGTAGGATGCCGTATCTCGCAAACTCCGTATAGCGAAGGCGGCATCATACCGCTTCATCACGCCTGTTTGCCAGGGGCGGTGATCCCAGTATTGGCGCACTCGGGGATTCGCTGACCTTGCACCCCAACATCGACGCGGCACGAATGGTCCGCATTGCGTCTTCCTGCGCTGCCCAGCAAGACAAAGCAGGGCTTTCGGCAAGTCTACCGGCAACCTGCGAACGACAGACGAGGACCTTAATGCGGCCCTTCGCGGAGAGGACCCAGTTTGCGAACCTTTCGGCTCCATCGATCCTACCGGACGGACCTACTCGCTCGGCTGCCCACAATCGATGCGCTGGAGCTACACGTTGATGCAGTGGAGATCCTGGACTCCGCATGGGAGGAAAACCGCACGCTGGCGGACTTTGTGTCGTGGGAGTTGCGCATCTTGTATCCCCAGCCCATATCCTGAAGTCATCGTTAATTGGGATGAAGAAGTCTCGTTACTCGATCGCGTGCCACTGGGTGTTGGGCTCCACCTCGGCGTGGAGCTGTCGGTCCCACGGCTTTGGTAGAAATACCACTAAAACTGCCCGGGGGATTGATGACGTTATTGGGAGGCGGTCATGGACAAACCACGGTAGGTGAATGACTTGTTCAAGTTCCTTCCGAGCACCACTCGGGAATCGAGTCTCGTATTCAAAAAAAAAAAAGAATTGAGTCTCGTAATAGCGTGCGCCGTACCGTGACTTCCCATACTGTGTGGGCCGCGATGAGTTGCTTATGCTATACTATGATACTTGGTGTACGTGCGCTATTTATGCTGTTGCCACTACATATTCTCCCACTCCTTCCACGTCCGTTATAATTAATTGCGTTGGTACATTGATTTCGTCGAGGCAGCTATACAAATTAGTACGGTAGTGCATCGGGACCGGCAAAGACCGACGACCCTCCGATCGCTCTAACCGATATATCGCTAGGTCCACCGGCAATACAATCCCGCACTTGTTTTTGGTGATGAGTTGATGGAACAGCTGACCCCCATCCGTCTCACGGAAAGTATATCGACCATCCAAACTGCGCGTGACTTCGCTCTTCGACTCTCATGAACAAGTTGAATATCTGTGGCTACCCTTAAAGACCTTATTAGGCCTTATTCCTGAGTTGATGCCCTGGAGGCAAAAGAATCATCGACAACACAACCTATAGCACCGATTCACCGGGGCCAGAAATTATTGTCTTCGCGTGCGCCTCACCCACTTCTACCGTCACTTGCATGCGCTGACAGTGGCGCTCAGGTCGGATGACATCTTTCCATAGGCCTCGAAAGCACTGTTTGGGGTTGGCCGAGCCAAAGTTTTTATGGAGCTCTACACCCGTAAAGACCAGCGTCATGATCGGTTACGCTGTTCTCAACTCGATGGACTTCCGTGGCGCTATTTCCATTCTCATTGATCTCACGAGGTCGCATTCCCTCTGCCCCATTGGTAAATCCAGAACGTTAGCTCAGTCACGAATGCATTGAGCGTTACCCTTCACTCTATTCCTTCTCGAGTGTCACCCTAAGATATGTCTGGAGAGGGAGACGCACCTGAATTTCTCAGTGATATGGTGATACCTTCAACGTTGCAAGGTCGGATACTTACTCTCCAATAATTTACGCTCTAGATGCTGCACACGCGGAAAGATATAGACACCACGCCCCCAGTCGAGGTGCTGCACCTTAAGTTATGTGCTTTGAGATCTGAGCACGTTCACCTGTCTCCTTCGCGTTAGTACTTAACCCATGACTTGGGTTTCCGCAAGGAGCGAACGATACTAGTTCCCTAGTTCTCTACTACTTTGTCACCAGTCATTGAAGTTGCAGATATATTAAAACGCGTTCACCTCCACGGGATTAGGGAAAGTGGGTTTGGCCTGTAGACCAGCGATCAAACTGTAAGGGATGAAGACGCCGTTTTTACGTTGGGGGTATATAGACCCTGGTAACTCACAGCCGCCCACACCTCACGCCTCGGCGGCATGCACGCCCCACCGACCTCAACGATTGACAAGACGCTATGCCGTTCCCCACTGGGAGTCGGGGGAGACTCAAGATTTAAGGTAAGGGCACCGGGAAGAGGAGAGAATTGGACGCTCGGTACACTTAGAGTGTAATGCTACAGTATATAGGGCTGACTGCCCAAGCGCGCACAAAAATGGATTCAAAAGAAAAACTCACAGCCGGCGCACCCGATGCCAGTCCGACCCTCTGCTTGAGCGCGCTGTGCGACCTCCTACGCAAAACAAGGCTCGCGATTTTTGAAGGGCCTTACAGGGCCATGTTGGTGTTGCCTATGATCAAGGAGCTGACCGCAGCATCACAGTTTCACCAATGGCGCCGACAGTGCTCAGGCTACCATAAATTTTTGTTTTGTTCTGTTGTATTTTTTTTGTGACCGTGTAGACAGACCACGTCTGTCACAGTCTGTCCCTCACCATCACTGGCACTTTCTCTTACCAACACACACTTGATCAACCTTTAAAGTTTGCTCGTTGATCGACCGACTCGGACGACGCGACGACGCGTGAGCGCTTGAGCAAGCGCGTAACGAAGGTCTTGCAATAACTGACCCAGTCACAGTTACATCGCCACAGAACCACTCTCATACACAGCATACTCATCGACTCTCGTTTACTATCACGCAAGAGGGGACATAATTTGAAGGTTCCCCGAAGCTTTGCGGGAACTGCTCTAACGGTCCCCGGTCACCACTGGATCGGTGTCTTACACAGTACGCTCATGGGCACTCGGGTACGACCGTACGAGACAACTCTCTGACATTGTTTTCATAGAAACTTTTGATGAACATGGGTCAAGACTCTCCAAATTTGTCGCCCCCGTGGCATCCTTCCTGCGCTGCTCAATTGCACGCGCTCCCTGTGGAACTCCTCGCCCACATCTTTACTTTCTGCACAGAGGCGCCTGACAGTCCACCTCTCCCATATCCTGCCTGGTTGCCTATCACCCAGGTCTGTCACCATTGGCGTACAATTTCGCTTAACCATGCCCCACTATGGGCTTCCATCACCTGTGGATTGTCATTACGTTGGGTCAAGGTCTTCATGGAGCGCTCCCGAACAATGCTGATGGACTTCGACATTCGCGTTGACCCTCTATGGGGAAATACCATGAACCACAATGCTGGTCTCTATCATGGCGATATTATCCAAATTCTCGCAGATTTCACGCGAGTCCGCTCTCTCCGCCTTACAGGAAGTCGCCGTACTATCCTCCCCATCGTAGATTCGCTCCGCAGCTCATTACCCATTCAGAGCCTTTCCTTCTGCCTTCACGATCACGGAGAGAAATTCGTCCTTTCTGACGATCTGTTTGGGGGAAAGGCTCCGATTCGCCGCCTACAGTTCATCGGAAATGGCGCCATTGTCGCGCCTCACTGGCTCCTCCGCGGTGTCACCCATTTCACGAGTACAGAGACAATGCTCTCTGAACTTCTCGACGTCCTCCGTCATATGTCCGCACTTACGTATTTCGAGTTTCGACCTGGTTACCTGTGCTGGAGAACATCAGACGTGGATGAACGACGCTCCTCGCCGATTCAAATGCCACAACTCAGGAACTTGATTGTCCGTCCGACGGGTCCTACTCACTTTAGACTGCTGAATCAGCTGCTTTTGTTGCACGCGGGTGCGAAGAGGCGGCTGGAGCTAGGTGCACAAGGGTCTTACGATTGGATTGTTAATGAGGATTGCATGGATGGCCTCTCGTCGGTCGTCGAAGTTGTGAACGGATTTCAGCATATCCATCTTTCGGGAGGGCGTAAGGAAGGCTGGTTTCGCATGTGGACTGGGGGCGCGGTTACGACCTGGGAAGACGCCGAGTTCTGTCTCTGTGCCGAATGGACTGAGGTCCCTAAATATCAAAGATATCTTCATGGAAACGTATCGGCGTCCCACTTGATCGCATTGTGTGACGTGCTAGGCGCAGCACGGGTGCACAGGCTCGTGATCAATTCGCCCTCTCTCGGCATGTCGAAGTCATACTGGTGGGAACTACTGGAGACACTTCCCGGAGTCGAAGAGTTGGAACTATATTCCACCAGCGTGGACGCATTAGGTAGCGCGTGGATGGAAAACACGGCAAAACGTGCAAGAAAGGCCCCTGCTGTGCTGCCCGTACTGCGGAAAGTACGGATTCTGGCCTCTGAATTCGATCAGCCATCGCACCAGTACGCAATAATTGGGGACATCCCCGCACGCAGGATAGTGCGGCTCCCGAATTCTACCGAAGGCGATATCACATCGTCCCCGGAGGCGGTATCTGCGGAGAAGGAGCTCGAGGACATGTCAAGCGGGTTGCTGAGGTTGTTGCAGGGTTTAGGTAGAGATATAAATGTGGATTCAGAAAAAGGGAAAGGCAAAAAAGGACGGCGGGGATGATGGGATGGTCCTCACACACATCTAACTAGTAGCATGTTAGTCGTTGTAATTTAGTTGTCAGCGCGTCCAATTTCTTACCAGCCAACCGTCGAAAGTACACTTGCGGACGCCGACCACCGATTCGGACACGAGAATCCCTCTTTGCGGCGATGATGTCATCGGGGCCTTCGCAAGGTGCACGAGGTTTCTGATTTTGCACCCCACGCGCTATTCTTCAAGGAGGTCCCCCTCCCATCACCCTCCTGAGCGATCTGTTTGGCGGACGTGCGCCCATCGGCAAGTAGGATTCATTGGGATCTCCATCGTCGCACTAGCTTGACGTCTAGCAAGGAGGTGCCACCACCGAGATTTTCTCAACGCCGTCAGGTGCCTGCGCTCCAAATATGTATGCTGCAGCACGCGGCACACAGGAAAGGTAAGCAGAACGCAGACGGTGCCGCTCGACCCTCCAGTCGAGATGCTGCACTTTAAAATTCAAGGACAGCCACCTGACTTCATCTCGACTCACGACTTGCGTCGCCGTAAAGTTGGAGTTACAAGGGGCCTTGGGAGGTCCGCACATTCACCTTTTTAGCAGGAGCGAGTTCGGCTTCAGCTTATGTAGTTACCGTATTAGCAACAAGACTGCGAGGTGTGAAGACGCCGTTTATTGGTTTGGAGTAGGCTAAGGACCTACGGATCCTGAGTGATACACCACCGCCTCCGATCCCGCCGAGACCAGACTAGTCCTTCACTTAACTGCACCGTACGACTTCCTCCATGCAACGTGGGCGTGAAAACTTGCTTTTGACGTACGCATTTTCGAGGCGCCTTGCGGGTAATTCTGGAATTATCGATCGAGGAGCTGGAATTCGACGCCTGTGCAGTGGAGAGCCTTGAGATACACGTAGCAGGGAACGGTACGCCAGTGGCCTCACCCCTACCAGTACTGCAGTATTTTTCGTTGCATAGAGGAGGACAGTGGGATAATGTATCGCTGCATGTGTTTCTGGTCGGTCTACAGTAAGACAGAGTAAGAAGGCACAGGCGGAGCCTTGGAGCCGCCACCGCATGGTCTTTGAGCGGCAAGTACTCATTCTTCTCTTGCGTGTGCCATCTGTCTTTTCTAGTTGGTCTAGGGAATCAGAATTCTTTCTTTTTCGCCCGACCGCCGCACCCTGTTGATTGTGAAGAGGAAGTGAAGAGGATTGGTGATGGGGTCCGGGGATTTTGTCCGGTCCTCCTCGGCTTGCTCCGGGGGGGCCTGCGCGCCCAGCAACTCACGTCACAAAAAAACCCCGGTCCTCATCGCGGCCTCATCGGGCTCATCTTCGATGAACAAGTGCTTCGCGCTTTCACCCGCTCGTTTTTTCTTCACATACCATACCATTAGACGTTTGCCGTCTCGTAGTATCCGTCAGGACTCTTTTTCCCCCTTATCGCTGCTTTGTAATACACCCAAGGACAAGTTCCTTGTTGCCTTTTCGCGCGGCCCAACATCCCATGCTGAGCGCCGTCTTTCCTTCCCTTTCCTTTTTACCCGGCTTCGCACGAAACTCGTTCCCATGAGAGCTGAGTCCACAAAGATCGTGTCCAAGTCCGTACAGTAGACTCGGACGTGTCGGATGCCGTTAACACAAGAGGCACATTTAATGAACGTGCATGTACCCCGGTTCACTGCACCATATCATAGCTATACGATAACGCCGACGGTGCACACATCCCTCCCCGCGCAACCATCAATCTGGTCATGTGATGGCTGGCGTCATTGCCCCCCCTTTTCGATCCATCCTTTTCGATCCATCGTCTTTGCCCCTTTCTCTCTTTCTTCATCAAGAAACTCTTAAAGGTTGATCAGGGAGGCCCACCCAGCAACCAGGACTGAATCACTCTCTTACTCATACGCAGTACGCTCGTCAACTCTTGGGTACGACACGGCTATTGAAATTGCTTTCGTAGACAACTATCGATGAACATGAACCTGGGTCAAGACTCTCCAAGCTTGTCGAGCTCATTGCGTCCTTCCTGCGCCGCCAAACTGAACGCACTCCCTGTAGAACTCCTCGCATACATCTTCACCTTCTGCACAGAGGTGTCCGACGATCCACATCTCCCAAAACTCCAGTATCCTGCCTGCCTACCTATCACCCATGCCTGCCGTTATTGGCGCACAATTGCGCTTAGCCATGCTCCACTATGGACTTCTATCACCTGTGGACTGTCATTACGTTGGATTAAGACTTTCATGGAGCGCTCCCGACCAATGCTGACAAACTTCGACGTCCAAATTGCCCCTCTAGGATCTTTATCAGATGTGCAGATAAATGCCATGGCCCATTATCAGGAAGATATTATCCCACTTCTCTCAGATTTCACGCGTGTCGGCTCCCTCTGCCTTACAGGAACTCACAGTACCATCCGCCCCATCATTGATTCGCTCTGTCACTCTCTACCCGTTCATACCCTTTCCTTACGCCTTGAGGACAACCACAAGAGAAATTGTTTCATCCTCCCTGATGATCTGTTTGGGGGAAAGGCACAGATTCGCTACCTCCAGTTCACCGCGGGTTGCCAAATTGTCGCGCCACACTGGCTCCTCCACAGTGTCACCCATTTCACAAGCGCAGAGACGATCTCGCCCTCTGAACTTCTCGATGCCCTCCGTCAGATGCCCGCACTTACGTATCTAGAGTTTCATCCTCTTACTATCTTATGGTGCAACTTAGACCTGGACAAATTGCGCGCCTTGCAGATTTATATGCCACACCTTATGAACCTGATTGTCCACACAAGCTATTATCCCGGTTCTGTTATCTTTCTGAATCAGCTGCTTTCGTTACGTGCGGGTGCAAAGAGGCGACTGGAACTACATCCACCGGAGTTTTGCGGCTGGGTCGGTCGTAAGGATTGGATCGAAAGTCTTTCACCAATTTTCAAAGCCGCGGACGGGTTCCGGCACATCCATTTCTCAGGAGAGCAGAAGGAAGGCTGGTTTCGCTTGTGGACCGGGAGCGCGGCCACGGCCTGGGAGGATGCCGAGTTCTGTATCTTTTCGAAATGGAGGGAGTTTGGAGGAGCAAGTAGAAGTGGCTCGCCCCGCTTTGTTGCGCTAGGTGTGGCCCAGGTGCGCAAGCTGGTGATCGATTTACCCTCCCCCCATCCGGAGAAGTTCTGGTATAGAAAAAAAGACCTGTCGCAGTCGTATTGGTGGGAGCTACTGGAGAAGCTTCCTGGGATCGAAGAGTTGGAGCTGCGTTCCGCCGTTGAACGTACAATAGCCGGCGCGTGGGAGGTAAGCGTGGCTCCTGCTCTGCTACCGGCACTGCGGAGAGTACGGATCGTGGCACCCAAGCTTGATCTACTATCGCCTCAGTACGCAATAATCGGGGACTTCCCCGCACGCAGGATAATGCGGCTCCTAAACTCTACCGAGGGTGATGTAACGTCGTTCCCGGGGATGGTATCTGTGGAGAAGGAGCTCGAGAACATATCAAGCGGGTTGCTAGCGTTTTTGCAAGGCTTAGCCGGGTAATGAGAGATGCTGGGATGGCCGCCGCATATGTACCACCCTTGTTGCCATACAGTAGTGGCTAGCGTATCTCCGATTTCTCAATTTCTATGATCTATTGAAGTTGACGTCGCACTGATCGAATGTCGGTCGTCCAAGCAGAATTCTTGGCGAATATTTGCTGTCGTACCGTTTCCCTTGTTTCTGTCGTGGGACCCATTGCAATGGCCGACAATAAGAAGGCGGAAATTGGTAGTGCTAGTGAGATATCAGTACACCAGGAATTTGACTGGCCGGTCTGACGCGGAATGAGGAACAAGCCTTGAAGCGGTGCCTTAGAGAGGATAGGACAACACGTGCTCATTCTCTCATGCGTGCCACCACCTCTCCGCCCATTTTTCCAACCGGTTTGAAAAATTGGAAGTCTTTTATTTCGCTCGCCTACCACGCCCAGTAACTAAACGGATCAATTATAAGGCCTGAAGTCAGCCCGGCGCTCAGAGCGCCGGGTCGCTCCGGGGTCCCACCTGCCCATGATCGCGACCTAGCCCGAGCCTCGGCCACAGAAAATCCTCAGCTTCGATTGAGAAGCGCTTCGCGCTTTCGCCGACTGCCCACACCCTTTAGGACTTTCAATACTACTTAATACTAAGGGAGATTGTTCCCATCGTGTTCCCTATCACCGGCGCTTCGCATATACCAAAAGAACGATCGTAATTTTCCCCTCAACCTAGCGTTCCGTGTCGCGCGTCTACTCCACCTCGAGCCTCTTCGTTCCCACTCCAGCGCGCACGGAACTTGGCCAAAGCAAGAGCCGAGTAGCGACCCGTAAAGAGGCCACAATCTCCATTCGATCACGAACCTGAGAAAAAATCCGAGTCATACCAGTGAGAACAACTTGAATATGGTCTTCTTGATGTACAGTGCAGTCCTACCGCGTCTATTTTTTTCATTGTGCGCTCAGCACCAGTACCCGCGGACGCCGAGCACCGAGGTTGCGCTCCCTTGGACTCGTCTGCCTACAAAGAAACGTTTTGAATGCCAGTGGGATTCGTACAGCGACATCCCTTCGCACCTCTGCGCCATTCCTTTTCAGGCAACGACCTCCATTACCCTCCTGAGCGATCTGTTTGGTGGGTGGAACGGTACCCATCTACAAGATAGAACCAATCGGGGGTGCTTCCGTCATCGCACCACAATGGCGAGAAGATATTACTTTGTGATTCGTTCAACGCGCTACATCAGGTCTCTGCGCTCGGGTTGCAGCACCGCGGCATGCTGGAAGAACGCAGAAATGACATGCGGCCCCCAATTAAGGTGCTGGACCCCATCAACCTTGAGATCCGAGCACGTTCAATTCACCATCTTGTAAGGACTACGTCCTCGCTGGGCTCGGAACGGTACATTGCCACGCATCGGAGGAAACGGTGCGCCGGCGGTGAGTGTTTGTTACGCCACAGATGAAAAGAAGTCAAGTGAAATATGTATCGCTGCACGCCTTTCCATCTGTAATATTGGGAGGTGGTCAAGACAGTCTGAGACCATTTGGTGACCACTGACCACTTTGACCACCTAGCCTGTCTGAGACCGTTTGAGGACGGTCGTCAAACGCCCCGATTTGGGCATGCCTGTCAGCCCAACCCATATTCGGCGACAGGCACTGACCATCAGCAAATCCCCGTGAAAGTCATGACCCAATATGACGTATCACGGTTATTGCCACGGTTTCGTCGACAATTATAATTACTAGTCTACTAGTGTAACATCTGTGATACTTGTATATCATCAATATGGTTGTTATAACATTTAAACTGCCATTATACCAAGATTTTACTTGTTATACTGTGGTCACAATGCCCTTATAATGGAATATAACTTTTGACCACGCGACGATGTTCGGGTTGGCCATCGGGTCACCGGTCATCTCGGGTCATCTCCGCGTGGCCAGCTGCCAAATCAGAGGGGTTCAACAACTGTGTCGGACACCTTGGGGACTGGGGACAACGGAGTACGTGCACGTCATCTGATCGGGATATTCCTCACGTTTTCGAAATCAGGAGTCCCCATACCCGCACCAGTACCACCACCAAGAGAGTGATTTGGAAATCCTGTAGAGCATCCATACCCTCAGCCTCCTTCCGAATGACATCAAGAACGGCGTTGACGAGTTCAGCACCTTGAAACGCGTAACCCCCACCTATGGTGATCTTAACCACCTCGCCTCCGTTGTCGTCATGGTCGCTTCCTGACGGTGGTCGCTGTCTTCCGTGGCAAGGTGTTGATGAAAGAGGTCAGAGCAAATGCAGAACTCGGCGTACATTGTTGAGTGGATCCCGAGCAATGTGCTCACGGCGCAGTGTGACATCCCGCTACGTGGCCTCAAAATGGCTGTCACATTCCTTGACAACTCAACTGCTGTCCAAGAGTTGTTCCGCCGTGTCAGTGAGCAATTCACAGCTATGTTCAAGAGGAAAGCTTTCTGGCATTAGTACTCAGGAGGGGGTGGATGAGATGGAATTGATGGAGGCCGAGTCGAACATGCAGGACCTGTTTGCCGAGTATCAGCAGTACCAGAATGTGACCGCTGAGGAAGAAGTCGAATATGAAGAGGATGTTCTGGCAGGTGTCGTCATCGTTGTCACCCTTGTGGGGCCCGGAAGTTGGCCATCACCCGCACACTCCACAGCGGCGAGACGGCGAGCACGGCGGTGCCAAATAAGATACCTGGCGTAGCTCGTCGGCTTCAGCTGTTGCAGGTGTGCTGGTGAAAGCCAGTGGCCCAGTGCTGGGCCGCTTCATGTTCGCCTTCTTCCCAAGGCCCTTCGTGTTCTTTGTAATGCCATCGTCTCAAGGCCCTTTTGCGTGCACCGGTGAGGAGGCTGTGGGGTGAATGCTGGACATGACCTCGTCGGCAAACGTACGGGAGTAGCGTAGCGCACGCGCTGCTCGAGTAGAAGGGGAGGGAGGAAGTAGGAGAACTCGCCCGTCCCATCCCTTCCAGTCCAGCTGGAGAAGGCGGAAGGCGTCGCAGAGGTCCCGGAGGCCCGCGCGAGGGAGGTTAGTGCTGGAGCTGAGAAAGGATATCGCGTCAGTAGTCATGAGCGTGGGGGGGCGGAGGTGAGACGCTCACGGGTCATGGTGCACCACCTCCGACACCCCGTCGACGGCCCTATCTGGGAACGGTAGCCCCTGCGACACATCCGAACCGATGACGACGGTGAGTACGACGTGGGGACCCTTCGATATCCATCGGCTCGTCGCAACGGGCGACCTCGTGGGCTCGGATGTGGCGGCCAAGCGTCGGTCGTGTTTCTCGAGACTTTGCCGAGAGAAGTGAATATGCGCTTGAAGTCACGCGTTACTTGTCGTTTGTTGACTGGTCCGAGCGTGGGAAGCTTCTATCCGTTCCCTTATACCGTTGCGTCTCAGTCTCTCAGTCTCGCCACTCTTTCGTCCATGCCTCCACCATCATCAAGCTTCATCAATTACTTTACTGGCCGATGGAAAAGAGGTGAACATCCCAACCACTAGTACCATGACACCTCAACTGCAAAAGATGACGTCTACTGATGCCGCGTCTTTTGCCCCACTGCCATGTCATGAATATTTACTGTCAGTTGTAGTTCTGAACCCGCCTACCCTTTGCACCCCTGACTAACAGCCACTACCCTTTTACAAACCAGCACGTCCTTGCCACGCATGTTTGATGACATTACCAACGGAACCCCCAAGAACTTGAAAAGGCGAGTTTGAATCTGTTTCACTCTATAACATACTGATTGTTGCACGCCTATGCAGCTGCCCTGGAACAACGTCCATGGACCCCCAAACCTCGCTGCTGTCAGGTAAGAATTTGGCATGCTCATAACGGTGATTGTGACTCAACTGTGGCGGAGTGGTACTTTCACAGGTGACGATGGCTGTGACAACGGTAAGGTATAGCACAACCGACAGCCGTAGCAGTCACCACCTTACCACCATGGCACTGCCTCCGCAACCACGACATTAAACCCCCCCCAGGTTAGTTCCCACGCCTATCAGGCAGCCACAACACTGATTCAGATGCACATAACAGCAACAGTAACATTTCCAACCACATCACGTGACAATAACAGTGCCCATCATGGCACTGGCGAAAATGGCAATGAAGACAGTGCCAACAATAACAGAAGCCACACAACGATGGGTCCAGCAACAGCGGTGCAACGGCAGTGGGCGGGTGGTGGCGGCAGAGCGGGGGGGTGTAGCATTGATTTATTCTGTGTATTCTAAACCTAATTTTGTGAAATATATTATCGTTCCACCAAGCATTCCACACTATTACAATTCCAGATAACATGTTTAAAATCAATGTATGATTCGTGTCACTCCGCCACAATACACTTACGATGTAACTATAATGGATCTGCGATCATGATATAATTATCTTGCAACTCCCTCATGATCTCGTCATCGCTCCGCAACAGCACACTTACAATGTGACTATAATGGGTGTGCAGTAATAATATAATTATCTTATGACACCCTAATAATTTCCTTGTAGCTTTGCGACAACACAGTTACGATGCAACTATTATGCTGTAATGATGGCGCCATAATAGTACGAGCCAGACAGAATATAGTAAGTAAAGGATTATGGACATTACATAGGAAAATAGACATTATATTCAGTTATGACGACATTGGAATCTCACGGGGAATTTGCTGATGACACTAATTCTCAATACGGACATCACCCCCTGTAGCTTTGTTTTCTCTATTTGAATTTAGATTCACCCGTCATAATAAGGAAATAAATTTATTGTAAACCACAAAAAGCTATCTAGATATTCTACCCTAGTACGAGATGCTACCAAAAACGCGAGGGTTTTGGGGCGGTAGCGGCGCCGTTATCCTCTTCGTCACTGTCACTGTCATTGTTGGGGCACGCGCGATTCGGGGCGGCTGCAGCGAGGTCGCTGTCATCGTAAGGGGTGCACGCAGCAGGACCACGCGAGTGTGAGGAGCCAGTGTTGGTGCTGGTGTGGATATCCCTCTGTCGTAGCCCGTGTCGTCGCCGTTGTTGTCAGGGGTGCGCATGGCAGGAAGGTGGGTGGTCCCAACACCATCACTGCTGCCGGTGGCGGAGTGCTCTCCGTCACAGCCATGTGATCGTCATTGTTGGGGTGCGCGCAGCAAGGGACCATTGCCGGTGATGTCACCGTTGTCATTGGGGATTTGCACGGGATGTTGATAAGTGACCCGCACGCACTTAGCGGCTCGCATGGACACGCAGATAACGGACTGCTTTAGATTAGATATACAGGACATGTAGATTAGATCATTATGATCATTACAATCTCGGACTTATTGTATTCTCTTATCTATGACATCACATGTACATGACATCATGGACTTCTCTAGACCGTCCTTGTACTATTGTCTTTGTACTTCCTTTTGTTTCCTTATCTTTATTGTGATGTCACTATGATATCATAGTCTGGACTCTTCTTGTTCTTACGCCTTGTTCTCCAGAACAGTACACTCCTTTGTCCCCTTGTAGAACAATGCGTCTTGTATTTACTGTGACTTGTTGTTACCAGCGTCACTCTCTGTAGCAGTATAAGTAGAGTACTCTGTACGCTCTGGCACCACACCAGTTCTCATCTGTTGTGTGCCAGGTATGTCTCCCCCTCTGTAATAACACCAGTTCTCATCTGTTGTGTGCCAGACCCCACATCTGCTTCACTTGCTAGATCTCTCTGTTGCTGCTTCAAGTACCACCCACATATCTCACCACAGTCTCCTTTGTCACTGTGAGTATGTCCTACATGTGTACTGTTCATCAGGTTATGGGCCCTGGTGCCCAAGCCACTCCACTTGGCTGGTCACTGTGTTCCTAGGATCACACACCAGGTCAAGGTCTGTCTGGGGCCTCACCAGCCTTGCCCAAGGCAGTGGACACTGAGGCGTCAGTTGTCACTGCTGAGGAACCTCCTGTCCATGTACTGCCCAGTAGTCCTACTTTCACCCCTATTGTATTCCTAGCCCCTGCGCTATGCGCAAGGAGATTGGATCTGGTAGCCCCTTAATCCATATCCAGGTGTGCATGGCCCACTGGGCTGTGTATTGTGGAGCTTAGCGCCAGCTGTCTCTGGTGCTCCACACTGGGCGCAGGATCTCCTCACCATGGGAGTGTAAAACCTGGTTCAGACTCTGGGGGGTGTTCACCTTATGGTGTTCTGCAACCAGATACCTGCCTTGTAGCGGCAACGGGAAAGGATGCAGTAAAGCCACTTGTGGCGATGAGGCAACCAACAGGCCGAGAAGGCTGAGGTAGACAGCCTTGGGCTCTGAAAGATATCACTCCATATCCCCCTGACGCAAACTAGTGAGCCGTGTCTTAGACACATCCTGGCTGGCAGCCGGCTCCTAGTATGGCAAAGGGATCTTCCACCCTGGGCCTAGCCCTTGTATCACTGGCATACCTCAGGAGGCAGGACGCGTTAGTGTTCTGGCCTTACAGATTCACAGACAGGAGTGTCTAACCCCATATCTTGCAACTATTATGAAGCACTGTCGCTGACTGCTCCTCGGCGATAGATAAATCATCCCCATGTCTTCCACACACTCTTCTCGTGCTGCCTCGCCCACTGGCGCCACCGGTGCGGCTGCAGGCACAGCAGGGGGCTCCCTCCCCCCTTTTCCCACTGGGTCCTCACCCTCCACACGTCTGGGTGCCGCGTATGGCAACTCATTTGGCATGCCCTCTGGCATCCACCTCAGCCGATTTGACGGGTCCAACTGGAACGAGTGGTCTGGGACGCTGGAAGCCATCCTCACGCTGCATGAAGCTGAGGATGTGTTCACCCTCCAAGTCCCTCCCTCAGGAGTCACTGCTGATGAGTGGGACTCTGTCCAGCGTCGGGCAAAGGCGTACCTCCGCCTCTACCTTAAACCCGACGTTTACTCCCTCGTTGCCGACCCACTTGTCTACCCCACCTTCAAGTCAAAGTGGGACAAGCTGAAGGACGTCTATGCTGGTGCTAGCGGCAGCACCACCATTTTTAATTTGTGGATCCAATTAACCCAAGCCCGCCTCGACGACTCCGCGCCCATGGCCTCTCAGTTGGCCAAACTCAATGAACTGCGGGTCGGCCTTTCCAACGCGCAGATGGGTGTCACAGACACCCAATTCTGTCTCATACTTCTCCACGCCCTGCCAGCCTCCTATGAGGTCCTGGCATCCACCATCCTCGCCAGTGGCGCCCCCTCCAAACTGAAGCACGCTGAAATAATTGCGCGCATTGTTTCTGAGGAGGCGCGTCGTACTGGCCCCTCTGGTTCCTCCCTCAACAAGGCTGCCCCCATTAGGCCCACTACTGGTGGCCGTAAGAAGAAAGACCATACTCAACTTACATGCCATTATTGTAACAAAAAGGGGCATATCAAGCCTGATTGTAGGCAGAGGAAGAAGGATGAAGCTGCGGGGAAACTGAAGGACACCGGCAACAAGGCTGCCAACTCTCATGTATTAGTACCTACCACCGCCTCCATTAAGGAGGTCGATGATGAGCCCGCCATTAACTGGGCGGACAATGCAGTTGGAGTTGCCTTGTATGCTGCCTCGCGTGTGCGTTGGATGATGGACAGTGGTGCCACACACCACATCACACCACATCGGTCCGATTACAAGGACTACACCCCGTGCAAAGGTGCTGTGCGCCTTGGGGACAAGTCCACCATCGACCAAGTTGGTATAGGCTCCGTCGTCTTTACTACGAGCCAGGGCCTTCCAATCACCCTCAGTAATGTGCTGCACCTTCCACAGGTGAAGACACGCTTCCTGTCGACGCGTGCCTTAGCACAAAAGGGTGCGGAAGTGGCCTTTGACAGTGGCTCATTTAAAATATCTGTCAAAAAGCAATGTGTAGCTGTTGGCTACTTGGAGGACAACCTTTACTGGTTGGACGCTTCAAGCATTGGCCTCAATGCTCACGTCAAAAGTGCTGCCACCACACTTGATATCTGGCATCAGCGCATGGGACACATCTCCTCTGCCGCTCTCAAGTCGTATGGTCCCTCTGCCACTACTGGCATGGACATTGACAGTTCTACCACGCATACTGCTGTGTGTCGTGGGTGCGAGTTGGGTAAATCCACTCGCCAACCTTTCTCTGTGTCCTCCACCAAAAGGACAACCCGTATCTTTGAGATTGTACACAGTGACCTCGCCGGTCCAATGCAAACTCAGTCCCTACAAGGCTCCGTGTACACCGCCACCTTCATAGACGACCACTCCAAGCATGCAGTGGTGTACTTCATTAAGTCGAAGGATCAGTTTGTGAAAGCGCTGCAGATGTATTTGGCCTGGGGTGAAACCCAGACGTCCCATAAACTGCGCGCACTCCACTCTGACCGCGGAGGCGAGTACATGGCGAGCCAAGTACAGGACATTCTCAAGCAGAGAGGGATAGAGCATCACCTTACGATGCCAGGTTCACCACAGTCGAACGGGAAAGCCGAGTGGTTTAACCGCACCATCACGGATAAGGCAATGGCCATGCTACACACAGCAGGCATGTCTAAAGGCTTCTGGGAGCATGCTATGAGCACTGCGGTACACATCTATAACCGCTCTCCCACCCGTACGCTCAAGTGGCGCACACCTTATGAGCTCTGGTACTCTGGCAAGGTACCAGATGTCTCACACTTGCACATCTTCGGATGCAAGGGGTACATGCACGTACCTGCTGATAAGCGTCGCAAATTGGATGCAAAGGCCATTGAGGTCACGCTTATTGGGTTTGAGCCCGAATCTAAGGGCTATAAGCTCTGGGACCGCCAAACCCGCTCTGTCCATTTGTCCAGGGATGTGACATTCGACGAGAGCAGCTTCCCGTCCCTCCAGGGTGCTGAGACACACCCACCACCTTCTCAAGTGGCCTCACCACCACTACCTACACCAGTAATTGCCGTACCTAGCACGTCGGCGTTACCACCACAGCGAGCACCCTCCCCTGCACACTCTGATAGCAGTGAGGAGGATGTTGAAGACATTTTAGACCCCACACAAGAGCGCCCACACACGCCACCACCACCTGCCCCACCCACTCTTCCTGTCACACCTAAGCGTGAACAGCCCCCTCTGACTTCTCCACCACCGCGTCAAAGTGCAACGCGCATTATGCGCAATGTCCCTCCTCCCTCACCTGATATGCCTGGTGGCTTTGAGGATCGCGCACAGCGTAGTCAGCTGTTGCGTGAAATGGACAATGCACCTAGACGCTCTGCCCGTGCACCAGTGCCCAATCCCCGCTACTTCACAGCGGATAATGTGGCCACACGTGGTAGACGGTTGGGGTTTGCAGAGCTATTGGCTGCAGCTTATGTCGGAAGAGATCCTGCATCCTATGCAGAGGCCAGGTGAGTGGACAACAGCGTGTCAGTATGAGATGGATGCGCTCGCCAAGAATGGCACATGGGAGTTAGTAGATCTCCCGCCTAATCGCAAGGCAGTAAAATCTAAATGGGTCTTCAAGCTCAAAGCGGATGGCCGCTATAGAGCTCGCTTGGTGGCTAAGGGGTTTACGCAAATCCCTGGCATTGATTTTGATGAAACCTTCTCTCCCGTCGCACGATTCGAGTTGCTGAGATTACTTCTGGCGTTGGCCGCGCTGGAGGACTGGCACATCCATCAGATGGATGTCAAGTCTGCGTTCCTCAATGGCGTGCTTGACGAAGAGATTTACATGGAGCAACCACAAGGGTTCATCACCACTGGTGCAGAGACGAAGGTGTGTCGCCTAGTCAAGGCGATATATGGTCTCAAACAAGCCTCCCGTGCATGGAACTTGCAATTCCATGGAGTGCTACTAGCACTCGGCTTTAAACGGACGTTTGCCGATGCCGGCGTATATGTGTTGCCTCAACGAGAGGGGGATGGACCACTCTTCGTTATCGTTTACGTTGACGACATCACTATTCTGGGTGCTTCTCTGGAGAGAATCAAGCGTCTTAAGTCAGATCTCTCTGAACGCTATGAGATGACAGATCTCGGGGAGATAGAGTCATATCTTGGTATGCGCATTGTGCGCGACCGCTCCCTTAGACGCATCGAAATAGACCAGTCTGGCTATGTCAAGGATGTCCTTGAACGCTTTGGCATGACTGATGCCACACCACACTCCACACCCTTGCCCGCTGGTGCTGACGAGCACCTTCATAAATATACGGGTCAGGCTACTGCCTCTGACATTACGCACTATCAGTCACTCATTGGTAGTCTGCTGTACGTTCAGATTGGTACTAGACCAGACATTTCCTTCGCTGTGTCACGTCTGGCGCAGTATGCAGCGAATCCTTCCCCCCAACATCTGCGACTTGCGCAATATGTCCTGGCTTACTTAGTAGGCACTGTGGATATGCGGATAGTCTACGATGGCGCCAGTGGAGACGGCCTTGTTGGCTACTCTGACTCTTCCCTGGGAGACCAGGTTGACGACAGACACTCCACTTCGGGTTATGTGTTCCTTTTAGCCAATGGTGCAATAAGCTGGTCTTCGCGAAAGCAAAAGACAGTGGCCCAAAACACTACAGAGGCGGAATACATGGCCATGACCGATGCGGCCAACCAAGCCGCTTGGTATCAGAGCTTCCTTTTGGAACTCGGGTACGAGGTCGACGACCCCATCCCACTGCATGGTGACAACAAGGGTGCCATTGACTTGGCCTTGAACCCTGTCACTGGGAGGCGATCGAAGCACATTGCCATTAGGCATCATGTCATTAGGGAGTACATCGAAAAGAGGACCATCACTCTTATTAGAACCCCTACTCTGGAAATGGTTGCAGACGGCTTTACCAAGTCGCTCGCGCGCACCCTACTCCAACAACACAATGTTGACATGGGCCTGTGCTAATCCTAGATTGCTGATCACGGGGAGATGTTGATAAGTGACCCGCACGCACTTAGCGGCTCGCATGGACACGCAGATAACGGACTGCTTTAGATTAGATATACAGGACATGTAGATTAGATCATTATGATCATTACAATCTCGGACTTATTGTATTCTCTTATCTATGACATCACATGTACATGACATCATGGACTTCTCTAGACCGTCCTTGTACTATTGTCTTTGTACTTCCTTTTGTTTCCTTATCTTTATTGTGATGTCACTATGATATCATAGTCTGGACTCTTCTTGTTCTTACGCCTTGTTCTCCAGAACAGTACACTCCTTTGTCCCCTTGTAGAACAATGCGTCTTGTATTTACTGTGACTTGTTGTTACCAGCGTCACTCTCTGTAGCAGTATAAGTAGAGTACTCTGTACGCTCTGGCACCACACCAGTTCTCATCTGTTGTGTGCCAGGTATGTCTCCCCCTCTGTAATAACACCAGTTCTCATCTGTTGTGTGCCAGACCCCACATCTGCTTCACTTGCTAGATCTCTCTGTTGCTGCTTCAAGTACCACCCACATATCTCACCACAGTCTCCTTTGTCACTGTGAGTATGTCCTACATGTGTACTGTTCATCACGGGACAGGGGTGCGAGGTGTATTGCAGCCAGTGTCATCGTCGGGCGCGGCAGGGAACTGCGTGGACAGGTGGTCCCGTCACCGTCAACAACGTAGTTATCATACTGGCGCAGGGAGAAGTGTGAGTGACAGAAAGAAAGGTGGGAGGGAAAGGAAGATGGGTCGATTGTGAGTGGATAAGAAAAACGCACCAATTGCACTCAAACTCGGAACGGACAGCGCAAGCGCAGGCGTGCCAGGGTCGTAGCGAACAAGTCAATTGCGCTCATTCTCAAGAATGGGCGACTTGATGTAGCGTCTGTGTGAGCAACTCAGAAAGGCGACGACCGGGTCTGTTGGCAGTGGCGGGCACGCACGGCTTGGTTCGTGTAGACGGAAGTGGGTGTAGTGGTAGCCCTGCAGGTTGATGTCAGTGTTATAAGATCACATATGCTCACCGAAATTGTTTTTTCTTCGTGGGCTTGAGACGTGGGCTTGAGGTAGGACGGGACAGTAACCACTGGAAGATCAACTTAACAAAAAAAAGAGGGAAAATATTTCTTCCCACGCCCGGAACGAACAATTGGAAAACGACACATCCGCCTCATAAGTTACTCTAGCGTACTCTCAGGCTAGCAGGACTATGTCCACACCCCATTCTGATGCACTCAGACCTGGCCCATTTCCCTTCGTCCCCAGCACTCTCGCCACCATCTCCATACACGTCTCCACTGAGGGCTAGTAGTGCCACTACCCGAAAGTGCCGTTTCCAGGACTCGGGGTCTCCGGCAAGGTCTCCGGGCACACCTCGTCATTGCCACCCTCCTCCCATGTTTCACAACGGTTCCATGTTATCGTCGCACCCTGAGTACAACAATTATGATATGCCTTTGGTAAGCATTCAGGAATAACCCATATCGAGATTTTCATTTTTTTTTCTCTCCCTAGAAGCCTGAGTTACGCATTTCTGCGAGAGAGTCTGGTCAGAACCTTCGTCGCTCCTTCCACCTTACCCAATTACGGCGTAGTTCCTTGCACCTTGAGAAGCGCTTGATCAAACAGAAGATTGAAGAGCACGAAATATCCCTCCAAGCGCTTAAAGAGCGGATGGTTGATGTAGAGAACAGCATAGCGAGCACCACTGATGCAGTTGGCAGCTTGCACTGTTTTATGGATCAAGTTGGTATCACCATCCCTGATATGGCAGAGCATGTAGCTGCCTCCATCGTGTTTTCGGAGGTCAGTCAGACTCAGTCTTAATCTCTTTTCCAAATGCACCCCACCTAACACACGTTGACAGGACGATGGTGATGCTAGCGACTCACAGGATGGTGATGATAATGACGCAAGGGGGCAATCGAGCGCCAGCGTCGACGTGCACTGGGCAAACGAGCGCCAGCATCGGCCTGCGCGGAGAATGAGCCCTATGAGCACCGGCATTGTTTCAGGCAAAATCGACTTGCAGGCTCGCATTTCCACGCACGGGCAGCCAGAACTTGAAGGACATTGAGGACTCGAGAGTTTTTCGCACCGTGCCACCGCTGCTCTGCTGACTTCATACTGTATATATCATGATCACTACAATACACTGTGTCAAGTCCGAGTCATTTTCAAAAATCGGTGGCACATGCACCGCTAGCCTTGAAAAGCTTGAACGCGCGCCGTGCCCCTCTACAGATATTGAATTTTAAGTAATAATATTTGAGAACTCCGAATTTCAAAAGACCTAATTTACATTTTTATTCCTGTCTGGTGGTCTGGCAAGGTGGCACAACCGGGAACATGATCCGAATCTCGATTTAGCACGGAAACTAATCACTCAATCATTTGGGAAGCGTTCAGAGTGGTCAGAGTGTCAAAACCGTTTGGGCTCGCTTAGGCCACACTCACATTTTACAGATGAACTCTTGTATGAACTCCTCGAAGTTGTCATTACGGCCTGAATAGTACATCTTGAGTGGATGGGGAGTTGGTGGTAGCTAGGGTTGTTCGCCGTAACCGTAAACATACGGCTGTACGGGTACTTTGTACGGGTACCCGTACCGTAGCGGTAGCACTTAGAACAGTGATTTATACGGCCGTTATTAAGACGGCCGTAAACCCGTAAACCTGAACAAGAACACCCGTAAAGCGCTTGGTGAACAGATGAAATTCACGCCTCAGAACTATGTCATTCCGAGTCCTTTATCCTTCTCGCATTAGTACATCATGGGTTCGTAAACCCGCACGGGTACCTGGGTATGGGTTTGATGGGTACAGGTACGGGTACGACGTCGGGTACCCGTTCAGAACCCACACCTGTTACGGTTTCGCCTCAGACCGTCCCTCGAGCACCCTACGCAAGGACCCCGAACACCATTAGGAAGAGAACCCCTGAAGATGAAGCCTATGAACAGGCTGAAATACGAAGACTTGTGGCTACGCATACCGCAACTAGAGCTAAGTCTCCCACGCCACACTACATACCCGGAAGCGCTCACCGACGTGACCCGGAGTTTTGGGAATAGCGCACGTGACCTTAGCGCCGCCCGTCACGTGACCCTGGCACGTGACCTGGCTAGAATGCACCAGAAGAGTCCAGATGAGCTTGTGCCTGGACTGGCCTAGAATGCCTCGTGTTTGTGACTCATATCGATTGTGCCTTGATTCTGATGGATTGTATGACTCGTGTTTCCTTATCTCTGACTCATGCCATGAGTGCCTTATGCCATTGGCTGACCATTATCTCTGACTCGTTGTGACTCATTCCTAGGATCGTTGTATTAGGATTTCGGAGTTCTGGGCTGAGCTTCAAAGCTCCTCAGACATGTATAAGTAGAGGGGCTTATGGTCGCTGAAGACCTAAGCTTGACTTCTTGGACTATACCACCCATTGTACTGCCACTCCTAGGCTGTCTGCCAGTTGTGCGCTGTTTGTACCGTGCTTGGAATATCATCCCTGTTTGTCCTTAGCTGGCCTTGTGGAGTGATCCCTGGCATCCCTTCCTTTCTCGCTTTCCTCTAGTCGTTTGCTGGCTGTTCGCCGTTGCGCCTCTCTTATCTACTTCATCATTGGCTGGTTGTCTATCGCCTTTGATCGTCTACTCAAAGCCCTTGTGTTTATCGCCTTTCACATCCTTTGGGCTACGCTATTACGTCTCACTTGTGAGCTAGTAGCTGAACGTGTACGTGACTTCGACATCCTCTGTGATCGTTTGGTCGCTGTTGTTGCCTAGACCCGTCGCTCTAGAAGAACGTCCGGTGGAACGTTACAACACCCGTGCGACTGGTTTGACGGGTTTTTTTTAGCATATGACAGCTTTATTGACTAACATACTGTTTGTACATGAAGTATTATACACTACTGTAATATCTCGAGAATGCCCATGCAGAGCTCATGTCCAAGTCGGCGTCATGTCGTGTCGTGTTGTCGTCATTGTCGTATCTTGTATTGTTGTGTCGTCGCACCGTTGTCGTCTTCGTCTTCGTCGTCATCGTCATCTTGCTGTTGTCGATGGCGGGCCCTGGCGGCGGCGGCGGCGGTTGGTAGCCATCCAAGTTGTCGTGTCACGTTGTTGTTGTTGTTGTTGTCGGATGTCGCTACATTGTCGTCGTTGACATCGTCTTGCTGTTTATGATAGAAGGGCCCTAGTGGCGGCGGTGGCGGTTGGTAGCGCATGCGGCTCTGCCTGCGTCGGGGAGGTATGGATAATCGATAGGTTGACTAAGCAAGGTGAACAGAACAAAACCGGCAATCACCGCCGGAACTAGAATCGGGAATGCACGCTTTGCTGGAGCATCGACGGCAAACCCCGCCAGCGCCACATGCGCTGCACGACGACAACGACGACAAAACTTCGCCAGCCCCGAGCCGAATAGGCTACCAACCGCCGCCGCTGCACCAACGCAGGTCCCAAACGTAATGACGGCGGCACCCCGACAACCTATGACACTAGCGGCAGGATCGACGGCGAGGCAGCGCTGCAACTCCAAGCGACTCGACGATGACAACAGCGGCGACACGCGACAATGACTGCGACACGCGACAACGACTGCGACATGCGACAACGACTACGACACGCGACAACGACGGCGACACGTGACAATGACGGCGACACGCGACAACGATGGCGACTGGCGACAACAACAGCGACACGCGACAGCAATGGCGACGACAGCGACGATGACGGTGACGACAGGACAGACTGCGGTGGTGACGCAACGACGGCGGGGGGCGATGGCGATGCAGCGGGCTTTGTAGTTGTCTTACAGTAGTACTTTGTATAGTAGTGTAGAATTTGTATGAGCTTATCATGCTGACCCCCGTATGTTACGCATATTATTACCGTACCTACAGCCGTATAACCGCATTTCACCCGTACCGTACATGTCCCCGTCTTTTCACCCGTACCGTACCGTTACATATTCTTCGATCTACCCATACGGTACAGTTGGTTGGTGAGTAAACCCGTACCATACCCGTACAATATACGGCCGTAACCGTAATACTGTACGGTGAACAGCCCTAGTGGTAGCTTGGGAATTGCTGGATGTGGTGAAGACGACGGCTTTTTGGGGCTTCTTGTAGCGTGTTTCCCAGGCAGTCAAAAAAGTGAGGTTTTGAGATGGAAAGAAAGAAGAAAAAAATTGGGGAGGGGGCGTCTACTGACTTCCCCTCACGGTGGGCTCCAGTTGTAGATAGTTGTGCGAGTATAAGGTGAAAACGTTGATGAACAGTGCACATAAAGGACTATACTCACAGTGACAAGAGGGGACTGTGGTGAGATATAGAGGGTGACTGGAAGCAGCAACAGAGTAGTTCTTGTAAGTGAAGCAGATAGAGTGTCTGGCACACAACAGATGAGAACTGGTGTTTATACAACAGAGGAAGACATACCTGGCACACAACAGATGAGAACTGGTGTGGTGCCAGAGCGTACATGGTACTCTACTTATACTGCTACAGGGGGTGACGCTAGTAACACAGGTCACAGTAAATACAAGGCGCATTGTTCTACAAGGAGACAAAAGGAATGTACTGTTCTGGAGAACAAAGGCGTATAGAACAATAAGAGTCCAGACTATGATATCATAGTGACATCACAATAAAGATAAGGGAACAAAGGGAAGTACAAAGACAATAGTACAAGGACGGTCTAGGGAAGTCCATGATGTCATGTACATGTGATGTCATAGATAAGAGTACACAAGGAGTCCTAGATTGTAAAGATCACACTAATCTAATCTACATGTCCTGTATATCTAATCTAAAGCAGTCCGTTATCTGCGTGTCCATACGAGCCGCTAAGTGCGCGCGGGTCACTTATCAACATCTCCCTGTGATCAGCAATCTAGATTTTAGCACAAGCCCATGTCAACATTGTGTTGTTGGAGCAGGGTGCGCGCGAGCGACTTGGTAAAGCCGTCTGCAACCATTTCCAGAGTAGGGGTTCTAATAAGAGTGATGGTCCTCTTTTCGATGTACTCCCTAATGACATGATGCCTAATGGCAATGTGCTTCGATCGCCTCCCAGTGACAGGGTTCAAGGCCAAGTCAATGGCACCCTTGTTGTCACCATGCAGTGGGATGGGGTCGTCGACCTCGTACCCGAGTTCCAAAAGGAAGCTCTGATACCAAGCGGCTTGGTTGGCCGCATCGGTCATGGCCATGTATTCCGCCTCTGTAGTGTTTTGGGCCACTGTCTTTTGCTTTCGCGAAGACCAGCTTATTGCACCATTGGCTAATAGGAACACATAACCCGAAGTGGAGTGTCTGTCGTCAACCTGGTCACCCAGGGAAGAGTCAGAGTAGCCAACAAGGCCGTCTCCACTGGCGCCATCATAGACTATGCGCATATCCACAGTGCCTACTAAGTAAGCCAGGACATATTGCGCAAGTCGCAGATGTTGGGGGGAAGGATTCGCTGCATACTGCGCCAGTCGTGACACAGCGAAGGAAATGTCCGGTCTAGTGCCAATCTGAACGTACAGCAGACTACCAATGAGTGACTGGTAGTGCGTAATGTCAGAGGCAGTAGCCTGACCCGTATATTTATGAAGGTGCTCGTCAGCACCAGCGGGCAAGGGTGTGGAGTGTGGTGTGGCATCAGACATGCCAAAGCGTTCAAGGACATCCTTGACATAGCCAGACTGGTCTATTTCGATGCGTCTGAGGGAACGGTCGCGCACAATGCGCATACCTAGATATGACTCTATCTCCCCGAGATCTGTCATCTCATAGCGCTCAGAAAGATCTGACTTAAGACGCTTGATTCTCTCCAGAGAAGCACCCAGAATAGTGATGTCGTCAACGTAAACGATAACGAAGAGTGGTCCATCCTCCTCTCGTTGAGGCAACACATATACGCCGGCATCGGCAAACGTCCGCTTAAAACCGAGTGCAAGTAGCACTCCATGGAATTGTAAGTTCCATGCACGGGAGGCTTGTTTGAGACCATATATCGCCTTGACTAGGCGACACACCTTCGTCTCTGCACCAGTGGTGATGAACCCTTGTGGTTGCTCCATGTAAATCTCCTCGTCAAGCACGCCATTGAGGAACGCAGACTTGACATCCATCTGATGGATGTGCCAGTCCTCCAGCGCGGCCAACGCCAGAAGTAATCTCAGCGACTCGAATCGTGCGACGGGAGAGAAGGTTTCATCAAAATCTATGCCAGGGATTTGCGTAAACCCCTTAGCCACCAAGCGAGCTCTGTAGCGGCCATCCGCCTTGAGCTTAAAGACCCATTTGGATTTTACTGCCTTGCGATTAGGCGGGAGATCGACTAACTCCCATGTGCCATTCTTGGCAAGCGCATCCATCTCATACTGACACGCCGTTGTCCACTCACCTGCATCCACAGACCGCATGGCCTCTGCATAGGATGCAGGATCTCTTCCGACATGAGCTGCAGCTAACAGTTCTGCAAACCCCAACCGTCTACCACGTGTGGCCACATTATCCGCTGTGAAGTAGCGGGGATTGGGCACTGGTGCACGGGCAGAGCGTCTAGGTGCATTGTCCATTTCACGCAACAGTTGACTACGCTGTGCGCGATCCTCAAAGCCACCAGGCATGTCTGGTGAGGGGGGAGGGACATTGCGCATAATGCGCGTTGCACTTTGACGCGGTGGTGGAGAAGTCAGAGGGGGCTGTTCACGCTTAGGTGTGACAGGAAGAGTGGGTGGGGCAGGTGGTGGTGGCGTGTGTGGGCGCTCTTGTGTGGGGTCTAAAATGTCTTCGACATCCTCCTCACTGCTGTCGGAGTGTGCAGGGGAGGGTGCTCGCTGTGGTGGTAACGCCGACGTGCTAGGTACGGCAATTACTGGTGTAGGTAGTGGTGGTGAGGCCACTTGAGAAGGTGGTGGGTGTGTCTCAGCACCCTGAAGGGACGGGAAGCTACTCTCGTCGAATGTCACATCCCTGGACAAACGGACAGAGCGGGTTTGGCGGTCCCAGAGCTTATAGCCCTTAGATTCGGGCTCAAACCCAATAAGCGTGACCTCAATGGCCTTTGCATCCAATTTGCGACGCTTATCAGCGGGTACGTGCATGTACCCCTTGCATCCAAAGATGCGCAAGTGTGAGACATCTGGTACCTTGCCAGAGTACCAGAGCTCATAGGGTGTGCGCCACTTAAGCGTACGGGTGGGAGAGCGGTTATAGATGTGTACCGCAGTGCTCATAGCATGCTCCCAGAAGCCTTTAGACATGCCTGCTGTGTGTAGCATGGCCATTGCCTTATCCGTAATGGTGCGGTTAAACCGCTCGGCTTTCCCGTTCGATTGTGGTGAACCTGGCATCGTAAGGTGATGCTCTATCCCTCTCTGCTTTAGAATGTCCTGTACTTGGCTCGCCATGTACTCGCCTCCGCGGTCAGAGTGGAGTGCGCGCAGTTTATGGGACGTCTGGGTTTCACCCCAGGCCAAATACATCTGTAGCGCTTTCACAAACTGATCCTTCGACTTAATAAAGTACACCACTGCATGCTTGGAGTGGTCGTCTATGAAGGTGGCGGTGTACACGGAGCCTTGTAGGGACTGAGTTTGCATTGGACCGGCGAGGTCACTGTGTACAATCTCAAAAATACGGGTTGTCCTTTTGGTGGAGGACGCAGAGAAGGGTTGGCGAGTGGATTTACCCAACTCGCACCCACGACACACAGCAGTATGCGTGGTAGAGCTGTCAATGTCCATGCCAGTAGTGGCAGAGGGACCGTACGACTTGAGAGCGGCAGAGGAGATGTGTCCCATGCGTTGATGCCAGATATCAAGAGTGGTGGCAGCACTTTTGACGTGAGCATTGAGGCCAATGCTTGAAGCGTCCAACCAGTAAAGGTTGTCCTCCAAGTAGCCAACAGCTACACATTGCTTTTTGACAGATATTTTAAATGAGCCACTGTCAAAGGCCACTTGCGCACCCTTTTGTGCTAAGGCACGCGTCGACAAGAAGCGTGTCTTCACCTGTGGAAGGTGTAGCACATTACTGAGAGTGATGGGAAGGCCCTGGCTCGTAGTGAAGACGACGGAGCCTACACCAATTTGGTCGATGGTGGACTTGTCCCCAAGGCGCACAGCACCTTTGCATGGGGTGTAGTCCTTGAAATCGGACCGATGTGGTGTGATGTGGTGTGTGGCACCACTGTCCATCATCCAACGCACACGCGAGGCAGCATACAAGGCAATACCAACTGCATTGTCCGCCCAGTTAATGGCGGGCTCATCATCGACCTCCTTAATGGAGGCGGTGGTAGGTACTAATACATGAGAGTTGGCAGCCTTGTTGCCAGTGTCCTTCAGTTTCCCCGCCGCTTCATCCTTCTTCCTCTGCCTGCAGTCAGGCTTGATATGCCCCTTTTTGTTGCAGTAGTGGCAAGTAAGTTGAGAATGGTCTTTCTTCTTACGTGGGCCACTGCTGGTGGGTCTAATGGGGGCAGCCTTGTTGAGGGAAGAGCCAGAGGGGCCAGTACGACGCGCTTCCTCAGAAACAATGCGCGCAATTATTTCAGCGTGCTTTAGTTTGGAGGGGGCGCCACTGGCGAGGATGGTGGATGCCAGAACCTCGTAGGAGGCTGGTAGGGCGTGGAGGAGAATGAGACAGAATTGGGTGTCAGTGACACCCATCTGTGCGTTGGTGAGGCCGACCCGCAGCTCATTGAGCTTGGCCAACTGAGAGGCCATGGGCGCGGAGTCGTCGAGGCGGGCTTGGGTGAGTTGGATCCACAAATTAAATATGGTGGTGCTGCCGCTAGCACCAGCATAGACGTCCTTCAGCTTGTCCCACTTCGACTTGAAGGTGGGATAGGTGAGAGGGTCGGCAACGAGGGAGTAGACGTCGGGTTTGAGATAGAGGCGGAGGTACGCCTTTGCCCGACGCTGGACAGAGTCCCACTCATCAGAGGTGACTCCAGAGGGAGGAACCTGGAGGTAGAACACATCCTCCGCTTCGTGCAGCGTGAGGATTGCCTCCAAGGTCCCAGACCACTCGTTCCAGTTTGACCCGTCAAACCTGCTGAGGTGGATGCCTGAGGGCATGCCAAATGAGTTGCCATAGGCATTGGCGATGCGTGAGGAGGGTGTGGACCCAGTTGGAAAAGGGGGGAGTGAGCCCCCTGCTGTGGCGCCTGCAGCCGCACCGGTGGCTCCAGTGGGCGAGGCAGCGCGAGAAGATTGGCCAGACATAGGGATGATTTATCTATCGCCGAGGAGCAGTCAGCGATAGTGCTTCATAACAGTTGCAAGATG
Source organism: Lactarius deliciosus (assembly GCA_021525775.1). Classification (NCBI taxonomy): domain Eukaryota; kingdom Fungi; phylum Basidiomycota; class Agaricomycetes; order Russulales; family Russulaceae; genus Lactarius; species Lactarius deliciosus. Next base: position 3,439 of record JAKELK010000035.1, on the reverse strand, counting down.
TGATGGGGTAGTCACTCCTGTCTGTGAATCTGTAAGGCCAGAACGCTAACGCGTCCTGCCTCCTGAGGTATGCCAGTGATACAAGGGCTAGGCCCAGGTTGGAAGATCCCTTTGCCATGCTAGGAGCCAGCTGCCAGCCAGGATGTGTCTAAGACACGGCTCACTAGTTTGCGTCAGGGGGATATGGAATGGTTTCTTTCAGAGCCCAAGGCTGTCTACCTCAGCCTTCTCGGCCTGTTGGTTGCCTCATCGCCACAAGTGGCTTCACTGAATCCTTTCCCATTGCTGCTACAAGGCAGGAGTCTGGTTGCAGAACACCATAAGGTGAACACCCCCCAGAGTCTGAACCAGGTTTTACACTCCCATGGTGAGGAGATCCTGCGCCCAGTGTGGAGCACCAGAGACAGCTGGCGCTAAGCTCCACAATACACAGCCCAGTGGGCCATGCACACCTGGATATGGATTAAGGGGCTACCAGATCCAATCTCCTTGCGCATAGCGCAGGGGCTAGGAAAACAGTGGGGGTGAAAGTAGGACTACTGGGCAGTACATGTACAGGAGGTTCCTCAGCAGTGACAACTGACGCCTCAGTGTCCACTGCCTTGGGCAAGGCTGGTGAGGCCCCAGACAGACCTTGACCTGGTGTGTGATCCTAAGAACACAGTGACCAGCCAAGTGGAGTGGCTTGGGCACCAGGGCCCATAACCTGATGAACAGTGCACATAAAGGACTATACTCACAGTGACAAGAGGGGACTGTGGTGAGATATAGAGGGTGACTGGAAGCAGCAACAGAGTAGTTCTTGTAAGTGAAGCAGATAGAGTGTCTGGCACACAACAGATGAGAACTGGTGTTTATACAACAGAGGAAGACATACCTGGCACACAACAGATGAGAACTGGTGTGGTGCCAGAGCGTACATGGTACTCTACTTATACTGCTACAGGGGGTGACGCTAGTAACACAGGTCACAGTAAATACAAGGCGCATTGTTCTACAAGGAGACAAAAGGAATGTACTGTTCTGGAGAACAAAGGTGTATAGAACAATAAGAGTCCAGACTATGATATCATAGTGACATCACAATAAAGATAAGGGAACAAAGGGAAGTACAAAGACAATAGTACAAGGACGGTCTAGGGAAGTCCATGATGTCATGTACATGTGATGTCATAGATAAGAGTACACAAGGAGTCCTAGATTGTAAAGATCACACTAATCTAATCTACATGTCCTGTATATCTAATCTAAAGCAGTCCGTTATCTGCGTGTCCATACGAGCCGCTAAGTGCGCGCGGGTCACTTATCAACAAACGTCGACCCAAGGGGAAGTGTAGATAGTGATAGATAAGATGATGGGAAACGCTGAGGTGCACGGTAGCACGGACGCGACAGACGTAGACGGAATCGTTAGAGCCAAGGTGAAGACATAAGTTGCATGTTCCTTTTCTGTACCCGTGTAAAGTATATATAACAAGCTTAGTAATAAGTAGTTAAGAGGTAAAGTATCGTTCCGAGTCTAGCCAGGACGTAGTCCTTACAAGAAGGAGATCGAGAACGTGTCAAGCGGGTTGCTAGCGTTGTTGCAAGGCCTAGCCGGGTGATGGGGATGTCGGGATTGTTGCCGTTGTATAATCGCTGGCAATCGCGGAGGCTAGTTATAGATTTCCCAGCTTCAAGTTGATGAGCCGGGCCTCTGCGAAAGGGACATTGCCCAAACAAGTGAAACAAACCAGGGCTGGCTTGGGTTCAGGAGGTGAGAGGCTGCGCAGCTGGTCTGCGCTGAGTATCAATTTGCAGAGACGTCCTCTTGGATTGGAGACACATCTCTCTAAATTTCTAAGGGTGTGGGTGTAAGAGCCCGAATCGGCCGAAGCGCGGGAAAAATCAGGCCACTGGAGCGGTACGGGACAGTGATCATTAAAATGCGCAAAATGTCCGTTTTACCCAAAGTTTTACCTGGCCAGCCGTGCGCTGGGTGTGTTAACGTCTAGCGAGAAGGTACCACTCTGGGATTCCATTCTGTAGAACCCTGTTGGGGTACGGCAGGTAGTAGGGTAGTGCCAGGACGGGGATGTTCCTATAAAAGGTAAGGCCTGTGAGGCCTGGGACTCGGAAGGAGTCATACGAACATACGAACGACACCCGGCGTCCGGACGCCGGGTGTTTTTCTTCCCTTTCCTCTTCACCCGGCGTCGCACGGAACTCGTTCCCATGAGAGCTAGGCACTAAGCAGCGACCCACAAAGATCGTGTCCAAGTCCGCACAGTAGACTCGGACGTGTCGGATGCCGTTAACAGGCGTATGTTGTGCACAAGAGGCACATTTATAAACGTGCATGTACCCCAGCTCACTGCACCATCTCATAGTTATCGAATAACGCCGACGGTGCATGCCATCTGTTTTCTTGCGCAACTGTAAAAGGGTCATCAATCTGGTCATGTGATGGCTGGCGTCGTTGCCCCTTTTCTGATCCATCGTCTTTGCCCCTTTCTCTCTTTCTTCCAGTCAAGAACACCCAACAACCAGGATTGAATCACTCTCTTACTCATACGCAGTACGCTCGTCAACTCTTGGGTACGACACAGCTATTGAAATTGCTTTCGTAGACAACTATCGATGAACATGAGCCTGGGTCAAGACTCTCCAAGCTTGTCGAGCTCGTCGCGTCTTTCCTGCGCCGCCAACATGAACGCACTCCCTGTAGAACTCCTCGCATACATCTTCACCTTCTGCACAGACGTGTCCGACAATCCACATCTCCCGTATCCTGCCTGGCTACCTATCACCCATGTCTGCCATTATTGGCGCACAACTGCGCTTAGCCATGCTCCACTATGGACTTCTATCACCTGTGGACTGTCATTACGTTGGATTAAGACTTTCATGGAGTGCTCCCGACCAATGCTGACGAACTTCGACGTCCAAATTGCCCCTCTAGGATCTTTATCAGATGTGCAGATAAATGCCATGGCCCATTATCAGGAAGATATTATCCCACTTCTCTCAGATTTCACGCGTGTCGGCTCCCTCTGCCTTACAGGAACTCACAGTACCGTCCGCCCCATCATTGATTCGCTCTGTCGCTCTCTACCCGTTCATACCCTTTCCTTACGCCTTGAGGACAACCACGAGAGAAATCGTTTCATCCTCCCTGATGATCTGTTTGGGGGAAAGGCACAGATTCGCTACCTCCAGTTCACCGCGGGTTGCCAAATTGTTGCGCCACACTGGCTCCTCCACAGTATCACCCATTTCACAAGCGCAGAGACGATCTCGCCCTCTGAACTTCTCGATGCCCTCCGTCAGATGCCCGCACTTACGTATCTAGAGTTCCATCCTCTTTCTTTCTTATGGAGCAACTTAGACCTGGACAAACTTCGCGCCTCACCGATCTATATGCCACACCTTATGAACCTGATCGCCCACTCAAGTTTTT